>OZ034808.1:44102394-44702394 GCA_964028335.1 Altica lythri | reverse complement strand
AGCCACTAAATTACTAGCTTAGTCCGAACTAGGCATAACACTGGCAAATGCCCACTGCTATCACGTAGCAAAAGTGCTGAATTTTGTAGAGTAGGTTACAGATGAGCTATATGAATCTTAGTTTTATAGATTGCTCTTAGAACCTGCTCAACTTGATCTGGACTAGCATTTATATTGCCTCAAAATTCTCTTAGCTGTTTATTTGACGAACGATAAATTGTAAAAGGAAGACCCGAACTAATAGATGAACTAAGTAAGCTCATAGACTTAAAGAGACATTCGTAATGTAACGTAGGGGGAGTTACTAGTCCTAAAACTAAATTTGAAATAAATAAGGAGCTGTAAATTTCTTTTATTAACCTGTATTGCAAAAAGTTGTTTCAGCAAATTTCAGCTCGATTTCTTTCATTTTACGCGCGTGGTCAAATTTGTTATTATTATCATCAAGCAACGTAAATCAAAGAATATGCGCCAAAAATCGAATCGAAACCACGATAACACCTACATACAAGTAGGTATTCTAAAATAAAGCATTAAAATTGCATTTTTAATAGAACAGAGTAGGAAATAATAGCCGTGAACTGTCATTACGATACTCGTTTAGAGATTCCAGCCTCGGCTCTAAATATCCAACTCGTACCGTAATTAATCAGTTCTTGGCTTGGTATCGTAAATTATTTTATTGTCAATTTAACCTTTAACAAATAAGGATTTTTAAACCCTGTCATGTTTTCTTTAGTTAATAATAAAATAAGTAAATTTAAAATCAAAATGTCTTACAAAACTCCTAAAATACATAAAATTGATATACTTCTAATAAATAGTTAATGTAATAAAATGTACCGTATAACCAAGCTATCAATAAAATATTCAATAATAAAGAACCTTTCTTACATTTAAATTATTCCTCCTTGTTCAGATTTTTTTGTTTCTATGCAATAACTGCAAATCTGTTTATCATACATATCTTAGCTGCTTACTCACTTCCTGATGCATCCAACGCAGTCTTATCTACGGTACTACGGTTTAGGTGTATGTATAATAATAAATAGGTTTAAACTTAGTATCACCACAAGGATTTTCTTTTGTTGACTGGGTTTATCATGCTTTTGTGTAGGCTGATCGAAAGTATAGGAAGGCGTTAATTTTTGTTGTACAACAGGAAGAATATCCAAGTGTGTTTTGAATACAGAATTGTAATCGAGCGTGAGTAGAATTGTACACAGGATGTTTCCGATTCAATGATGTATCTTAAAACAGGGAGAAATTGAAAATGTTTAGTTCCAGAATATATAAATATCTGCAAAATGGTTACAAATGAAATAAAAATGTATCTAAAAATAAAAATGTGTGGTATTTGGGAAGTCGGGACAGAAGTAAAAATTTGATTTGGGCCTGTTATCACTAATTTTCAGTAGTCTACTTTTTGTCACATAGAAAATTCTAGCCGTTCGACGTGTGTGGGGTTAAAAAGGCGATACCGGATTTTTCGAGAAACATCTAAAAATAAACCATCGGCGTGCCACAGCGGAGAACAGTTTTTACCAACTTACGTTACAGTCTCCGATCTTATTTATTCATTAAATATAAATAAGTAGTTTATTGGTAGTTATTTGTTTTAGTGCTTAATAAATTATAAATAAATCAAACACTAGTTTTTGTGTTTCGTTAGAATAGCTTGTCACTCAACTGTCATTGACTGTTGTCATCTACATTTTGTCAGAAAGACTTAGACTTAGCCGTGACTTTTTGACAGATATAGGAACAATCAACGCTACAATTGATTTGTTAACTTTTATCAGATTGACACTCAACTGTCACTGCCAGTCTTCTACTTGCTCTAACACATTGACACTGTCAATAAATTTCAACGACTTCCGACTTCTGTCGTGTTAACACTCAACTATCATTGACTGTTATGTATCGTCCTGTACTAGACAGATTGGCAATGAACTGTCACTGATTTTAATTTTCTACTTTTTGTCAAATAGATTAAGACTCAACTATCACTGAGTGTCAATAATCTACCTATTTTCAGGTAGATTGACATTTAACTGTCACTAGCTGTCAATCGTTACCTTTTAGCAGAAAGATTTAGACTCTACTATCACTGTTAAGGCGGGAACAGACTAAGCAAACATTGTTGAGCAACAGTTGAACAACTGTTGAGCAAGAGTTTGCCACGTACTTTTAGTAAAAATAAAATAAAATCAAATTTTGAAAAATTAAACTTATGGTTTAAATTGAAATCTCCAACTCCAGTTAAGATGGGTAAGTGGTTTCTCTACTGGCAAATTTGTGCCCAGCTCAGCCGTAGAGGGTATGTACAAAAGTGTGAGTCGCGCCACCGATTTTAACGGTTCAAATCGGAAACCCCTGATGTTCCAGGCACTGACCTATCTTACTGGAGATAAATAATGAATTTAAGAATCTTAATTAAAAAAAAAAAGAAAAGAATTGAGTGAATAACAAATATGGTGAGTGGGTGATGATCTGAGTAAGACACAAAGTTAGATCTATCAATTATATTAACGAAAATAAACCCAACAGAGTAATTTACAAGATATAAAAAATATATAATCAAACAAGAAAGTTAATAATAATAATATTAGCAAATAATGCCAAGAACTTGGCAGTTTTAATATTGAGTGATCACCCAGCGCAATAATAAAGATTCAAAATTAATAAATCCTATAAAATAAAACAATATTTAAAAAGGTTAGGCCAACTCTTTACAATGTCTTAACTTAAAATTAGATTTTTGGCTTATCTGTTTATCCGCAGATCTGAAGTGAGGCTTTCGTTAATAGCCTGCTGCTCTGTGGAAGGTGAGGCTCGGTGTTGATTCCTCAGTAGTGAGCTGATCTACAATACACTTGCCAGGTCCAAAAACAAATGTTCAGCCAATACCAAAAATAATTTCAGCCAGAACCAAAAACAATTTCACTCGCCAGGTCCAAAAACCCCTTTTATATTAAGATTTGGGGTTAAGCTGTTAATCTGCGATGTTATTTCGCTAACAACCTATAGCAAATTTCGATTCTTAATCGGATGTCCACGCTTCTTCGTAACGAACTCCTTAGCAATCACACGAAGAAAGCACCATTTAATCAAATCCCAATAATATGGAGTTATCTATACGCCTACTCAAAAATACCACAAAGGAATAACCAAAAATGAGGCTTAGATAAAGTATATTGAAGTGAAATTCAAAAACCCATAAGGATGGCTTGAATATTGCCAAGAGAACTTTCAACTTCACAAAATGGCGTCACTTAATTCGATAGTAATAGCACTAATGTGTTCGTACAATTGTTGAAATGCAAAAGGAAGCCAACATCACGCTAATCCACGCAAACCTTCCCGCAATGACACTTGTGAGAATAGAAGGGGAAATAGTGTGTTCCGTTGTGCAAAAACGGCTTGCTAGATATTAATTTGATTTCCGAAATGATGTTAAAATTAAATCGAATTCATTAAGCTAAATGTATTATTAATATTAAAAAGGAATCGATGCACTTATTTACTTAATTCAAAATTTTTGTTATTAGCTTAAACAGTAAAAGCGCCGCTCATTTTCGGTTTAAACACTAGAAATACTCTCGCTACTGGTCAAGGCAAACGGCGGTGACCAGAACCTTGTTAAGAGGCTAACAATCGCGTAGAAACATTAACTTAACTTTTAAATATATTGACGCCGATTTCTGCACGTGACAAGTTGATAAACTGTTGGCAAACAGAAGTCGATGATTGTTGGCAAATATCGGCGAACCTTGTTGCTGAAATGTTCGTTCAGTCGAGCCAAAATGTGTGACGAAGACGATGCTTTACTCGCATGGTGCACTTTTTAATTAATGAAAATTAAAAAAACGCGTAACTGCAGAAAGCGTCGGTGGTGGCAAAGAAGTATATTCGCAAACAGAAAACGGAATTTTTACCAGAACTTAGAATGGAAGACCAAATGCTGTTCAAAAACTTCACTCGAGTTAATTCAACCCTATTTTAAAACCCCCTAAATTCAAACCAAGATACCCCAAATTTTTTCAGTAAATGAAAAGTATAATTAAATCAAAGATGATACATGGTAATAAAATTATAAATAAGTAGAAATAAAGACCTAATAAACAAGCATTTTAATCCTACACCAAAAAGATATGCTAACATTTAACGCATCATCAAAATGAAATGAATATTACCTATATTACATATTAAGATTGAATGTTTTTTCGAAGCACGTATTCACCGGGAAAACTGTTGACGCACTGTTGGTAAACATTTCCTTTTGATGTACCGCCTCGGGAGCGAACATCATGCAACAGTTTGTTAACAGCTGCGCAACTGTTGAGCAACACGTATAAATTGAGCGAACTCACGAGTTGATCAACTGTTGCTCAACAATGTTTGCTTAGTCTATTTCCGCCTTTAGTTGTCTACCTTGTGTCAGATAGATTGAGATTCAACTGTCACTAAGTGTCAATCGTCTAGCTAGAGTCAGAATGACACATAATTTTTTCCGTTATTTAACTGTAACTTTTATTACATATATTGACACTGAACCGTCACTAATCGTTATCGTCTACCTCACGAAGTATAGATACCAGGAGTTTAAACGTAATGTTAAAAAAATGGTCTCAATTTAAGGGACAGAACTATTGCCGGTAGAGTGCACTCGTGTTCAAAAGATACTCTTTAAATCCTTACGCGGGAAGTTTTGTTGCTATTGACAACTTTTATGACAACTAATTTTAAATAAATAAATTATTATTATATATTGAATTTAATTTCGCGACCTTTAAATGGCATAAATGTCATAAACATCGGTTCTCCTGGTTACTCGCGCCGGCAGTGGCAAAAAATAGAACTATGATCTGGGTTGATTATTGAGACCAGAAATATTATGGAAAACCGTGTAGACACCGGGTATCTAGTCTTCGTGGTCTACCTTGTTAGATCGATTGACACACAACTGTCACCGACTGTCAATCGTTTACAGTTTGGCAGATAGATTGAGACTTAGGTATCTGTCACGGTCAGTTGTCTTTCTTGTGTCAGATATATTAAGAATCAAGTCTTAGTTAGTGTCAATCGTCTACTTACTGTCAGAAAGATAGTTTCACTTAACTGTCACTAACTCGATGTCGTTTACCTTTTTCAGATGAATTGACTTTTAACTGTACATCGTCAATCTGAAGATAGATCGGCATAGAACAGTCACTAATTGTCAATCTTATACCTTTTGTCACACAAATTGACATTCCATTCTTACTGATTTTTCATTGTCTACAATATATTTTTTATAATTCACGTTCACAAAGTTTCTATTTCGACACTAAAAACAGTATTGAAATAGATTCATTGTAACACTGTTTTTGGTAACTTTTTGTTTTACACAATTGGTTGCACTGCACTGATTATCAACGAAAGATGAAAGAGTTCAGGTAGTAAATCAAGAATTATGTTGTATTAACTACATTATCAGCAATATTGTGAAATTCAGAATATTTTATTCAAATTTGACAAACATTCAAATTTAAAATCATTAAAACTGTCAAGTGTCAAAAGTGTCAAGATCGCCAACATAAATAAATATTTCGAAAAACTCTTATTTTATTTATTTTTTTATACTTTTAAAAGTTCATTATAAAAAATAGTATGTAACACTCGAATAACAATGACGGTTTGTAGTACTCGTTCTTTGCGAAACTCACCGCTTCGCGGTTCGTTTCACAAACTGCACTCGTACTACGAAACCTGTTATTGTAACACTTGTATTACAATATACTATTTTATGATTATAAAGCTATAGTTTTAACGATTGGTCGTTTGATGAAATTTATATTTTTAGAATAAACAACAACAATACTACTTCGAAAGCAATTATTATATTTCTCTTCAATTTAATTAAAGTATATAATATAGGTATATGCGTAGTATGTATTTTCCTATTTATCTATAAAATATTTATATGCAGCTGATAGTAAACTAATGGTTAAATAATCAATAACTGTTTGTATACCAGCAATAATTTATGTATAAACTACGCTATTATTGGAATATGCACCCTAGTTAGATAGTAAAAGTTGGAGAGTTGACGCATCCTGTTTTAAATAATTATTAATTTAATTCTATTAGGGTATGTTTTCGCCTTGTTATTAAATATTTACAATAGTAAAATATTTATTCATTATTTATTATGTTTAAACCCATGTTTTCGTTTTTATTATTTTGAGAAATTTCACAGACAGATTACTTACATCACTTATAATCACTTGTAATAGTTTTTAAACTTTTGATCATTTGGAATCACTAGTAATCATCTGAAAACACTCGTAACCACTGTGAATCACTTAAGGTCACTTCAATATAGAAAATGACTCAACGGGACTTTCTGTACTTAATTTAATACAGGTCCATTCATTCATTTTTTTTGAAAAATATTTTTTTACAGCTTGCAGGACAAAGAACTGTTACGAAACCCCGTTTTCTATGTTATTTAGACGGGAAAACATCAATTTTCGTGGAGGACCTCTTAAAATTACAATTTTGAGATCCGCTCTTACAAACTAGTGAAAAAGTGTATAGTTATATATTGGAAAAGTGTTCAGTTATAATATAAAAGAAATAACACGCAAGTTTTTTATTTCTTATTGAGAATAAAATACCGTAATGACTGAAGATCTTCTTTTATGCCTTGACTGCATCCATTCTGGACCAATTTTGAAGATTTCAAAAGAAAAAACTTCTTTGAATCTCTGGACAATCTGCTATCTAATAAACTGGTAAGTCGATCTACTACTTCTTATCTGATTGTATGCTAATTTACTCTTCTTAAACTCAATAAACGTATTTCTCTGCCAATATACTGCTATGCTTCTGCTTTTCAAGACTTTATATTTATTTAAAAATCAAACTCTCTTCTTACCATTTACTTTCCAATACTTCTTCTTAACTTTGTCAATACTTTTACTTTGATTCAACCTTTATCTGTTGAATATTTTACAAAAAAACTCAAAATTTCAACAGGAGAAAATTTATTACATCTGAGTTCTTTAACAGCAAAAAACAACAGAGCGTTCAATTAATAAACAAACTAACAATTGAATTCTTTTAACAAACTTAAACTATACATATTCCTTTTTCTTTTTACCTACTTGATTATATGTCAAATATATTAAAATTTGAATACTTGATTCATTACTCTGATTTGTACAATTTCTGTTATCAAAATCTACTAGATTCATTATGAATTTACAATTTCTTATTTTCTTAACTATTGTCTAATATACATTTAAATTTCAGAATTTTTCATTTCCTCAAACATTAAACCAATAACAAACAAATATTATGACTCTGAAAATTGATATTGCATATTTTAAACGTAAGTATTTCTTTATTAAGTACATGAATTAAATTATTTTAAATTAGAAATTCTGTATCTTTAATATTTATGTTTTAACAGTTATTTTTCTTGTTATATTTAATTGTCATTATTTTAATTTAAATTATGTCAACTAATTAGATAAATGTTTAAAATAGATATATCTTAAATATCTAATCTTATATTTGATTTTCTTATTTTGATTTTTCTTTTTTAGGAATGAAGAGAATAATTCTTAAAATACTGAAGAAAATTAGAACGAATTATACAAATTCTAATTCTTTGTAGTACACCCTGGGATCAAGAATATTTTCCTTTTTTTTTTATTTCTTTATTTAATCATTATTTTATTAAATATAGCATATAATCTCATATCATCTCAATATATATATATATATATATATATATATATATATATATTGATATGGATTTTTCTTCAATGGTGCACGTTCTTTCAATGAAGTGTTGGAACGTGGTCATGATTTTTAAATCGGTTGTCTGGATTAAGTATTTTTTTGATATTGTATTTGTTTTTGTTTAGTTCATAAGTTATGTTGTTAAGATGTTATTATTGATTGATTTGTCATGAGAATTAAAAAACGGTTGTCATTATCAGAAAGTAATAAAACATATTGAATTGATTAAATGGATTTGAATTTATACATACTAAAAGTAAAGAAAAAGTAAAAAGTAAACAAAATAAATATTAGAAGAATTGATAGAAATATTTAGGTAGCAGATATTAAACAGAAAGAGCAGAAGGAAGTTAACAATTACAGAAAAGCAGTGTGGTCAGGGCTGGAAAGTGGTAGGAGGAGATAAAAAGCAAGAAATAGAAAGTAGCAGAAAGAAGCAGTGAATAGGAAGAAATCAGAAATTTGAAGGTATAGAGAAAGGGTTGAAGAACAGAAAAAGGAAGTAGAGTAGAAAGAAGAGGAAGAAAATAAAAAATTTTATATTTATAATTTTGTACTTTATTTTTAGGACAATCAATTAAAAAATTTTGGAATCTACGACCGATAACTTCATTGAGAGAGGGTGTTCCGGAAGGAGGATCCATATCAATATATATATAGATTTATATATATATATATATATATATATCAGAATTATGATAAAAAATTAAGGAAATTAGTTAAACCTCCAAAATTAAATAACAACCTTAAACAAAAGAATATTCTGCACTTAACGTATAATCTCATAACTTCTTAACTATTATCGATTATTTCTTATTTAACTTATTCTTTTTAGTTGATTTAATAAACAACAAAAATTTAGTTAATAAATTGTAATCAGAATAAAAGGTATAGGTACAGTTAAAACACAGTTCTTAATAATAACACGAAACATATTTATTTTAAAAAGTATAAAAAACAATAAGATTACATATTTAGTGTACACAGGTGAAAAGAGGTGGATTTACCCACCACACATGTTTAACACAGAAGTACTCAAAATTATACTTCCACTATTATAATAGATTTAATATCTACGGGATGTGGATATATCAATAATCCTGAATACGGTCCTGAGAATATGATAAGGAATCTATATCTTGTTCATCTGATTTGATTAAAAAGCTCAAAGGGGATATGATCTTTTTCGTGTTTTACTCTTAAAACCTATTTAGAATGAAAAAACTTTATGAATAGGTTGCCTATAGATAGGTTACGTAATTTAATTGGAATTATTAGGATAAAGATATTGTGAAGAACAAAAATGCTACACAAATCATAAAAAAAAATAGTTTTTAGAGTTGGAAAAATAATCTTTCCCTCTCATCAACGTCCAACTGCAACCCTGGAAGTAGTGCTAAACATCCCACCTCTCGACATTATTGTGAAAGGGGAGGCAAGGATGGCAGCCTACAGAATGGGTTGCAGTGGCAACTGGAAGTATAACGCCGCCAGTGGGCATACAAGGATTGTGGACACTGTACAGATGGACACCTTGGAAATGCTACCAGACAGGATGGTGAAGATCACAGATCTAGAAAAGCCATACAATGTCAATATTATTGACAGGGCTGCCTGGGAGAAAGGTGAACCTGAATATATGAAAAGGGGGTTCACTTGGTATACGGATGGCTCGAAGAAGCCAACAGGCACTGGGGCGGGAATATATGGAGTCAGACCCAAGGCGCAGTTTTGCGTAAGCCTGGGTAAGCTGGCTACTGTTTTCCAGGCTGAAGTTGTTGCCCTATCAGAGTGTGTTTGGAGCGTGGTATGACAGACCACACCATATACATAAACTCGGATAGTAGAGCAGCGCTAATGGCACTTGACAGTTTTGACTTTACCTTTAAAGCAGTATGGGACTGTCATCAGGCCATGAAAACCCTGGGAGAGTACAACAAGGTTATCCTTAGTTGGGTTCCGGGGCACAAAGGTATCGCTGGCAATGAGGGAGCAGACAAGTGGGCAAACAAAGGAGCTGAAGGCCCGCTCATTGGCCCAGAGCCGACGTGTGGTATTGCTTACAACACAGCACGAAGAGCTGTTCGCCAGTGGATGGGCATAGAACATCGAAAGAGCTGGGAAAGAACAGAAGGTAAAATACAGTCAAAGAGAATGCTGCAGACACCTACTGGTGCTATAGCGGCAGATGCCCTCGGGCTGAGGAGGAAAACCCTGCGGAAAGTGGTTGGCTTCATCAGCGGCCACTGGGTATTTCGCGGACACCTACATAAGATGGGAATTCAAGTTGAAAACCTCCTATGTAGAAAATGCGGTGAGGAGGAGGAAACAGCCTTCCACGTGATATTCATGTGCCCAGCCCTGCAAGGTCTGCGTGTGAGATCCCTTGGCCTACCGACTGGAGATCAAAGGGAAGAACGGGAAACCATAGTCAAAAGAATCTCTAGGTTCATTAAGAACCTGGGATTTGACGAAGAATGAGGACCTGTGAATGAGGGTGCACAATAAGCTGTACTAGCTGCGATGCAATCCCATGGACTACCTCTAAGCCTGGCCCTCTTTAAAAAAAAAAACGTCCTACATGTGTTTAAAAAGAAATTTACATAAATTCTATAAAGAAATGATCAAAATCGACTAAACGTTAGGATCACTCGTAGCCAAACTTTAAGGCACTATCGGTTTGAGATATAGATAGCTGATTCGAGTACTGCATGATGAGGCATTTTTTTTTTAATTTGTCCTTAATGTCATTTCTTGTTTGTATTATTCCTAAATATCAAAAATATAATGAAAGTATGGAAAAACTAACTTTAGGAAAACTAATTAAATTAAAAAAGAGTATTCGATATTTTTACTAACTATGGCTGAAAGTAAATAAAAATAGTGTGGAAGGAGTGATCAGATGACTACTTTGGTGAGCTTTACATTCCTATTTCGTCTAACTGATAAAAAAACTCCAAAATTATACTTGAATTATGTTTTACTTTTATTTTTTACTTATTTTTTGTATCAACTATGTGAAAATTTTCCTGGTTTTTAAAATAAATTGAAAAAACTGAAAGAGATACATTTTTAGCCCTATATCTAAATTCCACCTTCAAATTTAATAGTAGGTATTACGCAGTTTTTTTCATCTGAAATGCTGTTTAAACGATTCGTATCATAAAAATCCTTGAACGTTTAATTTAAAAATAGGAGAAAACATACTAGAATAAATCATTTAAAAATATGAGAAGATATTAATATAAATGATATAAAAATAGGAAACAATGGTTGTGTTCAACCAAAAATATCTCGGTTAACTTTAAATCAACAAACGTTTACAACCCACCATTTTAAAGGAAATTTTATCTATTTTAACACGCTTTTATTAACTTCACCTGTATGTATGTATGTATGTATGTATGTATGTATGTATGTATGTATGTATGTATGTATGTATGTATGTTTGTTTGTAACTCTCCACTCCGTTATATAATTATATCTCGAAAAGTTATCGTTTTTTTTTAAAAAAACACAAGAATACTTTTTTGTTTAGAATTAATTTTTACATCAACTGTCAAATTATGACAGCTGTCATATTGACAGTTTTCGAAATAAACACTATTTTGTGAATATCTCGAAAATTTATCGTTTTTTTGAAAAAACACAAGAATACTTTTTCGTTTGGAATTAAATTTTACATCAACTGTCAAATTATGACAGCTGTCATATTGACAGTTTTCAAAATAAACACTATTTTGTGAATATCTCGAAAAGTTATTGTTTTTTTGAAAAAACACAAGAATACTTTTTCGTTTGGAATTAAATTTTACATCAACTGTCAAATTATGACAGCTGTCACATTGACAGTTTTCGAAATAAACACTTATTTGTGAATATCTCGAAAAGTTATCGTTTTTAACACGCTTTTTATTATTATTAATTAACTTCACCTGTATGTATGTATGTATGTATGTATGTATGTATGTATGTATGTATGTATGTATGTATGTTTGTTTGTTTGTAACTCTCCACTCCGCGGCTGCTGCCTCGGGTGAGTCCCATATCGTTATTTTTAGTCACTACCTCCCCGTGCCGGGAGTGGGTAATAAACAATACGTTTAATTATAAACGATATGAATGAAATTGTCTTAGAATTAATCTAACAATTCTTTAGATTTCACAATAGTAATTTTTCTTCCAAGTTCTGAAAACAATACGTTTAATTATAAACAATATGAATACAATAAATATAATTTGAGAAATCAAAAAAAACACGCTTTCAAAGCATTTCCAACTAAATAAACGAATAATGATTGAGTAAGGGTCTTGTAATCGTCACAGCAAATTACCGAATCTATTGAAATAAAATAAATTATTGGACTAAAAAGTAAAAAATAAATATAGTTTAAAAAAACTAAAAAACACGCTTTTATAAAGCATGTTTCTGAAAAACATCGAACTAAAAAGTTAAAAATAATTTTCAAAATAAAATTAAAACAAAAATAAATGAAAAGTACTAGTATTATTGTGAAAAAAGCGTGGGCGCTGCATACCATATTTTTCAAATGTCAAGCGCCCACGCTTTTTTCACAATAATACTAGTATTTTTCATTTATTTTTGTTTTAATTTTATTTTAAAAATTATTTTTAACTTTTTAGTTCGATGTTTTTCAGAAACATGCTTTATAAAAGCGTGTTTTTTAGTTTTTTTTAAACTATATTTATTAACTTTACCTGTGTGTATGTATGTATGTATGTTTGTTTGTTTGTAATTTTCCACTCCGCGGCTGCTGCCTCGGATGAGTCCCGTATCGTTATTTTTTAGTCACTACCTCCCCGTGCCGGGAGTGGGTAATTTGTGCGCCTGCTGCCTTCCTTCGGCCTTGTAGCCGTTTTTCAGGCTCTCTCTCCGGAATACGTTTAATTCTAAACAATATGAATGAAATTGTCTTAGAATTAATCTAACAATTCTTTAGATTTCACAATAATAATTTTTTTTTCCAAGTGATTGAAACAATATGTTTAATCATCAACAATATGAATACAATAAATATAATTTGAGAAATCAAAAAACACGCTTTCAAAGCATTTCTAACTAAATAAACGAATAATGATTGAGTGAGGGTCTTGTAATCGTCACAGCAAATTAACGAATCTATTGAAATAAAATAAATTGGACTAAAAAGTAAAAAATAAATATAGTTTAAAAAAACTAAAAAACACGCTTTTATAGCATTTTTAACTAACAAGTAAAAAAATAAATGTAATTAAGGAAAACTAAAAAGCATGTTTCTGAAAAAAATGGAACTAAAAAGTTAAAAATAATTTTCAAAATAAAATTAAAACAAAAATAAATGAAAAATACTAGTATTATTGTGAAAAAGCGTGGGCGCTTGACATTCGAAAAATATGGTATGCAGCGCCCACGCTTTTTTCACAATAATACTAGTATTTTTCATTTATTTTTGTTTTAATTTTATTTTGAAAATTATTTTTAACTTTTTAGTTCCATTTTTTTCAGAAACATGCTTTTTAGTTTTCCTTAATTACATTTATTTTTTTACTTGTTAGTTAAAAATGCCGGCAGAGTCGAATTGTCTCCGCGATTGAGCAGGTCATTTTCTTGTATTCCGAATTCTCTCCCTGACGGGGTCGAGTTGTCTCCCATACCTGTTTGCAGGTAGATTTTCTGTTAATTACATAATTTTATATTTTTCGCACATTGAGGTGGGTTGATAAATAAAATTAAATATGTACACCTATATATTTAATAAGAAACAAACTTTTATAGTAGCATAATTTATATACAAGAAAAACCAACTATATACAATATACATACATGGTATAACTGTTCTATTTCCTATCATGTGCTCTAAAATGGTATGAAATCGCTTTTACAAAATCTAAATGTTTGAAGTTCGGTTTCTTTTTTAATTCCTCAATTTTTTTATCGACAAAACATTGTCTGTTTAATACACTACGATCAGAAATTTTAATATTATTACAGCTTCTCATTTTTATGTAACTATCTAATTGAAAATTTAATAATACATTTAAAAACTGATTTATATTTGGATGAGGTGAATAAAATGATTGGTTATATTTGGCATGAAACGATTCGCATCCATTTGTTGTTCTTAACAATGAAGATGAATGTTCAGCCCATACATGAGGAGGAAATTTAGAATTTTCATCGATATAATCTTCAACTAAATAATCACAGAATTGATCTACACGGTCACAACTTGGTTTTAACTCATAAAGGTCCATAGCAAAACAGTCACCAACACTTTCTGGTGGTAAGAATGGTAGTCCGAATACATATGTCAAAAATCTTGTTGTGTCGGTTTCAGCTTCCTTTTGCTTCTTGTATTCGGATGATAGACCTAATTCCTGGATCTTTCGATACCATGATTGACCAAGATGGAATC
The DNA here is from genome assembly GCA_964028335.1 of Altica lythri. Classification (NCBI taxonomy): domain Eukaryota; kingdom Metazoa; phylum Arthropoda; class Insecta; order Coleoptera; family Chrysomelidae; genus Altica; species Altica lythri. The sequence continues at coordinate 44,688,184 of OZ034808.1, read as the reverse complement.
GACATCCTTTGATTTTGGATTGTGGGAAAATTTTAGCCAAACTGGTGTGAATAGCACTTTCAAAGTCGGCTGTTATTACACTTGGGGTTAAAGTGCAGCCCAACTTTTCTACTTCTTCTTTGACGAATGCAAACATTTGTTCATATGTAGATGCTGTTTTATTGGGTAACAAACAGAAGACGAGTGGAACGTAGTGTCCATTTTTAAGTCCATGTATCGTGAAAAGTTGTAAATAGAATTTAGGACAGTAGTTAAAAGTGCCATCTACGTAGAGAAGTGATACAGATGCCAAAAACTTCAAATTAGTCTCACAAGAGAATATTACAATTTTACTTTTTTCACAGTTTTTGATGAGAAAATTTTCACCTTTATTTGTTTTTATATTTTGTGACTTCAATAATTCTTGGAATTCTTCTCGATCTTTTGGTAAAGTTGGTAGCTGCCTCGATCTTGCATAATGTACATTTTTTTTTACTCGAACAATGTCTTTAGTTGTTATAGTTTCCGGATCCGACTTCTTTAACTCTTTTCGAATAAGTTTTATAGGCCGTTCACATATATCCTCTAAAGCCGCACGTTTTACACTATTACTTAACTTCTGTCTGTTTAAGTCGCTTTCCGAGATTCTGTCGTGATTATGTACCAACAATGAATCCACTATCACATGTTCTTCAGTTTCAGTTTTCACGTAAGCTTTACATAATGTTTTTCTTGATGCACATATCCATCTTTTTTTATTTCCCACTAGCATTTTTTGGAAAGAAAACTTGAACCCCTCAATCACCAGCAGTTGTTTTCCTTTCTCACTTAAAATCACAGAACTCATTTTGAGGGTAATTGTTTCCTTCAAGACTGCCGAAATTATTATAAATTCATAAAATATGAGCCACAACATGTACCGCTTCAGGTAGGTAAACAAGGTCATTTTATTGCAATTAGACCCTTATTACTTGGAGCGTACCCATAACAATAGGGAGAGAATTCGGATATGACCTTTTTGGGGACAGGTAATATTTTGAATTTATGGAGACAACTCGGACCTGTCCAAAAATGCTATAAAAGCGTGTTTTTTAGTTTTTTTAAACTATATTTATTTTTTATATAACGCAATCCCTATGTCTATGTTGAACTCAAAAAAAGTTGTGGACAAGAAAATCTTGAGTTTTTGTTTCTTTTTATTTTAATAATTTAAGGGATTAAAATATTTTTTTAATTATTTTAATATATGATTAAAAGTGAAATTTAATTCTCTACAAAAAATTCTTATCAACTGTCAGAATTTTGCCTCGTTTTCGATATATATTAAAAAAACTAAAAAGCGTGCATTCTCACCTCTATTTCCAATGTTTTTTCTTTTTATTAAAAAACTCGATCTCAATTTTATTTTGAAGTTAATTCGTACATCTATGTTTTGGATTAAATTTTACTAACCGTGCAATCATTTTTTTTTTAATTTATTGTAAATTTTATAATTTGGTCACTACACCCAACCTGACGAAACAGATTCCTCACTCTTCTTATAGTCTAAGAGCTGGCTACGTTTTCAAAAGAGAATTTTATGTCAGCCAGTTTTTAACAATTTATCTCTCTCACTCTCCTGGACGTCATATGGGCCATTTTCAAATAATTTTAAAAAGCTTTTTTTTATTATTATTATTTTTATTGGCCTTTTTACAACATAAATCTATTATTGCCAGACATTTTATTGTTCTGTAAAGGGCAAAATTCATCACCCCGGTGACGTTCTGGCGCAACAGATTTGGCGCGGCCGTACTGCCGCAGGTCCGTTGGGGCGCAGACCGCTTCGGGCGCAAGGTCTATCTGGCGCAGGTACGTTCTGGCGCGAGGACTTTATGGCGGACATTAATATTTTCATTTTTATTTCGCACATTAGCCAATAAATTAGTTATATTTCAGTCAAAATTTTTCCAAAATTGTATTTTATTAAAACATGTTTCGAGAGTTTATATATAATTATTGGTTAAATAATAATAATCGTGATAATTCAAACTATGCCAAACATTTAATAGAAGAAAAACATATTTTTAATGATAAACCTGATATTTTACATATCCAACCGAAAGGCCATAAACTGGACCTCTTAGAATCTCTGGAGGTTAATAAATATAAACATTCTAAATTGCTTTTAAATGAGCAACTCGATTTAACAAATTCACCCTTACTTAATCTCTTTACCTATAAGTGGGAAGTTCCGAATCTGGTATATTCCTGTGCACAATGTTAGAATAATTACAATAAGGTGTGCAATTACTCAGAATCATAAAAGGGATTATTTCTCCCTCAAAATGATCTGGAAAAACCAAATTTGTCATTTTTATTTTGATAATATTTTTGGTTTATTATACGATGTATTTATAATATTCAAATGCAAGGCTGTTTTTTTCACTTGGTCAAGATTTTAAAAAACATCTTGTAACGATTACATCGTTATTTGTTTGGCCTGGCCTAATAATATTTTATTTCATTAATTTCTCGTCTATTTTGCTACGATATTTTTGGCCTGGCCTACGACAGTTTGATTTGTACCATTCCGCGTTTGTGGCGTCGTCGCAGACTTGATTTCCGTATAAGCGGGGAACTTTTGTTCACTCGGAAAGAGTGTCGGTATTTTTAATTTCTTTACAATTTGTGCTTCAAAGTCTGCAGACCTATTCTTATTTCTTCTCCCTTCGTTTGGTGAGTAAAAATTAAATTGTTTAAAATTTTTAGTAATAGTCAAAAACTTGGTGAATGTATTTTATTGATTATAATAATTATATTATTCTAACTTTTAAATTATTTCGATTACAATCATTGTTTAAATCAGTTTTTATTGTGTTAAAAATATGTAAACAGATAAAGTGATTAACTTTTTTCTTTTCTCGAACTTGGAGAAACTTTGGATGATTGTAATCGAAATTAAGGTTTAGTGAGATGGAATTTTGACGGTCTGAATTTTTATTCATAGGGCCATTACCAAATTTTGAAGGGTCCAAAGATAGGACTATTCTTATACGAAACCATTTTTTTTTGGAGAGAAGTTTGGTTAAGCAGAATTCTTCTGGTCGATATATTCCGATTGCTTCCGCCACCGGGGACTATTCTCGGAAGAATCTAGCAGCGAACTTTACTGAAAGAAAACATCTGTAGTCCATTTGATTTATAGAAAACATCTTGCCTTCCGCATCTGTAGTCCATTTGTTGTAAAGAAAACATCTTGCCTTCCGCATCTGTAGTCCATCAGATTTAAAGAAAACATCTGTAGTCCATTTGTTGTAAAGAAAACATCTTGCCTTCCGCATCTGTCGTCCATTTGATGAAAAGAAAACATCTTGCCTTCCGCATCTGTAGACCATTAGATTTAAAGAAAACAAGTGAAGTCCATTTGATTTATAGAAAACATCTTGCCATCCGCATCTGTATTCCTGTGTGGATTTGGTCCGAAATTCCATCATTCCCGACGTGTTCCGAAGATGGATACAGAAAAAAAGATAAGAAATTAGTTATTCACTATAAATTCATTACTAACTTTGGCAATAAACAATTTACACTGATTTAACCTGTTTTATTTGCTTGTCTGTATTTTGGCGCCCTTATATATTTGTTTGGGGGGAGTTAAGGAAAAAACCAGAAAGAAGCCACGATCCCTGGAGCTAGCAAGGGTAAGTTAACATTACAAATTCAATTTGTACGTTACAATCTTGCTGAACTTAATCTTTTGGGTAGATACCAGAACGAACCAGATTTTGCCAACATGGCAAAAATGATAACTTCGTTGGCCTTTGTACCTATCGAAAATCTCGATGAGGCGCTAGAGAGTCTCACAAAAAAACTTCAGCCAGAATTGTTGCCAATGGTCGATTGGTTCGAAGATTTTTATGTGGGGCGACCAAACACACGTGGAGGTTTCCACCAACTTTATGATCTGTTTATGGGGTTACCAATGACATTCACAGAACCAACAATTTTGCTGAAGCTTCTCACAGGAGGCTTCAAACGGAGTTATCGATGGATCATCCATCAATTTGGTCATTTATTGATCTACTGAAGAAGGTGCAGGTCTCAAGGGATATGAATATTGAACAATTAATAACGGACACGCACCCCCTAAAAATACGTTGAATGTGATAAAAGAATTAAGAATATTGTAGAGAATTTTAATAATATAGGGGTGATAGAATATTTAACAGTATTATCTTAAAATTATAATATGGATGCCTAAATCAATATTTTTATTTTTTTTTATTTTTTAAGTTTGATTTGTGATGTAAAAAAAATTATCTTATTAAATTTCTATAATCTAGTTTACTTATTTCACTTATGCCATTTTCAATATTGGCAATAATTAATTCTGTTGGCATTTTAACTTCTTCATATGCATTTTTTTTCTAACTTAAATGTATCACATCAGGTTTTTAAAATGTATTGAACGTTCCGATTTTTAAATGGTTTTGTTTGTTGACGTTTTAGTATTTTTAACTTAATTAAATTAACACCTTCCAAAAATAAAAGAAATTTAAGTGCCTTGCATCTAACTTATGTTTTCAATTATTTGCGCCATACAGTCCTCGCGCCAGAACGTACTTGCGCCAGATAGGCCTTGCGCCCAAAGCGGACTGCGCCCCAACGGACCTGCGCCAGTACGGCCGCGCCAAATCGGTCGCGCCAGATCGGTCGCGCCAGAACGGGCCTTCCCGTCATCACCCTAACAAGGCCTACTTTAATAATTTTTAAATTTGGAATGATGTATTCCACGTGATTGTCTGTACTATTCCAATTTGCCAAGAAACCTTTTACTTTTAGGTCGGTCTGGCTAAAGGTTCAGCAATGGAAATGTTGCTTAAAAAATTAATTTTGGTTTTTTAGAACCTTAAATAACATCCTACATAAATTTTAGCCATACTCAAAAATATTGAAAAAAAAAATAATTCAAAATTAGTGTTTGGCAAACTATAAACAACAATAAAAATGTCTTGCAAAAATAGATTCGTGTTGTAAAAGGCAAATAAAAATAATAATAAAAAAAATGTTTAAAATTATTTGAAAAATTGATTTTTTACCTGTTCAGGTACGATAGGTGTTAAACGTAACCTATGCCGCCAGCCAGATGGACCGTCTGACGTCCAGGAGAGTCAGAGGGATAACATATCTAAAAACTGGCTTACCTAAAATGCTTGTTTTTTCGACGTTTCTAGTTCTTGTACTAATTTAGGTAAAAAAGTGAATTTTAACTTCTATAAAACTGTATCTGTATATGAATATTTTGGAGTGAAACTTCTTTAGTTACATTATACAACCAATATGTGAATCTATACATATTAACTTGAATTTATGAAAAGTAAATTGGATGATTCAATTCAAAAACGACAGTCAATAACAGTTGAGTGTAAATCTGTCTGAGAAGTGGTTGACGTTTGACATACAGTGGCAGTTAAATCTCAATCTGACAAAAAGCGGATGATTGACAGTTGAGTGTCAGTTAACCGGTAAATTACAGTTGAGTCTTAATCTATCTGACAAAAAATAAACCATTAAAAATTAGTGACATTTGAATGTTATTCTGACTAAAATGTAAACGATAGCGAGTCAGTGACAGTTGAGTGCCAAACTGTCTGATGAAAGGTAGACAATTGATTGTGACAGTTTAGCCTCGATCTATCTGACAAAACGTGAAGGATGGAAAATCAGTGACACTTGAGTGTAAATTTGACGGACAAGAAGTTGACGTTTAGCAGTCTTAATCTGAAAAATGGTAGATGCGTAAAAAACGACCGATTAACCGATGTAATTTTTAGCACCATCGTAGATTAAAAAGATAAAAATATAGTTTAAAAAAACTAAAAAACACGCTTTTAAACCATCATTACTTTTCACTGTTTAGTGTAATGTGGTTAAAAAGTGTTTTTTAGTTTTGTTAAACTATATTTATTCGGCGTGGACGGGATTAGAACTCTCGACCGGTGAATCCGGTTGTCAACGTCAGCGAATACCTACGCCTTAACTCGTTTGAGAAATTAACGCATTTCAAGTGGTGAGATATACTAACAGTAACAAGCTCTTATACAAGGGAGAGTTACATACCCACAACCAAACAAACATACAAGTGACGCTAATAAAAGAATATTTTCCCTGACTTAAGTTTTAATTCTCATTTTTCTAATTTTTAGACGCTCTTTCTGGTGACTATAATTGTGACAATTTATATTCTACTAATCATATATCTGTGGTTGAAATTTAAGCCGCGAAGTGACGCCTTCACTGCAGGTAAAATGGTAGACATTTGACTCTTTTTTTTTCGTTCAACTCCGAAAACAAATAAGTAGATTACATTTGTAAGTCTGATGATTTTATTTACACGTATAGTAATTAAAAATTAATTCTTAACCACCATTTTTTTGTATTAGGACCACATTTTTTTAATTAAATTTTTACAAACTATATGATCAATGTTTTTAATTAGTTGTAACTATTATAATATGGTAAAATAGGAACAGTACCAACATAACAAAATAGATTCCTCACTCTACTTAATTTAGATATAAACAATCAATTAACTTGCACAAAGCTATATACCTGTGAATATTTTGAATTGAAATTCCCTTAGTTACTTTATAAAACCTGTATGTACCTATATATAAACTGGAATTTCTAGAGTTAAATTGCATTCATTTCAAAAGCGTTCGAATATATTACGTCATACAGAAAGTAACATAGTGAAAATTGAGTTTCAATCTGACAAAATATACATAAAAGCAAGTGAGTGACAGTTAAGTATCAAAAGGTGAACGATTGACAGTCAATGACAGTTTAGTGTAAATCTGTCTAACAATAGGTTGACGTTTGAAATGCAGTTACAGCTAAGTCTCAATCTGATAAAAAGTAGATGATTGAAAATCAGTGACAGTTGAGTGTCAATCTGACAACAAGTCAGGAATAACACACAATAACAGTTTTTTTTTTTAACAGAGGGCCAGGATTAGGGTTAGACAGACCATGGGATTGCATCGCAGATAGTACAGCTTATTGTGCACCCTCATTCACAGGTCCTCATTCTCCGTCAAATCCCAGGTTCTTAATGAACCATGAGATCCTTTTGACTATGGTTACCCGTTATTCCCTTTGATCTCCGGTCGGTAGGCCAAAGGATCTCACACGCAGACCTTGCTGGGCTGGGCACATGAATATCACGTGGAAGGCTCTCCTCCTCCTCACCGCATTTTCTACATAAGAGGTTTTCAACTTGCATTCCCATCTTATGAAGATGTCCGCGGAATACCCAGTGACCGCTGATGAAGCCAACCACTTCCCGCAAGGTCTTCCACCTCAGCCCAAGGGCATCTGCCGCTATAGCACCAGTAGGTGTCTGCAGCATTCTCTTTGACTGTATGTTGCCTTCTGTTCTTTCCCAGCTCTTTCGATGTTCTATGCCCTTCCACTGGCGATCAGCTCTTCGTGCTGTGTTGTAAGCAATACCACACGTCGGCTCTGGGCTTTCAGCTCCTTTGTTTGCCCACTTGTCAGCTCCCTCATTGCCAGCAATACCTTTGTGCCCCGGAACCCAACTAAGGATAACCTTGTTGTCCTCTCCCAGGGTTTTCATGGCCTGATGACAGTCCCATACTGCCTTAGAGGTGAAGTCAAAACTGTCAAGTGCCATTAGCGCTGCTCTACTGTCCGAGTTTATGTATATGGTGTGGTCTGTCAGACCACGCTCCAAACACACTCTTGCACACTCGGATAGGGCAAAAACTTCAGCCTGGAAGACAGTAGCCAGTTGACCCAGGCTTACGCCAAACTGCGCCTTGGCTCTGACTCCATATATTCCCGCCCCTGTGCCTGTTGGCTTTTTCGAGCCATCCGTATACCAAGTGATCCCCCTTTTCATGTATTCAGGTTCACCTTTCTCCCAGGCAGCCCTGTCAGTAATACTGACATTGTATGGCTTTTCTAGATCCGTGATCTTTACCATCCTGTCTGGTAACATTTCCAAGGTATCCATCTGTACAGTGTCCACAATCCTTGTATGCCCACTTGAGGCATTGTACTTCCAGTTGCCACTGCAACCCATTCTGTAGGCTGCCATTCTTGCCTCCCCTTTCACAATGATGTCGAGAGGTGGGAGGTTTAGCACTACTTCCAGGGTTGCAGTACACAATAACAGTTGAGTCATAATCTATCTAAAGAAAAAATAGTGACATTTGAGTGTTAGTCTAACTAAAATGTAAAGGATAGATTTAGTAACAGGTAAGTGTCAATATTTCTAAAAAAAAGGAGACAGTGACAGCTGAGTGCCAAACTGTCTGACATAGGGTGAACGATGAAAAACCAGTGACAGTTGAGTGTAAATTTGTCTAACAGAAGGTAAAAGATTGGCAGTCAACGACAGTTTAGGGTAGATCTGTCTGACAAGAGGTTGACATTTGTCACATAGTGACAGTTAAGTCTCAATATGACAAAAGATAGATGATTAAAAATCAGTGACGGTTGAGTGTCAATCTGCCTAACGAAACGTAAACGACTGACAGTTATTTAAAACATCAAATGTTATAATATTCTGTCTTAAACGATGTAATTTTTGGCACCATCATAAATTTAAACGAGAAGAAACAAACATTTTATCTTATTCATTATGTAAATTTACTTGTTTTGAATACAATAAAATATCTTAAATTCTATAATAGTTCCTAATGGCATTAACTAATGATTAAGATGAGATTCCAATTGTTTTTTATATTTCAGGTGCTACCTTGATTGACCTTGTTAGGTAAAGTGTCCGTTAGTTAAAAGGAGGTCGAACCATGTCTTTGGCCTACGATAATAGTTTTATGGACATTTTTGGTAGTAAGTTTAATTTATTAATTTTAACAATTCCAATACTACACTCTACCTTTATTTTTCACTTTCGTTATGAGAATCTAGCTAATTAATTTAAACTAGTTTATGTTATTTGATCAAATCATAACAATTTGACGCAAAAAATACAAAATAATATTAAAAAATAAGAATAACTCATTTTAAAAGGTTCATCTGTTTATTTTTATGACATTTCTTTCATTTTTTACAAGCTAAGTTATTTAAGTGTCGCTATCCTTCACCTTCGTAAAAAATGAAAAACAGGAATATCGCATTTTCATTAAACATTGTATTTGGAAAGGTAAAAACTTTTAAGCAATTAATTAGATGATTTAAGAGATGTTATCTCACATTCTTTTCGTGAATATCATTTTATCGTTGGTTTAGTGAATTTTAATGAGTCTTAACAGCATATTTTGCTCCGGAGGACCAAAATAGGCAACGAATATGTAAATCGTTAAGCTAGTGTATCAAATCCTGTTAAGTGATTATAAAAAAAAGTTGCACGAGTTAGTTAAGGATGTTGCCATCTCAAAATAAGGGGTGGGATAAATTTTGTACATCGTTTTGTATATGAAAAAGTTATCCGCGCGATGGATGTTGCGTTTGGAACCGAAAACAGCAGTGCGTTAATGATTTAACAACCCATTTGACGTTTTTGCAACATAATTAATCGGATTTCATTATCATACACTTAAGTTATATTGACAGTGTAACGTTTGCAACGTTATTTTTTGGTCTGGCCTACGTACTATTTAATTTTTATAATTCCTCGTCTACCGGAGTCGCCGCAAACTCGGATTCGGTGTTGAGAGGGGAATTTTTAGTTCGATCGTGAAAAGTGTCGCTATTTTAATTCTTTTCATTTTGTGCTTCTAAAGTAATCAGTTCTTTCAATACCTTCTCCCTTCGGTGAGTAAAAATTAAATTGTTATAATTTTTAGTAGGTAGTAATCAAAAACTTGGTGAATTTATTTTAATAATTATATTGGTTATTTTGTTTCTAACATTTAATTATTTCGATTACAATCATTGTTATAAATCAGTTTTTATTGAGTTAAAAATAAGTAACTTTTTTCTTTCTCGAACTTGGAGAAACCTTGAATGATTGTAATCGAAATTAAGGTTTAGTGAGACGGAATTTTGACGGTTTTCATTTTTATTTCATAGGCCGATTGCCAAATTTTGAAGGGTCCTAAGAAAAGGACAGAAAACAAGGAACCAATTTTTTTTGGTAAAGAAGCTTTTGGCCTAGCCGAATTTTAATTTGCTGCCGTATCCTGGCTGTGACCGCACAAAGGCCTTTTTTTCCGAAGAATCTTCTGAAGACTTGTATTTGAAAACATCTTGCCATCGGCATCTTAAACCAGGAGCTAAAGGGGACCGAATTTTTCCGTCATCCACGACCTTTTATGAGGAAGAATCCAAATAGATAAGAATTTAGTTTTTCACTATTCATTTTTTTTTTCTAATAGTTCATGATAATTTTCATTAAGAATTTTGAATAAACAATTTTAAACTGATTTATTCTTTTTTATTTGTCTGTCTGTATTTGGCGCCCTTATTTATTTGTTTGGGGAGAGTTAAAAAAAAGAAAGCCAGAAGGAAGCCACGAACCCTAGAGCTAGCAAGGGTATTTTTACGTTACAAATTGGCGCCCAACGCCAATGTAATTGCAACGTGGTTGAACAATTTCTTTGAGATATATCTTTATCTTTTTCTTTATCTTTTTCTCAAAGGGATTGTTTTGGCCACAAATTGGTGTTACAACAGTCAGCAGAGAGGCTCAAAAGCCGCGAAGGCCGATCAAAGGCTCTGTCGGGAAACTTTGCGAATTTAGAATACATATGACATAATTATCATCGATCACCTGCAGAAGGTAGAATAGTTACAGGAGAGTATTACGCAGCGTTCTTTGACAAACTGAACCACGAAATAAAGAATATATCATCTGTACCATCACGATCAGGCACGTCCTTAAAAGTGCTGACCAAATTGGACTAATTACGATTCGAATTAGTTGCTCATCTAGCGTATTCTGTTTCGAAATTTCAGGCGGTTGGTACAGCAAAAAAGATTCACATTGAGTGAGGACACTCAGGGTTAATTCAAAGATTTGGAATATAGAAAGGGCATCGAAGTGTTAAAAATTGCTTTACCAAGGATATCGTCTTCGAGGGCAACTACGTTGACGAATAAGGACCACACAGATTTCAAACAGCAGCGAAGAGAATCAGTAAACAACCGACCAATACATTACAGCTCGAAATGTAGATGAACTAAAGATGATGAAAAACTCGATACAAAAAAGCCACTATAAATGATGGTTCAAGATCTGGGTTTCTACTTCACATGCAATTAGGTATTAACAACTAAAAACATTTATAAATAAGACTCAGTATTATAAAAAAGAGAAAAAAATTCAATTCTCTATACTATAACAAATTGACGTAAAAAAATTGAAATCTATCATTAAAAATTCTGGATTCAAAACTTATTAAAACATCTACATTTAACGATCAACGTAGAATTCAATATTATAAGATCTCATTTTCTCTTAAATTGAAACAGTTTGGTATTCAACGTGATAATTATATTTGCAAAATTAAAACATAATATCGAAAATTTAAAGAACATGATTAAATTCTTTTAATAATTTATAATTTAATAGAAAATTCATGTTTAACCTCGAAGTTTTCACGATCGATATAACGGATAAGAAAATCAAGTAGGTCGTTGGAAAGCTGAGAGATATTCCTATAAAAATACGAATTTTCATTATAATTCATTAAAAATTCTCAAAGATACTACAAAAATTAAGTATACCGTTAGAAAGTGTGCGGATTTTCCAATAAATTTGCAAATTTTTACTACAATTTTCAGAAAAAATAATGGTAGGATCAATTAATTCTTTGGCCTTCGCTAAAGTCGGCGAATACTTAAAATTTGGACGTTTTGGAACAGAAGACCAATTGTCAAAGAAGCGTAACTAAACAACTGTTAAAAAAACTGTTACACCTACAGAACTGCCAACTGAAATGGCTGAAAATTTTGAGGTTTTACCAGTATTAAAACTTTTCCTATCAGTTGTTTTCGGTTGCAAACTTAAATATACATTATCCAGAAATGCCCTTAAAGCATATTAAAGACGTAGCTCTCTTCAATGTTGTGCTACCTAAAGCCATTTTTTGATACTAGTCCTATGGCCCAATCATTTTTCTATCAAAACAAAGTAATTTTCAACTAAATAAATATTTTTAGAAACAAACTTCAAAAACCGTCAGTTTATGTAAATAAAACTTTTCGTGGAAAACTACCGGAAAATGGCAGAAGACGACACAACGGAATGAATAACAATGAACCATGATGCAGAGAAACACTGTTCAGACGAACAACTGAGGGGTTTGTCTAGGAATAACCAGCATAAAAATTTCAAAGTGTCAAAATTGTTAATTGTTAACTGTCAAATGTCAGAGATGTCAATTGTTACAAAATTTTAAATATCATAAATATTAAGTGTAAAAAATTTCAAATGCAAAAAATGTCAAAAAGTCAGAAATGTTAAATATTAGAAATGTCAATGGTCAATTCTCAGAAATGTCATGTGTGAGAATATGTAAAGGTATAGTTTAACTAATATTAATGTGAAAAGACAACCACGCCTTCTAACCCCAACAAAGGAACCGACTTTCGAATCTAGGTTGCCAGATGTATTTCCGAATATTCCTAAGTTTATATATTTTGAAAATTTTCTCTCTACTTTATTATTCAATTGTTCATCAATGACTCTTAGAAAGATAATATAAAAATATTCTTACAAAATATATACTTAAATTAATTAACTAGGTTCTTCATATTTAAACAGTTTTTACTTCTAATGATATCAATTTTGTATATATTACTTATACTTAAAGACATTTTTGAGTAATGGCAACATTGTGTATATAGTTTGCCGTTTCAAAGTCGGTTCGCACCCTTTTGATATTAACGAAAAGAAATGCCGACGGCTTTTACTAAGCACGGTGGTACTTCAAACGAAACATCAAAGAGGAAAATTGCAAAATGCGACATGAGTTAAATACCCCGCATAGTCTTGTTCCCCATTACAGTACGAAGTAGCGTGAGTGATTTTTATTGATTTTTTATATTAGATATATGCTGCGGTGGTGATAATACCTAATATAGTAAGAATTTCTCGTTTAAATATATAAGATAATAACTGCGCCACCTTACGGTGGCGTTATATTATTTCATTTAGAAAGGTATTTTTTTTAGACTTTATTTTTTTCGCATTTTTTCTGTTTTTAATTTTCCACTTTCTTTTAGTTTTTCGTTTATTTATTTATTTATGAATCGAAATTCAACACTATCTATTGGGTTTTCTTACAATTCAGTAATTGTTATGGACAATGCGTCGTATCATTTCCGCATATTAAACAAAATACCTAATAACACAAAAAAGAATGAAATTTTAAGATTTATGGCAAACAAAAATATCGATGTTCCTAAAAAGGTTCCAGTAAAGAAGGAATTAATAAGAATATTCAAAAATCCGGATTTTTAAAAATGAATACGTCATTGACACCATTTGCAGCTGACATGGTCATACCCTTTTGCGTGTACCTCCATACTACTGTATTTTTAATCCAATCGAAATGGTTTGGAGTACCGTAAAGAAACGTTTTCGAAAATATAATCAGTCACCAACCTTAAGCGCAGTTGTTCTTGATAATATTCGAGAGGTAATTAGTGGCATTAATAGGGATGTATGGAAAAATTGTGAAGCACATGTTATAAAAATAGAAAAGGAATATCCTGTTTTACCGCCAATAGCACCATTAGTTATTCAACCTGGGAACGATTCTACTTCAGAAGACTCTGACAATTCTTGTTAGTCATTCTAACCAATTTCCTTTACAACTATCGTGATGTATCTTGAAAACTTGTTTTCAAAAACAAACTAATTTTATATTCTTACTAACATACCCAACCCTTTCCTTTCCAGGCAAGGAAGGCTCATACCTCCTCGTGGTCCTTGCTGGACAGACAATTTTTTAAGATTGTCTGACAAAATGAGTATTATTTGTAGACAATTGTGATAAAAATATTATGAGTTATGTACTATTAGAATAATGAGTCAAATGTTTTTATTAATAACTAAAATTAACAAGTTTTAATTAGAAAGAATTAATTTGTTATTTGACAATTTTCAAATTGATACAAAATTTACAAATATACAAAAACCGTTTTTCTTTCGAAATTTAAAGCAAAAATTAATAAAAATTTTGAACCCTTTTTATTTAATTCCACACCAATGGTCGGCACTGCTATCAAAGGCATTCAAATGCCGACAAAGAGCAAAAAATTTTACATTCACTTTGGAACAACTATAAGATAAATAAGATAGTAAAAGGATGCTTTTTTTGTTTCGTAAGTTTTAAAAGATTAAAACTCTGTAATTATTAATTAAAGTGAATCTTGCGAGGAATCTTGTTTTTGTTGAAAAATATTAAAAAAACGTTGTTTAAGGTATTTAAATTATATATAAGAAAATATTGAATTATTTTAATTATTCACCACCCAACGATTGCAATAGGAAGTTAACTAAAAGCAGATTTAGTTTGTTTTTTACGAAGAATATTTTGACATATCTCTCAGTACATCAATAATTGTAGAAATCTGTGAGTTTTAATAGAGATTTCGTTTTATGGATTTTTATGGTTTTTAAGTTTTTACGCATTGATTCTCGTTTTGCATTGATTTTAGAAATTCATAAAAAACATGCACAATATAAACTCGTACGTAGATAGTATAGTCTATCCAATGTAAATGTGAAAATCGGTGCTCTTTGGCGGTTTTTAAGTGCCTTTGATGACATTTCCGACCATTGGCGTGGAATTAAATAAAAAGGGTTCATAAATTTTTATTAATTTTTGTTTTAAATTTCAAAAGAAAAACGGTTTTTGTATATTTGTAAATTTTGTATCAATTGGAAAATTGTCAAATAACAATTTAATTCTTTTAAATTAAAACTTGTTAATTTTAGTTAAAATAAGAACATTTGGCTCATTATTCAAATAGTACATAACTCATAATATTTTTATAACAATTGTCTACAAATAATACTCATTTTATCAGACAATCTTAAAAGATTTTTTGTCCAGCAAGGACCATGAGGAGGTATAAGCCTTCCTTGCCTGGAAAGGAAAGGGTTGGGTATGTTAGTAAGAATATAAAATTAGTTTGTTTTTAAAAACAAGTTTTCAAGATACATCACGATAGTTGTAAAGGAAATTGGTTGGAATTAATAACAAGAATTGACAGAGTCTTCTGAAGTAGAATCGTTTCCAGGTTGAATAACTAATGGTGCTATTGGCGGTAAAACAGGATATTCCTTTTCTATTTTTATAACATATGCTTCGCAATTTTTTCTTTCATACATCGCTATTAATGCCACTAATTACCTCTTGAATATTATCAAGAAACAACTGCGCTTAAAGTTGGTGACTGATTATATTTTCGTAAACGTTTCTTTACAGTACTCCAAATCATTTCGATTGAATTAAAAATACACTAGTATGGAGGTAAACGCAAAAGGGTATGACCATTATCTGCTGCAAATGGTGTCAATGACGTACTCATTTTTAAAATTCTGACTTTTGATCATTCTTATTAATTCCTTCTTTACTGGAACCTTTTTAGGAACATTGATATTTTTGATTGCCATAAATCTTAAATTTTTATTCTTTTTTGTGTTATTATTAGGTATTTTGTTTAATATGCGGTAATGATACGACGCATTGTCCATAACAATTACTGAATTGTAAGAAAACCCAATAGATAGTGTTGAATTTGGATTCATAAATAAATAAACGATAAACTAAAAGAAAGTAGAAAATTAAAAACAGAAAAAATACGAAAAAAATAAAGTCTAAAAAAAACCTTTCTAAATCAAATAATATAACGCCACCGTAAGGTGGCGCAGTTATTATCTTATATATTTAAACGAGAAATTCTTACTATATTAAGTACTATCAAGCCAACCGTAAAATATATCTAATATAAAAAATCAATAAAAATCACTAACGCTACTGTGTACTGTAATGGGGAACCAGACCAAACGCGGTATTTAACTCACGCAATTTTTCTTTTTGATGTTTCGTTTCATGTACCGCGGCGCTTAGTAAGAGCCGTCGGCATTACTTTACATTAATATCAAAGGGGTGCGCACCGACTTTGAAATCGCAAACTATATACACAATGTTGCCTTTTCTTAAAAAATCTTTAAGTATAAGTAATATATACAAAATTGATACCTATCATTAGAAGTCAAAACTGTTTAAATATGAAGAATCTAGTTAATTAATTTAAGTATATATTTTGTAAGAATATTTTTATATTATCTTTCTAAGAGTCATTGACGAACAATTGAATAGTAAAGTAGAGAGAAAATTTTCAAAATATATAAACTTAGGAATATTCGCAAATATATCTGACAACCTAGATTCAAAAGTCGGATCCTTTGTTGGGGTTAAAGGGCGTGGTTATGTTTTCACATTAAGATTGGATAAACTATAAAAGGACACGTCTTTTATTTCATAAGTTGGACAAGATTGTCAAAAGTACATCAATTGTAGAAATCTGCGAGTTTTCATTTCATGATGTCTGTATACATTTACAAACCTGTTAGGTTATTATTATTGAAAATAAACTGAATTTAAATTAAATTATGACTAAGTTTGAATTTTAGTAAATATAGTGTACGTGCTCTCCTGTCGGCACTCCCCGAGTGCTATTAATTTTTTTTTCTTTTAGCTGAAAGTCGTGATTGAATTTGAATATCAGAATCTCGTATTAAACGACAAATATGTATTATAAATTAGTCATAGTACGGAACTATTAACATTAGATGGCTTTTACCAAGATCGACGTTGATCTCTCGGCTGTGCTGTTACACTGACCAAGTGCCGAGGTTATTCACCTGAATAGGATATAATAAACCTATCGCAGATAAATTATTTATACCAGGTTCACTCAAATATCGTACAGTTACAATAATTTAATTTTTAATGAAAAAGTTATTACTCCTATTGACTAAGGAGATAAGTTTAACTGTATTACGAGGACTATAGTTAAGGTATACTGGTTCCGTGGATAAATAAAATACAAAAAATCCGTTAATGGGTATCCTCCAAACAAAAGAATAGGTAGTAAATCGTGGAAAAGTAGTGTTAAATTTTAAAATCCAAGAAAACCTTGCGTGTCACACTTTTGAATTTATTTAAATGCTTAAGAAGACATCTGATTTATAGATTAATTTACTTAAAAACTAATAAGCAAACATAATTAGAGTCTTTGAAGTCACCCCCAACCTGGGAACAGCCGGCTGTCCACAAATCTGACCCTTTTCTCGACCCTCGAACCTCGATCTAGCATGTGGTTGTATGTACTCATAATTTTACAATCTATTGTTTAAATTTAAAAAATATGTGATTAATTTTAAAACTAAAAATAATTAAATACCTCTAGCGTCTGTAAAATTCAAACTTTACATATGGTTGAAATCAGAAAAAAAATAACCTTAGGCACAAATCACACAGAACGGACGTCGGGCACAGACGTGGCGCGGACTTTTGTCCCTTCGGCGTCTCTCTTAGGCGCAATTCACACAGAACGGACGTCGGGCAGAGACGTGGCTTCGACGTGGCACGGACGTGGCGGAAGCGTGGCCTATGCAATGCACACAGATGTGCAGGACAGTGGCGCGAATTGACGTCAGTAATCTGTTGGTTTTGTGGAAAACATGTCTTTTTTAAGCAGTGATGAAGATGATGAAGATATGTTCGATATAGTGTATTTGGCTAATGTGAACAAAACAAAAAGAAGATATTGGGTTCATCCATTGTGGCTACAGAAGGAGAAAATTGGTGGAACATTCGACCTAATGAGAGAATTAAACATGTACCCAGAACGATTTCAAAATTCATCAGCAATTTTCTGCCGGACCCAGTCTTACGCACTCCTATTACAATAATCAGCACGATTAAAATCATATATACAAGGATATTTGCCAACTTCTTTGCAAAATTGTATGTTGAAGTCAACATCATCCCGCATTTTTAAATTAATTAAAGCACAGAGACACGTGGCGAAGAACTGGCGCGCCCTTTCTTGTACGCCACGAGAGACGCCGAAAAAACGTGGCGAGGGCGGGCGGACGACCGCCCGCGCCACGTCGCTTCTGTGAGTATTGTACCATTTGTTTACATAGGAGAGACGCCGAAGGGACAAAAGTCCGCGCCACGTCTCTGCCCGACGTCCGTTCTGTGTGAATTGCGCCCTATGTAAAGAAATGGTACAATAATCACAGAAGCGAAGTGGCGCGGGCGGTCACCCACCCGCCCTCGCCACGTCTCTTCGGCGTCTCTCGTGGCGTAAAAGGACGCGCCAGTTCCTAGCCACGTGTCTCTGTGATTTAATTAATTTAAAAATGCGGGATTATGTTGACTCCAACATACAATTTTGCAAAGAAGTTGGCAAATATCCTTGTATATATGATTTTAATCGTGCTGATTATTGTAATAGGAGTGCTCAAGACCGGGTCTGGCAGAAAATTGCTGATAAATTTTAAAACCGTTTTGGGTACATGTTTCATTCTCTAATCAGGTCGAATGTTCCACCAATTCCTCCCCCCCCCCCTGTAGCCACAATGGATGAACCCAATATCTTCTTTATGTTTTGTTCACATTAGCCAAATACACTATATCCAACATATCTTCATCACTGCTTGAAAAAGACATATTTTTCACAAAACCAACAGGTTACTGACGTCAATTCGCGCCACTGTCTTGCACCTCTGTGTGCATTGCATACGCTACGCTTCCGCCACGTCCGTGCCACGTCGAAGCCTCGTCTCTGCCCGATGTCCGTTCTGTGTGAATTGTGCCTTACGTTTCTGGTTATTTATTTATATTTATTAAAAGAAAATCACACATATTTGTTAAATTTAAACAATAGATTGTAAAATTATGTGTGCAGACAACCACATGCTGGATCGAGGGTCGAGGATAGAGAAAAGGGTGGGATTTATGGACGGCTCTGTGTTCCCAGGTAACTACAAAGACTCTTTAACCGTAAATATAGTTTGTCTAAGCACAATTTACAAACATAAACACGCCTCCTAATCCTATCAAAAAGACCGACTTTCGGATCAAGGTTGTCAGAAATATTTCCTAAATGTAATTTTATATATTAAGAAAATGTCCCCCCCTACTTTTATATTCAAATGTAAATCATAACACTCTTAGAAAGATAATCGGAAAATATTCTTAAAAAATATATAAATTAATTAACTCGGTACTGAATATTTCAATGAAATGGAAGGAACTTTGTATATAATACTTATACTTAAAGATATTTTTGAGTATCGGCAACATTACACAATTTGATGTGATTTAAGCGACGAGTTTTAAATTGACGTTGCCATATTAATGGTTTTGAGTTAATACTTTTGGAAATGATTCAACATCTGATTCACACAAATGAGAGTGTTGTTTGAGATTATCGGTGAAATTGAAAAATGTAAAGAAAGGTTTTTTGTTAATTCTCGTTTTTTTAGGTCCGTAGAATTCTATGTTTTAAATAAAAAATTGTCGGTCGGTCTGTCTGGTCTGGTTTTTTACTAGATCGATTTATGTAGATAAAATTTGGTAGTATAGTTTACAATAATTTTATCGATAAAACAACGTACATAAAATTTATTAGTTAAAAACCTCAAATTCAAAAAAAGACAGAATAAAATGGTCACATATCGTGTTTGATGATGGCAACACAGCGAATGCTAAAGGCGGAAACATACTATTAAAATGTGACACGACGCCACGCCACCCGACGCATGTCAGTACGTATCAACTCCATAATAATATATTTAATACAGTTAGAAGCACATAGACAACACGCTATGTGACCACACGCCGCAACATAAATATATGGAATTGATGCGTCGGGTGACGTGGCGTCGTGTCACGTTTTGATAGTATGTTTCCGCCTTTACAGTCGTTTGACTCCAACACCTGGCATAATCTTTTATTTCAACAATAGCTTGTCTAACAGAGTAATTGATATACTATAAGTTATATTTTTTGCAGATAAATAATCAATTATAATACAATGCCGTTTTGGGGAGCATTTGAAACAATGACTAAGATGCATAATTTAAAACAAACATTAATAAAACTTAATGATTTGTGTTTGAGTATATTATGTGTTTTTATGAATTGGCCCTTTATCTTCCATCTTTCCCACGTCAATAGTCGGAATTGTCCTCAATGAGATTTAAAAGCCTACGATGGGTAACTAATATTGGAAGAACTATACTTAAGTTAAACATTATAGGGGAAGCAATTTAGAAGCGGAAATCGGCTTCTATTGTTGCTTACCCTCTAAGGCAAACAACTTAATTAACCTCTTATGATGTTAATTTTTTCTTGATATATATTTTATAATAGATCTATCTGAATTTTTCTCAGGGGTGCACTTTGTACGTGACTCTCCGCGAGTGTAAATCGCCCTTAAGGAAATTGGTTTCCAGGATTGATTGGGTTTTTGTTAGATGGTTTTTAGGGTTTATGGGGGCTGAAATAATAAAACGAATTAATATCAGTCATTTATTTCCACTTTATTTTATTTAACCAGCAAGATAAAAGAACTCTCTGACACGATTAAATAGAAACCAAACAATCACGAAGAAAAGAAAAAAATTGTATTCTGTAAGGTGTAGTGTGTAGTATCTAAACCACGGAGATTGCATTCATTGGAAGGTTGCCTGAAGGAGTTCCATCCATATGAATAAAATGTGGATAGTTTTTTGTGTGTGATTATCATAAAATTTAATATACGAGATTTCTTGAGGCTATTGATTACTCCCGCAGTAAAAGAAAACGCGTATGCATACCATTCTTCATCGCATTTTTACATCGCAATACATTTTTAGTTCGTTTTTTTACAAATGCATGAGTTGAAAAATATAATAGAATATTATTATTTTATCTACATGACGCCTGTACGTTCAAAATTTATCTACGGTATAATGTAATGGATATTATTTTATTTTATTTATATAATGTCATAGTTTGAAATTTTAGACTATGGTATTTAATTTTTGTTGATACAACGAGATTAGGCCATCAGCAAAACCCTCTTGTAGATTAAGTGTTTAAGTGAGAAAAACGGTTTTTTTGTATTAAAAGTATTAGTCCTAAATATAAGATAAATTTAAGAAATGTGATAAAGAAAAACAAGGCCATCACTTAAGAGTAGATATATAAATATATCTTAAAAAATAGTTTTTAAGTAAATCGTGAGAGAGTTCTGTGAATAAAGTGTATCGTTAGTTTTCGAACAATCCTCCCGGACTATAAATATTTTTAAATTATCTATTGTTTCCGCGTTGAGACGAGTGGGGACTGCTATTTGGAAGGAGAGTTATGGTTTCGTAGTGAGTTTTTGATTTTATTTCGTTCATTTTATCGTTGAATTTAAAGTAATTCAGAGTTTCCGACCATCTTTGCCCTTCTGTCTCTGGGTTATTGCCAACTAGAAGAAGGGCCCTATTAAGGTCTACAAATGCTATATATAACTACACGTTTTTGACATCTTCCGGTGAGGCGGACGCCATATTGCTGTGCCTTTCCTCTTGTTAGAAGATTCCGACAAGAGGTTTCTTCAGAGATATTCCGTTGCGGTTCCGATTCCTCGGTTAGAAAAGCCGAAAAGAAATTTCTATAGTGAAATTCCATTTCCGTTGCTGTTCCAAGTCCACTGCGTAGAAGCGTGGAAAATTCAGTCTAGAAGTCCCTTGAAAGGAAACCATCCTTCTACAGCACGTGCTTTAGGATCAAACTCCATCCAAAACCAAATATAAAAACCAAGTTAAGAGAACTAATTAATTTTCATATTTGCCAAACCTTACTAATCCAATTTTTAAAGTAATAAACCATTTTAAACTGATCTAAAGTATTTTATTTGTGTGTCTGTACTTGGCGACCTTTAAAAACTTGTTTGGGGGGAAATTAAGCAAAAAACACAGAAGGAAAGCCACGACGCTCTGGAGCTAGCCTGGGGTACTTTTATGGTTACAAATTTGGCGCCCAACGCCAAAGTAACTTTTGAAGGGTTAATTAAGCTAAAAAAGATATTCTTTTATCTTGCAGGTTAAATAAAATAAACTGAAATTAAATGACTGATTTTAATTCGTTTTAATATTTCAGCCATAAATCTCAAAAGCATGTTTTTATTGTTTTTTATTAATATTATTTATTAAATTATGATTTTTTCTGATACAAACGATTTTTTACGATATGTATGGGACATCAAAAAAAAAAACAAAATTGGAACCTACAGATCCTACATTCAAAATAAATCCTACTTTAACCGATTGCGCCACTGGACCAAGATTACAATTTTGTTTAAAATAAGCAGATATGTATTCGCGGAGTCATCATCCGACACAATATTTTTTATATTTTTGAAGTAAAACTTCTTTAGGCGCGACTAGAGTGTAACTCAGATTTTTTTTTCTAACGGAAGTAACGGTGTGACGTCAGCTATAGGAGGAGCTTAAAAACCTTTCCAAACAAAACACATTTGCATTGAAAAAGCCATAAGAGATTTTTCTATTACTTGTAGTGGTTCCTAATCAAAAATCTTCCGGACACTTTTCATACGACCTAGTGTATCCAATTTCTGATAGTTAATAAACATTGAAAGTTAGTGTAAGTGTTTATATTTTACTAGTTGTACTCGCAACGTCGTTCGCGTGGCGTCTGATTGTTGCATAAAAATTTCTTACCGCACCTCATTTAAGGAATGGGAGAGAAATTTTTATACACCAGATGTTAAGTTGAAAGAAGACAAATACATCTGTGAAAACCGCATTCGAATCGGTTCAGTAGTTTTCATGTGATGCGCGCACAAACATACAGACAGACAGACAAAAAAATCTAAACACATTTTTGGGTTCTATTTCGATGTACCCGCAACGTCGTTCGCGTGGCGTGTTGATTTTTGTATAAAAATTTCTTTCATCACCTCGTTAAAGGGGTGGGGGGAGAAAGTTTTATACACCAGATGTTAAGTTGAAAGAAGACAAATACGTCTTTGAAAACCGCATTCGAATAGGATTAGTAGTTTTCATGTGATGCGCGCACAAACATATACATTTCTACAGTTTTATTATTTGTATAGATATACATTTTAGTAGAATTGAGGTTATGTTTTGTTTAGAAGTTATAAATTTTATTATGGTAATCTTGTAATTAATTATGTATTCTTTAACTATTAGATACTATTCTGTTTGAGTAAAAACGGTGTTGTATTATAATCTTCTTTCGGTTTCAAATACATTAAAGGTATTTAGAGAGTAAAATCTATGTTTCACATTTTAGTTATCATAAACGTATTATTTCATATATAAAAAATAACGATAACTTTCAAATTACTATTTCTAATAAATAATATAAATATAACATTATATCATTTTTTGTAAAGTATATAGACAATAAATATAATTGAATTGTAATTTAATATTTATTTTAAGATGAAGTTTAATCATTTCAGCGATACGTACGTCAAATAAGTTTTACTTCAATCGCGCGTAAAGGTTACACGCACACTTTTTGAAGTTATACTTCTTATCATGGACTTGATTTGTGTGGGGTTAAATGGGAAAAATCATTACATATGTAATGGTGCGAGTAAGAGAGAGATAGAAACACCTGAGCTAATGTTTTGGAATATTATAGTGATGTATTACATTGTGTTTGACAGATTACTTTATAATTCTGTCACGTAAGTAAACATATAAAGTTTAGTATTTAATATTAATAATAATATTCAGTAATGAGTATTGTATTGTAGTCCATACGACCGTCACATGGTTTCATTATATTTTGCACTATGGGGTTTTGTAAACACTTTTTTTGTACATTGATCTTTTTACTGTTTAGTTTTCGTGTTTGAAGTAAGGACACACATCAACTGGTAGTATTTATTTAATTGAATACAGTTAATTTAAAAAAAAAATATTTCTACTTGCCTGTGTTTGTAGTTATTAAGTTTTATTAGTTAACAGTGCATAGAAGTATAACTTTTGCCGGCAGTCCCACTGACTGCCACACCTTTTGTTTCTGTTTTAATTTTTTTTTACATTATTGTTTTTTCATCGGTCTTTGATAAATGTGCAAAATATCAGCTCAATCGGGTATCAGAAAATGGGTAAAAATGGTTTGCAAAATTTGAAAAAACAGTTCCTTAGATACATACCAATTCAAGTTAAATAAAAGCTTGTAAAAACTGTAAAAATTGTAAAAAAGTTGTTATCTAATCATAGAAACTAAATTTTTTTCAAAAACAGCTCTTTTATCTCGTTTTTACTTGCAGAATGTATCTTGTACATCTTCTGTCTACTGACTACCTATTTTTTTTATAGATGAATCTGATTAAAAAATTTGCCACAAAACAATTTTGTTAACTAAGAAAGTTGAAATTTTATCGGAAAAATATCAAACAAACATATTCAAAAACCAAATACGAAACTGCCACGAAACACGGAAATGTAAAAAATAAAGATAAAACGATATTTATATAAATACAACATTAAACGAATCATAAATATTTCAAATATTTATATTTTAATCAAAATATAACAATAACAACAGAATTTGCGATAAAAATATGACAATTTACAAAGTTTATCCATGGGAAACAAGATCCTTGACCCCCCGAGCGGTTCCCCATTATAATTTTCATGAAATTATCTATACTTATTGCTCCATAGTCAGTCTTTGTTTAAAAAAATGTTTATATCTACTATAACCGTAGTGCTGATTAACCTCAGGCACTGTAAAATTATATAAATAAACAGTTAACTTTTTTTCTTTTCAAGTCCGGGAGCACTGGAATAGTAGCACGGAATTATAGATCGTGTGCAAGACCGTAACAAATATTTTCTACGAGGATACTTCAATAATATTAATAAATTAATATTTAATTAATAATATTGTAACGGTATAACCGTAAAGGAAGGGACCTTAATTTGAAAGATTGTTATTGACAGTTGATTTTTAGAAGTTTCTAAAAATCAACTGACCATTTGAAATAATGTTTCTAGAGAATTCTAAAAAGATCTAAACACACTAACTAGATTAAATAAAGTTGTATATAAAGGGATGCATGGGCAGTTAACGTCAGTTCAAGTTCAAGTATTCACAAGAGTTCATTGTATTGTCAAGTAGTTAGACGTTATCCAGCAGAGTTCAGTGTATCTTAACAATTTTGTAAATAAATTGTGTAAAAGTCCCCATAAGTGTTTCAAATTGGTGTCAGGTGTGGGGTGAAGATACAAGAATGGCTGGAAAAAAGATAAATGAACTATTGGTGGCTGAGCTCAGAAGAGAGCTTGAAGAAGTAGAGTTGGAAACTACTGGGAGCAAATCCGTATTGTTGAGAAGGCTCCGTGAATACTACGTAAATAATAATTTGGACCCTGACGCTGTGGAGTTCGAAGACCCGGTTCAGAAAGCAATTTCCCGACTACAAGAAGAACAAACTCAACAACTTTCCCGGCTGCAAGAAGAACAAGCTCAACAACTTTCCCGACAACATGAGGAGCTATCCAGTCAGATGAAAAGCCAGCGCGAAGACATGTCCCAGCTGTCCCAACGAATGACGAATCAACAAGAGGAGCTATCCAGTCAGATAAGAAGCCAGCGCGAAGAGGTGTCCCAGCTATCACAACGGATGTCTACTCTACCAGAAGAGTTATCCAGTTCCTTCTCCCAGCAAATATCACAACTTGAATCAGCAAGTGGACAACTTGAATCAGCAAGTGGACAACATGAATCAGCAAGTGACCAACATGCAAGACGAGCAAAACCAGATCAACTGTCAATAACAATCTTTCAAATTAAGGTCCCTTCCTTTACGGTTATCCCGTTACAATATTAAGCAATAAATTATTATAAAAAAAAGCATTGTGTGGTTTTATGAAACCACGGTAAAAGTGAAACTTTTTTTCACACTATAGACATTTAAGTAAAAATGTTTCGAATAATATTCCATTAAGGGTATAAAAATCGCTTTATCAATCTTAATTTTATACTTGGAAAATTGGAATGGACCGAATATAAATAAAATTAAACACAAATAATATAGCTTTGAGCACACTACACTGTTAGCTGCTGCAAACTATAGGCGTTGAAATCGAAATCAAAATCGAAATTGAAATCGAAATCTAAATCGAAATCAAAATCGAAATCAAAATAGAAATCAAAATTAAAATCAAAATCAAAAGGTGTGTGTGCGATTCACACACGATAGAAGTGAAAACTTCAGTAAATCGACAAAAGAATGAGATGAATATATATAACAAGGGTAGCATAATTACAAAGTTTATTTGTTTAAAAATGAAAGTGTTTTGATTAATTTTAAAAGATATTTTATTTAATATATGTTACATAATTTATTGCTCAAGTTCCATATTTTCAGTTTCAAAAATTATTTACGACTGTAATATTTTTAAAACGTTACATGTCGTAGATACTTACGCAGTCGAAGTTCGTATTAATACGAATAGGTAGAATATAACAGTCGACGTTACATGTCATAGATACTTACGCAGTCGAAGTTCGTATTAATACGAATAGGTAGAATATAACCGTCGACGTTACATGTCGTAGATACTTACGCAGTTAAAGTTCGTATTAATACGACTAGGTAGAATATAACCGTCGACGTTACATGTCGTAGATACTTACGCAGTTAAAGTTCGTATTAATACGAATAGGTAGAATATAACCGTTGACGTTACATGTCGTAGATACTTACACAGTCGAAGTTCGTATTAATACGAATAGGTAGAATTGTTTTCATTAGCAGATCTGCTCACTCCGGTACATTTTTGTATTAAACTATAGGCGCCGCCTACTTTATACTTTATACCTACTCGGCGGTCGATCGACATGCGACATGCACTAACACAGACCAAAAAACGATGTAATAAAAGTTTCACTTTAAAAACAATTAAATTCAAAATATATTTTTTTGACAAATTTTCGTTCAATTTGTTATGTTTCAGCATAACATGTTTCAACAAACTTTGTTTTCTTCAGATGCTGAATACAAACTAACTACTTATTTACAACAAAAGACAATGAAATTCATTACTATAGAATTAAAGAAATCAGGTAATTAATACTGAAATATTAATAGATTACAATTTCTAATAAAAGAGGCCAAATGCGAGTCAAACTCACCCATGAGGCGTTCCGAAGCAGCAAATAACAATATAAAAGTTCTTGTAGTCCGTTGTAACTTTAATCGATGTTTAAAAAAAAACTGCTTACTTGGTCAAACCAATTTTCGGTGAATATTTAGAGGGTAATATACAGGGTGTCCCAGAATTAACTACGGAAACTTCGTATACGTATTCCTTGATGACAAATAAGTAGGGTCTTTCCTATAAAAAAAAAATTTTTAGAGACTCCTGTCAGAGTTATAACCCTTTAAAGAGGGGTGGTAAAATGTGCACTACTTGATCGCGATACACGATACTCAATTGACATGGTCCTACTTTTTATTTTTTTACTCCAAACCGAAACGATTTCGCAAAAAACGACAAGGAACAAAAAAGTTTCTAAATAATCAAAACTTCCTAAAATAATTTTTTGTTATTGCAAATATTAATTGCTAAGAAAGTTACAAAAAAAATATTAACAGGGGTTCCTTGATTTGCACCCTTAGAATGGATTAGGGCAGGTGAAAAGTGGCAGGAGAAATGCGTCTTTATAAAAATGATGTTCACCCAAATTTTTAATTTTTTATCTTGGACCAATCAGAAGGTATTAAATTAAAACCGTATTTTACCACCCCTCTTTAAAGGGTTATAACTCTGACAGGAGTCTCTAAAAATTTTTTTTTATAGGAAAGACCCTACTTATTTGTCATCAAGAAATACGTATACGAAGTTTCCGTAGTTAATTCAATAATAATAATAATAATAATAATAATAATATGTTTATTCTTCATAAAAGACAATATAAACATTGTATTGGATTTTGTCAAAATGCATTAACATGCAAGCTAGTAAAAGAAAAAAAAATAATAATAAATAAATACAAATATGCTAAAAACAACATTAAATAGCTTATACACAATATACACATATATAAATAGTTATTTGTGACACAAGGACGGAAAATGACATTTTGCAAGAGAGTTGTGTAGCCGAGGTGCGTAGCACCGAGGCGAAACAATACGAGCACTTGCAAAATATTTTCCGGACGTGTAACACACACTATTTTTTGGTTCGACTAATTTTTAATATTTTCAAAAGTTCTGTTATGTTCAAGACTTGACTGCTTGTGCTAACTGAACTAAGACCACTGACTAGAAGATAGCCGACAAAATGTCAGCTGGTAATTAATTTTTATACATACAAATGTTCTTGATACAAATACTGTGCTAATAACATAGACAAATTAATTAATTAATTCTATTATCTCTGGCTAATAAGCAGCACAGAGAAAATTGTTATATTGAAAATATTAAAATCAATATTTAATAATTTTATATAAAAATAGCAGAGACAATGAACATAAATGTCAAATTTTATAATACAAGTTGTGAGAGAAATTAAATGTAAATTAGAATCATGCTTACATTTAGAAAAAGTTATAGGTAAGTTTAGTATATTGTACGTTGTTTTTAATTAAATTTAATTAAAAGTTATAATTATTATGTATTTTTGGTGACTTAAAATTTAAACTCATAGCGCCATCTCTTTAGATAATCTAAAAGCTACTTTGCCGGCCTAGGCCGGAAAATGCCATTTTCCGGACGATTTTGAAGTAATTAATAGTATTGTTTCTGGACGGAGGACCAAAAAAAAATTTAAATATAAAAAATGGACAATACAATAATTGATTAATTAAGTGCCTGATTCACTTTATAGAAACATTTACCTACTAAATAATTTTTAAGATTTTTTTTAAATAGGGACAATGATTGACTGCTCTTCACAGTCTCTGGTAGCCCATTAAATATTAAAGGACCCAATGATTTAGGCCAGGGCAATTTTTAGATACCTGCACCTTCGAGAGAGGCACATCAAAATTATTTTTGATTCTGGTATCATAGTTATGAATAGCAGATCTTCTTAGAAATTTGTTTCGATTTAAAAAAACATAAACACACATTTCAAAGATAAAGAGTGATGGCAATGTCAAAATGTTATGGATTTTAAAGTGGTTCACACAACTTTCTTTTGGGGACAAACCACATATTACACGGAGTATTCTCTTTTGTGCAACAAACACATCACTTGATCCAGAAGACCTTCCCCACAGGCAGATGCCGTAACGAAGTCTAGAGTCTACTTGGATATAATAATTGATCAATATTCAACACATTTTTTAAGTTGCGGAATTGGTAAGCAACAGAACTTAATTTATTGATCAAAAATCTACATTGCTTGTCCCAGGAAAGATGTTTATCAAGATGTACACCGAGAAACTGTACGGATGTGTCTATTGATTGCAAACCAATCAATTCGATATTATTAACATCTTTCTGTCGGTTGTGGAAGCGGATACATTTTGTTTTGTCTGTATTTAAATAAAGGCAGTTAGCTCTGAACCATTGATTCATAT
Source organism: Altica lythri (assembly GCA_964028335.1). Lineage (NCBI taxonomy): Eukaryota > Metazoa > Arthropoda > Insecta > Coleoptera > Chrysomelidae > Altica > Altica lythri. The sequence continues at coordinate 44,658,626 of OZ034808.1, read as the reverse complement.
CCGACAAAATTTTCTCACATCTAGAAAATAATTGTAAGTCTTCTTTTTCCGATATGACAACAGATGTGTCGTCTGCATAAATAGTAAAAATACCATTACAAATTTTTACAATGTCGTTTGTATATAATAAAAATAACGTAGGTCCTAAGACGGAGCCTTGGGGAACTCCAATGTTAGCATATTCTATCGTTGATGAGTGATCAGTGCTGACCATAACATAGCTCTTACGGTTACATAGAAAACTTTTTATCCAATCAAACGCGACACCACGAATACCATATCTCACCAGCTTACTTAAAAGTATATCGTGACTAATGCAATCGAATGCCCTGCTGAGGTCACAGAATACCCCAACAGGACACTCGCCAGCATCAATGTGGCTTATGACTTTTAGAACAAAAGAATGAATTGCGGTGGTGGTGGATTTACTCTGTACAAAGCCATGCTGATCGTCAGTTATTATATTAAAGTGATTTAGAAAAGATAATAGCCTCTCCACAAAACACAATTCAAATATTTTGGAAAATATGGAAGGCACAGTAATGGGTCGATGATTACTTAATAGGAGGGAATCTCCTTTTTTATATACAGGTGTGATTTTCCCTGTTTTTAGGTAACGCGGAAATATTCCATCCATAAAAGATAAATTTATCATGTGCACCAGTGGTGAGATTAAATGTCTCAAAACGCGCTTAACTATAAAATGTGGTACCTCATCAAAACCAGAGGAGTATTTATATTTTAATTTTCTGTTGAGCAAGTTAAACAATTCAGTCTCAGTGTATGGAACTAAAAATAAAGTATGTGTTAAGCTGCGTTTACACCAAAGTTTCAAACAAAAAGTTGCAAACTTTTATTGCATACAGCAGTTGCAAACAGAAGTTTCAAATAAAAGTTTGCAATTTTTATTTCATGGTTTTATTTCCATGTTTCATGAAAATGTTTGAAACACTTTCGACCTTGATTATGACTCGCTTATGTTCTGCTTCCTGGGATCAGTCCTTCCCAGGATGTCAAGTGTCGAGGATGTCATTTTTGCCGCTGCGACGTGTGTCGTGTTGTCAAAGCAACGTAGGCCGACACGATACTGGGTGAGGCCGTCTCTGCAGAGCTACGTACAGTGGAAACGACCTTTTGGACGATTTAAATAAAGGTGATGTTGACCCTCTATCAGGTGAACTGAGAACGGACGGAAGCTTTAAAAACTTTGTAAGAATGACCAATGAGGATTTTGAATATCTGACTTTAATGATTGGTCACAAAATTTCGAAAATGGATACGAATTACCGAAAGGCTATTTCTGTAACAGAAAAACCAGCCGTAACATTGCGCTTTTTAGCTAACGGAGATTCATACACAAGCTTGAGTTACCTGTTCAAGATATCAAAATCAACCATATCTTTACTGTTTGTACCTGAGGTGTGCGAGGCTTTGATTGATCTTCTGAAGGATAACATAAAGGTAAAACGTTATAAGTATACTACACATAGCCTATATTTGTTATTTTGACAGCCATTTTTAAATAATATAAAATAAAATATTGTTGTTAAGACTCAGAACCTGTTTAACAATCCCCCCACTCACACCCCTAAAAGGTCCTAGGGTATTTTATAGCAAATATATTTTTATAATTTTAAGCAATAAAATTTACTACTAGTATTTCTTTATTTGTACCACAAGTGTGTGCTGCTCTTATAAATTTGTTGGGAGACAACGTAATTGTAATTAGGGATATTTAGTTTTTAAATAATAACTCATATTTTAAGAACTAGTCACTGAAAATATCTTTATTATCGTTAACATTTATTTAATACATGTTTCTGTTTCGTGTTTCAACGGCACATAGTGACCGAAACCAGTGTTGCAAACGAAAGTTTGCAACTCCCTTTGATCTTTACCGATTTCAGGTGGAAACAAAAATTTCTGTTGCAAACACTAAAAAACTGTTTGCAACAGCGAAATGTTTCGTCTAAAAATGCGCGTTTTTAGAGATGTTTGCAATTTCTGTTTGCAACTTGTGTTTCAAACTCCGGTGTAAACGCGGCTTAAGAGTTTCAATTTTGCTTAAGAGGCTATCAGTGGTAGCGTCACTCACGGGTGCAACTTTTGAAGCTAAATTGAGTGGTTCATTCTTAAAGAAACTATTAAACATTTGAACGATTTCATGAGGAGAATCGATTACCTGATTATTATACCTAATTGAATGAATTTGTTGTTTACGTGATTTACTTGTGAGTTCATTTACTACATTCCAAGCTGATTTTACAGGGTCATCGGAATTGTTTATTTTGTTTTGGAAATATTGTTTTTTTGACTTAAGAATTAAATTTTCATGTTTTTTCTTTTCAGCTCTATAGAAATCATTTAATAAAGGATACTGTCTTTTAAGAACAAACAAATCCTTTAATTTCTCACTAGATATTTTAACATCTTCAGTAATCCATTTTTTATTACATTGGTTAGTAAAAACGTGTTTATACTGTTTAAATTTAGGAAAGTGAGTATCAAAATAAATGCAGAAAATATCAAAAAAATATTGAAAAGCTTCATCAGTATTTGTCATACTAAATATGCCCTCGCAAGTTTCATTACCGATGTTAAACTCAAATGAATTTATTGCATTTTCGGAAAAATTGCGTTTGATTATATTTATTGAAGTTATTGATTTACTTGTTTGAAGTCCGGTATCAAACAAGATAGACCTATGATCAGAGAAATTATTATCCACTACAGAACAAAGGCCCTTATCAGATATATTACTAAATATATGATCAATTATGGAGGCCCTACCACCAGTTGATATTCTAGTTGGCCACTTTACAAATGAAGTCAGATTGAAGGAACACATTAAACTAGATAATTTCTCAAAGTGTCCTGAACTGTCCATAGAATCCATATTAAAATCTCCTGTCACAATAAAGTTAAGATTTGGTTTATAAAGTTTTACGAGAACAATATGTAATTTCTCGAGAAAAATTTCAGGGTCCCCCTTAGGAGAAGGAGTCCTATAGCAACACAGTATTATTGAATGTCGTTGGTTTAATGTACACGATATACCGCATATTTCAAAGTGTTGGTCAAGACAATACTCGGATAAGTTTAAATCAACTACCTGTAGAGTATTAGTAGTAAATATTGCAACGCCACCACCCCTTATCTTTGATCTGTTATAATAACTTGACAAAGAATATTTGTGGGAATAAAAAGACTGGAAAGAGCAGTCAGTAAACCATGCCTCTGTTAAGCAGAGGAATTCAACATCAAAGTCATTAATATCCAATAAAATATTATCTATTTTAGTCTGATTAATACATTGAGCATTTAACAAAAACAAATTCTGGGACACCCTGTATATATTTTTGTTTTATAATTCTCTTATTCCAGAATTTATAGGGAGGATACAAATTTTGCCACTTTGGAAGTATCTCTCGCACAAACTACCACATTCAGTTTAGAGAAAAATGATATTACAAACTTAAATGTCATTTTTGAAGGCCTATCAATAGATACCCCACACGTATGAGTTTGATGAAAAAAATAGTTGTGTATCAGTTTAAAGTATGGGGACCCCAAAATGTATTTATTTTTTCTATTTTTGTGCAAAATCTTAAGGAGCTTCACAGAATACAAACGAATTTTTAAGATTTTTTCTTTGTTAAATTTCTTACCTTTTTCAATTTTTTAATATCTATCCAAATTTTTTATATTACGAATTTTTTAAAATTTGTACATTTTTGTATATTTTTAAAATAATACTTTTTATCTTGTTTCATATTATAGACTCTTAAAACCGCGTAAAATCAAAAGTAATAAATAAACAATGGTGATGGTGATTCATTGACCTTCATAATTAAACAAGATAAAGATTTAATAATATTTTGGTAAATTTAGAAAGTAAGAATATAAAACAAACAAACTATTATCTAAAAGTATGCTATATGTCTTTAATAACACTGTTTTGATTTTTTGAACTTGATTTTTTTGTTTATATTTGAATATTAATGATTTAACATTAATTATAATAAATATTGGTAATAATGATAATTGCACGGGATCAAATTCATCACATCCGTCACGGGACGCTATGCATATCTCCTTTTGCAATATCCCCATGAGTTATGTGGTCTTTTTAGGATAACATCTAAAATTGAATGAATATAAGCAATTTTTAGATCTCGCATAGGCAAAAGATTTTTTAAAGTGACTTACTAAAGTAGACAACGTAAATTTACAATCATTTGTGAAAATGGTTGATAACCAACTATTTTTAACATTGTAGTGATGATAATATTTTATTATTGTAGCATTTCCAAATTCCGTTATCTTTCGCTTTCAATTAAACTAGAAATTAATTATTTTATTTTCTGGCATTATCTATAAACACATTTCGATATACAGTGGGTCACATTGTTATAAATTGCAACGCCACGTTGAGAGCTTTGACGACTTTTGTTTATGTGATATTACGTAATTTTTCTGATTGGCTAGCCAATCCAAACCAACTTCGAAAAGGTCCGATCTAATTTGAACAAGATGCAGCTTAAGAGATGAGTCTCTCACTCACGTTCGGTTACAAAAAATGGCCGCTACGGAATTTTTATCTGCTTAAAATTTCCGGCAAATAAGCGTTTAATTGGTGTTTAGAAAGTTCTAAATAGAATAAGTGATTATCATCCTGAATCTTTCGTACTAAGTTTAAAGTACGATCTACGTGTTAGAAACGATGAGTTTATGAGTTTAGATAAAGTTTTACTTAATAGTTAATGCTTATTATATTAGTTATCTTATTATAGTGAGTTTATGTCTTGAACGTCATATTTAATTCTGATATTGATAATTTTTTATAATATATTGTAAAAGTATTGAAACGTTGTATGCTAATAATTATTAAAGTATATTGCTCTACATTTCTTCAGTTTATTTAAAGGAAGATTAACTACGCATAGTATTTGATCCCATTCCTTATTCCTTATTTGTGGTGAAATTAAATTTTTTGCTGACCACGAAATTTTTTGTAAAGTTGTGAAGCGACGCCATTTTAGTATTTTGGATAATTTTTTTTTGAGAGGCCAAAGAAGACCTAATTCGTCCTGGAGATAATGGTAACTATATACAGTCCAGAAATATTGTTATTATTATGGTAAAATACTTTTGTATATTCCTGGTTTATGTGTGGTATTACATTTTAGATTACCTTTATGGTAAATGTATGTAGTTGAATTTTATATGTAAACCTTATATGATCATTTACTTATTTAGTTATTAAGAAAACGACATAGATATATCTATCTTAGTTAAAAGAAACAAGTAGCATACTATAACTGATTTGTTGCTTTTTCAACTTTAATACTGGTATGTATTTAGATTACCTTGTTCCAACCAATACGTATATGTACGAATGCCAACCTATTTAATCAATGTTTGTTCATGTTTTTAGTTTAATTTTTTGGTATATATTTTAAATAAACTCTTAGTTATTCTGTTAGTAAAGTGTTGAGTACATTTCTTCACCTTCCCAGTAAATGTTTCTAGTTAAGAATTTAAGAATCATTTTAATTTCAAAGAAAAATATAAACTTAGAACAAAAAGATAAGGATTCAAGGAGTTTTATAGACCTCTAAGGTAATTCTTTATATATAAGATATCTTTTTGATTATTCTTGTAATGTCGCCCTTTATCAGTTTCTGTTTACGGCACCTTTGGCCTATCTTCAAATACTTTCGCTCTTCAATACTCGCCCATTTGCTCCCCTAACCCACGACTCGCTCCCCTTCTACCCCCTGAGTGCCGTTCGCAATATGATATAGCCTGGTAAGCCTTAAACAACAAGAAAAAGGTGGTTACAGCATAATTAATAAACCTTCTTTTAACGACCATTAACATTCACGATTTAACCATTTTAGCAGGTATCAGAACTGATACTGGCATAGGATTTTTGAAAGTAACTGTATCCTATAAGGATTCTAAATTATATTCTCGTTAAGTCAAAAACCGGTTTGTTAATAAATGATCTATTATTAAATAATTTCTGAGATTGTCACAAGGACAGAATTTGTAGAATTTTCTAACATGCTTTTAAAGACCATCAAGTAAATTTTGAGATCTCGCAACGGCAAAGGATTTTTGAAACAGAAACCTTCAAGTTAATTCCCGTTAACTCAATAATTTTTTTATAGAAAAACTAAAATCGTTTTGCACGATTTTATCTATTTTTAAATAACTAAATATTGATTAACTTGTGATAATATCACAAGGACAAAAAGTATACAATTTTCTTTTTATTATGTCCCAACACGCTCCTAAAAACCACCAACATACTACAAAAAGAAATTTCTTTGAGCACACTTCAGATCTTGCAACGACAAAGTGACTGCATACAAATCCGAAAATTTATTCTCGTTACAATTTTTATAGTACCTACAACTACAATCATTTTTTTACTAATACTAGCTGACCCAGCGAATTTCGTTTCACATATCAATTAATGAATGTTTTTTAGAAAGTTTTTATATTTTCGCCGTGTTCTTTGTCTCTATGTCATTCCGTGGAATTTTGTAATCGAATTTAAACCTATTTCCCGACTACCTAGAGCTCTGAAATTTTCAGAATAGCTAACAACTGGATGACAATGTATGTTTCAAGTGTGTTTAGGCATATACATAGATTTCGAAATTTATACTGAATTGTTATTAAATTAAATATGTATACATATTATTATCATTTTAAAAGATTTCATATAAGTTTGGCGTGGCCTATTTGGATAAGCGGATTGTGACAATTCTGTTGGGAATGTTGGGTTATCGTAATGGGATCGATCTCGCAAGAAAGAAGTTTTTTTCTTTTTTGTTCTTACATGTGAAAGTAGCGAAATAATTTATATAATAGTAATATGACCTATAAATCAGTAAAAAAAACTTTCTACTATAAAAAGTTCTTTTTATAAATTGTGATTATTTCCATTTTCTGTTTTTTATAATTTTTATGATTTCTTTTAGTTTTTTTGATTGATTTCCATGATTTGATTACTGTTTTATTTTTTCGATTCTATTATATTTTTTGTTTATTTACAGGTTTTTACTTTGTTTTTTGTTGTATTTAATAGTTTTTACAAGTTTTTCGTTTATTTACAATTTTTTCGATAGTTTTTTTGTTGTTCCGTTTTTTGAATTTTTATCCATTTTAAATTTTTATCTTTTTTTTTGATTTTTTGTTTTAATTTCCAATTTTGCTAGTTTTTCATCATTTTCTGTTTTTCAATTTTTTGTTTTTTTTATTTATTTTTTAATTTGCCCACTTTTTTAATGTTTTTAAATTTCCTACAATTTTTCACGATTTTTCAGAATATTCAATAAAATTTTACGGTTTTACACATTTTTTATGTTTAATGGCAGTTTTTTAACCATTTTTATCGATTTTCAAAATTTTTATGAATTGCTTATAATTTTCAATAATTTTTCACGTTTTTTAACATTTCGGTACGATTTTCGAGATATTTCACCCTTTTCAAAAATTGTTGATGATGCCAATAGTTTTCTACGATTTCTATCAACTTTTTACTATTTTTAAAGTTTTTTATCAGGATTTTTATCATTTTATCAGGATTTTCAAATATTTTTCATAATTTTCAGCAATTTTTTAAATTATTAACGACTATCACAATTTTTTTAAGATTTCCAATAATTTTTCACGATTATCAATTTTTTCTATAAAATTTTCAACATTGATTTTTTATAATTTTTGATTTATTGTTATAATCAAGATTGTCTCGAATTTCTAACAATTATTCACCTTGTTCAAAATTTATTTCTAAACTTTTAAACTTCTATACATTTTTTCAACATTATCATAAATTTTTCAAGATTTTTTAATATTTTTTTACAATTTTCAACGTTTTCTCAAGATTTTTTTTTACAATTTTATTAGACTACATAATAATAGAAAACGAAGTAATTTTTAATATTTTTATACAAAGTTTTAACTCCTTATTTGCACTATTAATGTCACGGGTCAAAATTTACGATAGTAAATAACTAAATTGCTTACCTTAATTTGTTATCTTCGTAGTGTTTATTCAAGTAAGAAATCGGTTGATTTAAGTTCGTTTATGGGTAGTCATCAATTTATAAATATATTCTGGCCATAACTAATGTTGCTAATATTGTTTTGAACTAAAATTTATTTAATTCCGGTTATGAACCCTTGTAGTGTTTATTTTTGAAATTATTGACATTTCACTTTCATCTGTCTGTAAGTGCTACTTCTTTCTTTTTGTCAATAGCCTGACGTATAGTGGTTTCGCAGCCAACGTTCGGTCATATTTTTAACTTTATTATTAAAATCGAAAATAAATAGGGAAACTAAGTAATGTTGGGATATTTATTGTTAGCTATTTAAATAATAAGATTAAACGTATCAAATGACCTCTGTTTGTTCATAAGTTGTGGGCTGAGTAAGCTATGGTTATTGTCCGTATCGTAGTAGAGGCCATCATTTTTCTTTCTGAAGTGTGTCAAATCGAAGTGAAGTTTGATAATTGGGGTAGCTTCTTTTTTTCACCTCTGGCTTTTGTAGTGAACGCGTGTTAACGAGAAAATTTTTGAGAGCTTAATTTGCATCCTTGTACATCGGGGACAACTCAGGTTGCATTTGCGTAATTAAGTTTAATCTGTTTCCATCGAATACTGTGTAGGAGGTATTTTTCTGGATTTTGGTAAATTCGGTGGAAAATACGGCTGTGTCTGGGTTTTTAGTAAAATTTTCTGTTGACAGTGGGGGAGACTGGTATTTTTGAAACCACTTAGACAGCAATCGAGGTAGGAATTTGCTCAACATCGCAGTTAGCAACGAGGAAATTGTTTTTACCCAATTACCAGCTGGGATATCGAGTTAACGAAGTAAAATAACCCTATCTTGATAGGGTTCTAGTTACCGGCTAAACTTCCTAGTTACGGGCATAAGTCCTTGATACAGGCATAAGTCCTAGAGATAGGCAGAATTTTGGTTGCTGACCTGATACTTAGTACGAGCTTTAGTTATTGTGTTTGGAGCAAGCCTTTTGGTTTGGATAAGGCTTGATTTTGGTACCGGCCTAAGTATTGGAAAAGCCAAGGACTACGGAAACTCATTTAGATTTACACATAAGCTATATTAGTCTTAAGTCGGGCTTTAGGCTTTAGTTTTTACTTAAAATCTATTTTTCCTTGTTTTTGTATTGCGTGTGATCACACCTTTTGATGAATTTACTTTTTTTTTATTGTTCGCATAATTTTTTTTTTTATAAATATCAATTGTGTTGTCAGGCACGAGGCTTGACAGTCTGTATTCTAGAAAATTGTTTATTAAAGAAGAGTCTAGTTGATATTTTATTTTTATTTAGCTCACTTATCGTTATTTTCAGTTATTGTGTAATTCAATTAGAACCGTTAAATATTCAAAATTTATTTAATTATCTCCAGTGGGTAAAGTAGTGCCTGGAACAACAGGGGTTTCCGATTTTGACCGTCTAAATCGGTGGCGCGACTCACTAGTATTTGTTTACTTACCTCTACGGCTGAGCTGGGCACTAATTTGCCAGTAGAGAGACCACTACCGAACTCAGCTGGAGTTGTATTTCCTTTAGTTAAATTTCTTTATTTGTCTAAATTTGATTTCGTTTTAAATTCATTAAAATACGTGGCATTAATTCTAATAAACCATAAAACACGTATTCATTGAAATATTTTTAAAAGTCTGAATTTCAATTTTTGTAAAGTCGGTACCGATTTAAAAATCTTTCCATACAAACTTTCAACCACTATTTCATTCCTTTAGAGTAAAAATTTTTCAAACTCATACTCACATTATAAAAATAAATGTCTGTCTGTTCAAATTTCATGTTTCTACCATCAGTAGTTAAGTCTGACTGTGCGTCTATACTTTCGTCAGTAAGAACTGCTCGTTTAAATCTATGTGATGATAACTGCGCCACCTGCGCCACCTTACGGTGGCGTCATAGTACTTAATAAAGTAGGAATTACTTAATTAAATGTCAAAGGTTTATAGAGTTACATCAATAAACTCAAACTGTCATCTATTAGGAATTCTTAGAACTAAATAATAAATTTCACTTAGGAAATATTGTTACTTCTCCGTGAAAATACATAAATTAGTAAAAAAATAATTAAAGAATATTTGAACACATACAAAAAATTTCATTAAATTCGGTTCAGCCGTCTAGTGACATATACACGTACAGAATTTTCTTATGAAACAAAATTAAATAACTTATAAGATTAGAACAAGTAGAAAACTTTTTTTAAAATTTCCTAACATGCTGTTAACTACCATCAAAGCACGACGTGAAAAGTGTATTACAGCACTTTACAGATCTCACACTGACACAGGGTTTTAGAAAATGACTGTAGAGAAATCGTTAAATGGATATTCGTTACCTTAATACAGATTTTTTATTATTCTGTACATAATTATCTATTTTTTAATGTTCGGTGTTCATTTAAAACTTTTGTTGTTGTTTTTAAGTGGGCTTGTGTTGTTATTAGCGAAAAATCAATAAAAAATGAATTCTATCAATGAGGACGATTATGAAAAAAAAGAGGGGTCCTAATTTTATCCAGTCGCGAGAAGATAACCCTATTAAACATTGTTTTTAGTTTTAAAAACATCATTAAAAATAAACGAGCAGATGCTGTTACCTGGCGGAACAAAGACAATAGTTGGGTAAAAATAACTAGTTTACTTAATGGCCAAACTTCAGAAGGAATACTGCGATCAAAAGAGTCGTTAAAAAATTTTTACGATAATAGGGATATGGACTGTATTCAAATAAGTATATAATTTTACCACGAAAAGTTAGTTTCTATAATAAAAAAAAAGTGTGAGGTTTCAAGGGACACCCGGATGAAACGAAGTTCCTTTCGATTCATTAGTGAAGGAATTAGTAATTTGTAAACACAACAGAGTGTTTATACATACATAAGCATTTATTATTGTCTGTATAAAATCTCTACTTACCTAAGAGTTCGTTTCTTTTAACAAAAGTGTCCATTTATTCAATACCAGAGCTTTAGATAACACATCTTTTTAGAATTACTTTTTATAATTTAAAACAGGAATTAACAATTCAATACAAAATTTTAAAATTAAAATATTTGACAGTAACTGACAGTTAAGGTAATTTGACGTAGGTACCTAAATAGTCAAGTTACGAACTATTTTTAAAATGTTTATGAATTTATTAATTTATAAAAACAGGATGAAATAAAATGTAATACTATTATAGTTAATTATTATTTTTTCTACAGTATTTTCTTTTTAATGTAAATTTTCTTTTAATTTAAAATAGTGTCTTTTTAATTGTAATATATCTATCTATGAGAGAGAGGGAGAGAGAGTTATTTATTTTTTGGTCTGTGAGAGAGAGAAACATGCGTGTCGTGTCATAGTGTCGTGACAATTTTTGGTATGAATTTTTTTTGGCTAGCTCCTAGCGTCTGTTCGTAACGCGCGAAAGGGAACTTCGTTCCAATAATAAAAAACACAATATTTTCTTCAATAAACAAGGGATTATTTTTTTATTTAATAAAATGTAATTAAATATTTCACTCTCAAATCACGTGACAATGAACACGAAGCAAAATGCGTGACGTCACTTGTTGCCAAACAAGAAATTTCGCTGCCAAGTAATATGGTGTTTGCTGATATTTGGATAACATTATTACTGTGATTCCCGTGAAATTTCTTCGAAATTTGAACAATTATCTTTTTGAATCAATAGAATAGAACCTTGAGGTACTCCGTTGGACATTTTTAGGGGCTTGGATTCTTTTCCCTTTAGTTTCACAGACTGTTGCCGTCCCGTCAGATAACTCCTTATCATAAGACAAGCATTTGTGTCAAATCCTGAGTATTTTAGTATCGCCAGGAGCAATTGATGATTTAGTTTGTCAAATGCCTTGGAGTAATCCACCGCCTCCAATATATCGTCAGTAACTTTGGACTGTGCGAAATCCGGATTGTGTGGATGGTAATAAATTAAATCTTTCAGTGTAAACACGTATTTGAGACTCCAAAACTCTTTCAAGAATCACTGTAACTTCTTTGTGGCATAACTGCATATATTTACGTCTTTCGTTTGTTTTTAGTGACAAAAGTTCCTCAACTAAAGAAGTAAGTATTTCAAGAATCTTCGACATTGTTGGTAAGATGCTTATGAGTCGAAGGTCTTGAAACATTAGGAATTGGAAGCAAGAGTGATCTTTTCCATAGATCAGAAAACGTAAGTGTTTCAATACAACTATTGATTAAATGCAAAATTAATGTAATAATATATTGATAACAATTACAAAGCATTCTAATTTCGATACCATCCACCCCAATCGTCTCTGATTTTATGGTAACTAATGCCTTTTCAATGTCCCCAGCGTTTACTAAATGAAAACTATAGTTATTCCTGTTGCTCTTGATATTATTCAGATAATAATTTAAAATATCTCGGTCTGGATCTTTAGGCTACGGCCACATTAGCGGGATTTCAAGCTGTGTTTCGTTCATGCTGCGTAAATTCCCGTCATTATAAAAATAATGGGCCACACTAGCAGTTTTTCCACGCGCGTGAAAACCGACTCATCCCTTGTTGTACACGTTGGTTTTCAGTCTTCGCGTGTCGGAAAGCTGAACGATTACAAAAATGAACAAAAGTACTCTTAACGAAAATCACGCCGCGTGAAATTCAACCCGTGTGTCAACCCAAGACAGCGTGAAAAGAAGCTCGAAATTAGCGTGAGCGGGAGACCTTGAAGACGCGTTTTTCGGGCGGGAATTCACGCCGTATTTGGCCGGCCCAACTAACAACAGTGTAGCCTATTTTTTTGGCTTGTCTTCACATCAAAACGCAGTCTGAAATCCCGCTAATCTGGCCGTAGCCTTACTAGTGGCCGCATCTGTGAAGTGGCAGTTAATTTTCTTCACACATTCTAAGCTTGTTGGAATTGTATTTTTATGCTTAAAGTATATGTTTAGGTCTTTTAGAACTTTCCGATTATTTCTACGATTTTCAGCATTTATGTTATTATTAAGGTACTGTTTTTTAGCGTTTTGAACTAATATTGCCACCTGATTTCTTAATTGTTTGTATATGTTCCATTTATCAGGGGTTATATTATCCTTATGCTTATTAAGAGCTTTATTTCGCAATTCCATAATATTTTTTAATTCCTGAGCCTTCCTCTTACAGTTGCATGTTTATTAAAAAGTTTAATAAGGTAGGTATTGAATAATTTAAAGCTGTCAACTTTTGTTAACTGGTTTTGAAGCTGTTAACTTTTGTTAACTTTTTTTGAAGCTGTCAACTTTAAACTTTTGTTTAATATCGCGTGTATGAAATATATTATGAAAAAGATTATCGCAAAACTGTTCTTTATTGAAATTACGATAGTTTCTATATTTTAAAAAGAATGGCTTTTGCTTAAATATTTACAATTTTAATTCGCATTTAATTAGTAGGTGATCCGAAATATCCAGACTGCTATTTATCACAAAGTCAAGGTTTGAACAGATAAAAAGGATTGCATTTGTTTGACAGTATCTAGTCGGCTCATTTATAATTTGATTTAAACTATAGGACTGCAAAAGTGATAGAAATCTCTGAGTATACATCGATTTCAAATCCAACCCATTAATATTGAAATCCCCAAGACACACAAGGTTATCACATAGGTAGCTATCAATAAATTTTGGGATATATTTGCTTCAAACTCATAAAGAAATTTATTAAATCCTGTAATCCCTGGAGACCTATAGATTACACCTAAATGGGTTTTAATATTTTTAGTCACAAACTCGATCCACATTTGTTCAAAATAATCCATGCTATTTATGTTTACTAAATTGCAAAGTTTTACGATAATACAACACAATACCCCTACCTCTGCCCTCCCTACAATCAGACCTTAAAAGTGTATATCCATCTATGTTTAGTTGATCATTAGGTCTCAATAATAGCTAAAATGTCAAAATCATTATCTAATATATAGCTTTTTACCGCTAGAAATTTTGAAAAGAAAAATCTTGAATTTATATGTCCTATCAATACAGAATTTTTTATATTCATTACAAATAGAAATAAGGAATAGAAATTAGTAAGTACCATCGAGATACTTTACAGGTGACTGCTTCCGTTCGTATGCGCTATAACTCTTGAAGTGAAGCTCTCAGGGTCATAAAATTTGGTATACAGAATCCTCATGCAATTGGGGAAAAAACCTACTGATTTTGGCTTAGATCGGAAAGACCAAACGGTAAAATTCTAACGGTTTTCCGAAATTCGTGTGTATAATGCATATTTCTCTTGCTTGTGTGTGTATCATAAAATTGGGCATATAGAATCATTATGTCATGGCATGGTTTTAGCCCAGATAACCGTAGCGGTAAAGTTTTAACGGTTTTCCAAAACTTTTGTAATCAAAATAGATGTTTTTGGGTATTGTCACATACGATAATAGGGTAGTTTAATTGTTTTAGATTTCATTGTATTATTTTGTATTGTAATTATCCAGGCCAAAGTCAGTACGTTAGATTTCAATGCGACTTTATATAGTTTAATTCTTATTCTCACGTAGCGTAGGAATTGGCTATAAAAGAGCGTCGTTAAGGTCGTACTCGAGGAGTTCGAAGTCTGAGGTTGTCTGTAAGGGTTACCCTTTGGGGTACCCCTAAAACAGACCCTTGGGTCTGGACCGTTGTGACTCTTGACATGTTTTTAGTGAGTAAGTGTGACATGCCACCATATAGTTTTATTTGGTAAGATTAGATAAGATTATTGTATTTATTTCGTTTAATTATATATCGTTATTGCTTGTTTATTTGTAAAAAGGGCTCGATGTCAGGAAGGCTTCTGGTCCAGATGAAATTCCTATTATAGTGCTCAAGGAATGCGCTGATGAGCTAACACCAATATTTTGTAGACTTTTTAACCTATCCTACAAAAAAGGAATATTTCCATCTTGCTGGAAGAAGGCAAGAGTTCAGCCTATACCAAAGAAAGGCAAGAAAACCATGCCAAACAACTATCGACCTGTCGCATTGCTTTCAGTTATATCAAAAGTGATGGAGAAAGCTATTAACCAACAACTTCTAAAGTACCTAGAGGGCCTTAATATTATCAGCGACCATCAGTACGGCTTCCGTAAGTCCAGATCAACAGGAGACATCCTAGCATGTCACCCATCTTTGGAGCAACGCAGTCGAACATCATGGGGAGTCCCGGGCTATTGCACTGGACATTTCTAAAGCATTTGATCGTGTCTGGCACGAGGGGCTCCTAAGTAAACTGCGATCCTACGGTATGCCCGGTCGATTCTGTTCATGGCTTTCTAGCTTTCTTCAGGACCGTTCTCTGCAAGTGGCGATTGACGGGTTTCTCTCGGACACCTTTACCATCAATGCTGGTGTTCCTCAGGGGTCCATATTATCCCCAACCCTCTTCTTACTATACATTAACGACCTTCTAGCGAAGACAGAAAATCCAATTTATAGCTTTGCTGACGACAGCACACTTATCTCATCGTTTACTTTGAATTCTCGAACATCGGCTGCTGACGCACATCTTCGCAGACAGCATGAAGTATCACGACTCAATAAAGACCTGGAAGAAATTTTGTCTTGGGGTGACAGTAACCAAGTCGAATTTAACGCTAAAAAAACCCAGGCAGCAGTTTTCTCTAAGAAGGTTAACATTGCAGAACCAGATATAGTCATGGCAGGACACGCAATTCCACTGGCTTCGTCTATTAACTTACTGGGTGTCAATCTGGGAGGAGATATGTCTTGGCATAATCACGTGGTAAGTACCAAAAATCTGTATACACCACAACAACTTTTGACACTCTACAAAGCCCAGATTCGACCATCACTGGAATACTGCTCTCATGTCCGGAGTTCTGCACCGAAGCATACACTTCGGTTGTTGGATTCCATCCAAAGGAGAGCCATTCGCCTGATCGGTGACCACGAGCTAACCAAGAACCTCGACAGCTTAGAACATCGAAGACAGGTTGGTGATTTGACCCTCTTTTACAAATATTTCCAAGGCAAGTGTTCTACTGACATTGCCCGCTTGATTCCACCTAGAGCAATTCATAGCAGAAATACACGACAAACCACTTCCGCCCATCCCTATGTGGTTCAACTTAATACTCCTCGAACATCATTGTTTAAGAACTCTTTCTTCTGGAGGACATCCTCTTTGTGGAACGGCCTTTCTGAGGCCGTATTTCCCACCGAATATAACCTACAACGATTCAAGAACAACGTGAATCGCTTTCTTCGCACACGCACCGCTCTCAGAGCGCCTTAAAGGAATTTTTCTGCAGTGCTTGTGCTTGACCATAAAAAAAATATATATATATATTTGTTGTTTGTTTCCTGTTGTTTATCTCATCTTCCCCTTGGTTAGTTTTCTGCCTTCAGCAGGATACCTAACCAGGGGGTAGATCACCACGACCTGGGTGGGAATTGCCTTCAGTAAGCTACCCCTTATCCCAAAACACTAAGGCACACATTCTCCTCTCCCCCCAGGCGTGACAGTATTCAAATGGAAGATGAAATATTAAAAATATAAATTTTGATTCCTCTACTTGTTAATAAAGAAAGTTATTTTATATAATTCACGTTCACAAAGTTTCTATTTCGACACTAAAAACAGTATCGAAATAGATTCATTGTAACACTGTTTTTGGTAACTTTTTGTTTTACACAATTGGTTGCACTGCACTGATTTTCAACGAAAGAGTTCAGGTAGTAAATCAAGAAGTATGTTGTAGTAAATTATTAACAACATTATCAGCGTTATTGCTAAATTCTGAATATTTTATACAAATTTGACAAACATTCTAATTTAAGATCATTAAAACTGACAAGTGTCAAAACTGTCAAGATTGCCAACATAAATAAATATTTCGAAAAACTCTCATTTTATTTATTTTTTATACTTTTAAAAGTTCATTATAAAAAATAGTATGTAACACTCGAATTACAATGACGGTTTGTAGTTCTCGTTCTTTGCGAAACTCACCGCTTCGCGGTTCGTTTCACAAACTGCACTCGTACTACGAAACCTGTCATTGTAACACTTGTATTACAATATACTATTAGAATTTTTCAGATGTCACACCGACACAGAATTTTTGAAACTGACCATAT
The DNA here is from genome assembly GCA_964028335.1 of Altica lythri. Taxonomy (NCBI): domain Eukaryota; kingdom Metazoa; phylum Arthropoda; class Insecta; order Coleoptera; family Chrysomelidae; genus Altica; species Altica lythri. The sequence continues at coordinate 44,641,430 of OZ034808.1, read as the reverse complement.
ATAAATCCTAAAATTTATTGTCAGTAACTCAATGAATGCTTCAAACTTTGGTTATCTTGAAAAATAAGCGTCCTTCAAAAAGCGATAATGCGATTGGAATTGGGTTACAAAAATCATTGAAAAACGAATCTCTTTGTTTTTTATTAGCCATATTTTTAATCTGAATGATTTTTATATCAAAAGTTTTTGAATAATTTGTGAAAAACATTTAAAAAAACATGCGTTTTTACAATAAAACTATAACAAAAATTGCTTAGAATTGGTCAATCAGCCCAGTTCTCAGTTTATTTTTAATAAAAAATCTCGTTCCCCTCTAGAAGGTGTTGTTTCTACCCCTATGGCAAAAGCGCGCTTCGGCACAGAGTAGAATTTGAAGAAGGTACTAAATACTACCTAAATCCCAATTTTCAAGAAGTTCGCTCTGTATTAACAATATCTCAAGCAAAAAAGGCCCATGACTAGACTACTACAATCCTTCTATATTTAAATCATCTAGTTTTAAACGACACAATACAGCAACTTAATAAATTATATTTAAATTTACATCCAGAAATTTAAATTTCTTGATGATTTGTTAATCATAAAACTGGTATTAGAACTAGTAAATTTAACATAAGCACCGATATGTATCATTGTTATAGTTGTTATAACTGCCATAAAATATAATGTTCACGACTGTAATAACTTACCAGAAAAAAAATTGACTTATTATTCACTAATCATTTCACTCTTCTATATAGCTAATAAAATATTATCCAAAGTTAATAAAAATCGAAAATTGCGAGTAAATTTATACTTTAACCTTTAACATATCAAATATTGTAACTGGGAAAATAAAAACTCGATGTGTACGAACGAATACAGGCTTTTGTGTTTTTTATCTGTATTACTTATTATCAAAGCTAGTTAGTTGAATTTTTTATTTTATCAAGTTTCTTCCATTGAGTAATCATGTAGTTTGCAGTATTCGCTGGGTGCGTCAGTCATAGTGGGGGACACAAAACTGATGCCAGCGCCCGCTACGGACAATACAGAACTAAGGGTGGCTCTTTATCACATAAGTCTATAAAAATAAATAAAATAAAATGGGTCACAAAAGTTGTTGTGTAGTCGATAGCAAAAATACTGGTAGAAGCAACAATTATTAATTTTACAAGTTCCTGGTTGCCAAGTGAAAATTAAATCAGAAAAAAAAATGTAGAGCTGCTGTTTAAAGGCAAAAGTAATTATTATTGTAACCCAAAACCGTATTATATAAAATAATATCTTATACATATGTACATCCTGTAAGAAAACTTAGTACATAATAATGTAAATTTTTACAAAAGAGCCACCGTAAGTTGTATCGTTAGGTGGCGCTTGGGTTACGCACCCAGCGAATATAAAGAATCTAATTAATTTTTATTTTTGTTATAAAATTTATTAATTTTTTTATGATTTTTCAAATTTTTTATGTTTATTTTACGATTTCAGACATTTTTAGTTTTTCGTAAATTTTCTACTTTTCACGACTTTTCAGGATTGTCAAAATTTTGCTTTTTTCACGATTTTTCATGATTATTTTACTTCGAGTTTATCGAGAACTGAAGCATCTTTCTTTATTTTGCCGGTTTTTCAAGATTCTCCTGTTTTCACGACCTTACCTGTTTTTTTTTACAATTTTCATGGGTTTTTAAAGTGAAACTTTTATTACATCGTTTTTTGGTTTGTGTTAGTGCATGTCGCATGTCGGTCGACCGCCGAGTAGGTATAAAGTATAAAGTAGGCGGCGCCTATAGTTTAATACAAAAATGTACGGGAGTAAGCAGATCTACTAATGAAAACAATTCTACCTATTCGTATTAATACGAACTTCAACTGCGTAAGTAGCTACGACATGTAACGTCGACGGTTATATTCTACCTATTCGTATTAATACGAACTTTGACTGCGTAAGTATCTACGACATGTAACGTCGACTCTTGTTAATTTCAACGCTTCTAAGACAAAGACCTGTTGCCTATCCAACAAGAGGCAAACATGCGACTCATCCATTGCAATTAACGATCAGACACTGGTAGCGGGCGATTCCATAACGCTGGTTGGTATAACGGATCTCCCAGGACTTACTATGGAACGAACAAATTGCATCCGTAGCAACTGCAGCAGGAAAGAAATTAGGCTTCCTGTTTAGAGCACGGAAATATTTTTCTCCATCCAACTTAGCTACTCTTTACAAAGCCCAAATACGACCTAATCTTGAATACTACTCGCATGTATGGGGTTTGGCGGCTCCGTCAAGTCTCGGAGTTCTTGATGCAATACAGAGAAGAGCAGTCGACTAATAAACGACAACAGTATCACCAAAAACCTAGCCCCATTATCCCACCGAAGAGCAGTGTCTGATCTTTCCTTGTTTTACCGATACGTAAACGGATTTTGCTCAGAAGAACTCCGCTCTATAATGCCTCCACTTGTCAGACCAGCCAGAGCAACGCGACGTGCCAACTCCATGCACCCTTATACTGTTCAGTGCACGATATCAAGAACGGATCGATTCGATCGTTCCTTCATCTCCAGGGTCTCCAGATTATGGAACTCCTTGCCTTCCCACGTCCTCCCCACTCGTCCTAACTTGCAAGCCTTTAAATCCCAAATTAATAAATTGTCTCTTCTGTCCCAATAGATGTTCTCGGTACATTCGTATTTAGGTCTATACCTACGAGGACATCCTTAATAAAAAAAAATACACTCTGTATGTCCATTATTATGTAATGCCGCAGTAACAGTTGTTAAGCTCGTTCCATAGCTTTTTGTAAATAACAGGCTCAACTTGTCCACCTTGTAACTGTTATTTTGTTGTTATCGTTAATAAAGTTGTTTGCTAAAATCATAAAGCTTTCTTTCATTTAACGAGATCACTTTTAACATCTCTTTCAGAATTTAGAGCCTAAGGTACAAACGGTTTCTGTGTGGCTATCAATCTTACAGAACTTTTAATAAATTAATATTTTCTTCATTTGTATTTATAAAAATAAGGTATACACCTTCCATCTAGGTTATCTTCTTTTTCTTTAATAGTTAGCCTAATTTAGTTTATCCGCCTGTCACTCACAACTGTAACATGTTGAATTCACGACTCGCTCTCCACCTACCTCCTGAGTGCCGTCCGCAATTGGTAACCTTGTGACTCTTCGTGTCTGTTCTTATCTAATCATTTTTATCACTTTTATTAACATCTTAGGGTATATACACAAGAACCACCAGTGTCCGACACCGGTGGCGACCACCGATAGCAATGCATTGTTTTAAATGTACGATCACAGACGAGCCACTTTGCGGACCACACCACTTTTAACTGCTCGACTGCCGCTACGCTAGTGTCCTACGTCCTACCCTCGCTACCGGACGGGCCACTTTACTATATTTTATTTTTAGCAGTACGTTGTTTATAATAAAGGTGTACACACCAACCACTTTTAGCGTCTATATCTTGAAATTGTTTGATCGTTTATTATGGAGAAACATTTTGAATGCAATACTGAGGATTTTGTAACTGCTATTGAAGGAGAACCTTGTATACCCGGCTGATGGGTCCCCGGTGGCAACCACCGGTGTCGGACACAAGTGGCTTCATGACTTATGTGTAAAGACTCGCCCGACCGGTGGTCGCCACCGGTGTCGGACACTAGTGGTTCGTGTGTATATACGCTTAGAAAGGAGAAAAATTTGGTTTAATCTGAATTCTTACAATATGCTCTAAACTATAATATCAAGTACCCTTAATAATTTTAATAATAGTATTCACCTAATAAGTGGTCATTACACTTTCTATTGCAATATTATACGTATTATACTAAATGCGGTAGAATACAGTTTATTATTATTATAACAACAAATATACATTGTTGTTATAACAACGTTTTGTTTAGATGAAATAATAATGTACTAAATTAAAAACGGTTTCAATATCATTTGTGTACGTTATTATTTTTGCATGTCATTGGATTGTATTTTTATTGATAATTTAAACAATAATCTTTCTGAAATTTTTAGTTTTGAATATTTTTAGAATTTTTATAAGAAATGGAAACATATTAAAATAATAATAAATAGAAAAAAAAACAAAATATTTATTAAACTCAAAAATAGTTTTAAATATTTTTTTATTTAATTTCAGATTTTCAGGATTTTTATATTTTTGTTCAGATTTTTTTTAATTTTTTTTTTCTGAATTTTTAATGCGTTTTATATGTTAACTAGCTGTTCCGGCGGACTTCGTACCACATAACACTGTCGTGACCTTTTTTTCATTTTTCGTTTTTTTCGAATTTTTACTATTTTGCTTTTAATGTTTTTTTTTTATTTTATCATATTTTCTCGTTATGTTTATACTATTTTTTCGTTGTATTTTATAATTTATATCGATTAAATATATTAGATATCCACTGCGCCACCTTACGGTGGCGTTATATCATTTATTTTCGCAAGATATTTTTTGGCTTTAATTTTTTAGTATTTTTTCTTTTCTTTTAGTTTTTTGTTTATTTATTTATTTATAAATCGAAATTCAACATTATCTATTGGGTTTCCTCACAACGTAACTGTTCAATAATCTAAAAATCAAAATACAGTGCCATCTACCGGGTGTCTACCTAACCTAGATGTCAAATGTTTATAGGGTTACTTCAATTAACTTAAACTGTCATCTATTAGGAATTCGTAGAACTAAACAATAAATGTCACTTAGGGGATATTGTCACGTTACCGTCGAAATATACAAAAAAGTAAAAAAATTATTAAAAAACATTTTATAGTGGACCAAATAGTAAATCTAAACCATTCTCGAATCTATTTAAATACATACAAAAAAAATTAAGAAATTCGGTCCAGCCCTTAAAAAGGAGTTCAGTATACACACGAACACAAGAAATATATATATATATATATATATATATATATATATATATATATATATATATATATATATATAAAGATATATTTATTCTAGAAAAAATATTAGGTACTAGTTGTCACGGGTTTAAATTCACAATAGTATAATTTATCGCTTACCTTAGGTATTCTCCGTTATTAAGGAGTAAATTGTGACAAGTTCCAGTTGATTTAGATTGATTATAGTTAGTCATCAATTTATAAATATATTCTGGCCATAACTAATGTCGCTAAAATTGGTTGTAGTCAAGTATTATTTTTGTTATGGTTTGAATTACTGACATTTCACTTTCATCTGTCTGTAAGTGTTACTTCTTTCTTTTGTCAATAGTCTGACGTATAGTGTTTTGCAGCCAGCGTTCTGTTATATTTTTAACTTTATTATTGGTATCAAAAATAAATAGGAAAACTAAGTAATGTTGGGTTATTTATTGTTAGCTAATTAAAATAATAGGATTAAATGTATCAAATGACCTCTGTTTGTTCATAAGTTGTTGACTGAATAAACTATGGTTATTGTCCGTATCGTAGTAGAGGCCATCATTTTTCTTTCTGAAGTGTGTCAAATCTAAGTGAAGTTTGATAATCGGGGGACCTTCTTTCTTTTGACTTCTGGCTCTTGTAGTGAACGCGTGTTAACGAGAAAATTTTTGAGAACTTAATTTGCATCCTTGTACATCGGGGACAACTTAGGTTGGATTTGCGTAATTAATTTTAATCTGTTTCCAACGAAAACTGTGTAGGAGGTATTTTCTGGATTTTGGTAAATTCGGTGGAAAATACGGCTTGTGTCCGGCTTTTTAGTGAAATTTTCTGTTGACAGTAGCGGAGATTGGAATTGTTGAAACCTTTTGGATTACAATCGTGGTTGGAATCTGTTCAACGTTGTATTTAGCAGCGAGGAAATTGTTTTTTTTTTAAGTTACCCAACTATCAGCTGGGATATCGTTTAACGAAGTAAAAGAAACCCTATTTTAAATAGGGTTTTAGTTACCGGCTACATTTCTAGTTACCGGCTAAAAGTCCTAGAAACAGGCATAAGTCTTGGATACAGGCTTCTTTTGTGAGCAGGCTGATACTTGGTTCGAGCATACGTTTTGTGTTTGGTTTAAGCCTTTTGGTTTTGGGTAAGGCTTGATTTTGGAACCGACCCAAGTATAAGACCAGCCAAGGACTGCGGAAACTTATTTAAAACTAACAGATAAGCTATATTAGATTAAGTAACTGGTTAGTTAAGAGTTAGTTTTCTTGTATATTTTTTTTGTATTGCGTGTGATCACACCTTTTGATAAACTTACCTTTTTTTTTATTGTTCGCATAATTTATTTTTATAAATATCAATTGTGTTGTCAGGCACGAGGCTTGACAGTCTGTATTCTTAATATTTTCATTAAAGAAGAGTCTAGTTGATATTTTAGTTTTATTTAGCTCACTTATCGTTATTTTCAGTTATTGTGTAATTCAATTAGAACCGTTAAATATTCAAAATTTATTTAATTATCTCCAGTGGGTAAAGTAGTGCCTGGAACAACAGGGGTTTCCGATTTTGACCGTCTAAATCGGTGGCGCGACTCACTAGTATTTGTTTACTTACCTCTACGGCTGAGCTGGGCACTAATTTGCCAGTAGAGAGACCACTACCGAACTCAGCTGGAGTTGTATTTCCTTTAGTTAAATTTCTCTATTTTTCTAAATTAGATTTTATTTTAAATTCATTAAAATACGTGGCATAGTTTGTATTTTAAAAATTTTTATACATTTTTTTCATTTTTCTCCACCAAATGAAAAAAAATATTTTATTAAAAAACTAGCTGACCAGGCGAAATTCGTCTTTTTCTTGCTTTTGGTTTTGTCACTTTTATTATATTTTCCAGTTAGTTTCCAGGTTTTTACAATTTTTTTTTTTCGTTGTATTTTGTAACTTATCGATTAGATATATTAGATTATAACTACGCCACCTTACGGAGATGCCATAGTACTACATTAGCTAAAAATGGATTATTTAAATAAATGAGATACCTACTACGCCACGTAACGGTGGCGTAATTATATTTAATTAGGTAAGAATTGTTCGTTTCAATATTTGAATTATCAAATGGGCCGACTAACAATGGCACCAAAGTACTTATACCTCGAGTTCCAAATGTCTGGGTGTGACGTAAATGCAAGTGGAACCAACGCGAGGTTCGAATGAATGCTAGTTGCCATGTTTAACTTAGAAAGACTTACTATCTTTGTCTTATTAACGTGCACTAGAAAGAGATACTTTTAAGAAAAATGTCGGCACTAGCGCAATTAATAATGTTGTACAGTGTTGACATTTTTCTTAAAAGTATCTCTTTCTATTGAGCGTTAAGATAGTAAGTCTTTCTAAGTTAAAATGGCAACTATACCTCGCATACGTTCCACTTCACAATGACGTCAATTGGACAGACAATTGGACCTCGTGGTATAGTTTAGAAAGAATTGCTCCTTACGGTACTTGATTAAGTAGGAAGTGCTCGTATATATTTATTGTATGTTAAATGCGCCACCTAACGGTGTCGTCATAGTATTTTATTAAGTAAGAATTGCCCGTTTAAATATATAAGATATCAACTGCAACACCTTACGGTAGCATCAGAGTAGTTTTCTATTTTTCCGCAATTTTTTATTTCGACTATTTTCCAGTACACTTTAGTTATTCGTTTTTTTATTTATTTACTAGCTGCCCGCCCGGGCTTTGCACGGGGATTAAAGAAAAATAACAAAAGCCATTAAATTTATTGGGTCAACGCTTCCCTCTAAACAATATTACATGTTGTTTTATTTTCTGGCAGCAAAATAAATTGATTTTCAGGTGCTCCGACCCGCCTTAGGCGGTTGGCCATGAGGAAAACCGATCCCTATTATTTGGAAGGTTTGACCTTGAGACTTATTATTAGTAAAAGCGAACGATGTTTTGATAGGAAATTGAAGCGGTTTAAATGGATTTGGTAGATCAGTTGGGATCATCGGTATCCTCAGTGTATGAGCTAGTTGACCAGCTGATGGTTCAGTTATATTGGTTGCTACAACTTAATTGTCCTTTAATTCCTTTATAAGAAGCCTCGTCCCATTGCACATGCTAAATTTGTGATATCTGTCGTGATTATAAAATAAGTTATTTTGATAAGGATTAATACCAAGATAATAATTTTTAAAAAATTAAAAATTAGTTATTTTGACGTAACTATAACAGTTAGACATATGCTGTCGCGGCATTTTTTGTAGATATTTATATATTCTTCAAAATCGTAGTACATTATTTTATTCTATAATCAATAGTATTCTCAGCGCACGCGATGTAAGGATTTTAAGGTCATTTTTGGTGACATTAATGGCATTTTAGTAAAGATCCCTATTTTTTTTTTAAATGAAACATAGCCTATGTCACTCGGGAATAGTGTAGCTTGCCAACGGTGAAAGAATTTTTGAAATCGGTCCAGTAGTTTTGGAGCCTATTCATTTCAAACAAACAAACAAAAAATCAAACCTTTCCTCTTTATAATATTATATTTAATATTTATTTATAAATGGAAATACTACGCCATCTACTGGATAGATGTTATCTATGTATCCAAACAAATTAACTTACTTCGCCATATATTAGGAATTCATTGAACTTATAATAAATACATAATAATTGGTATTGGAACTATTTTTATTAAAAACATTTATAATTTAAATATTTTTTATTAAATTTCCGATAGAATTCTCTTTTATCATTTTTCTTAAAAATTTTTTGCTTATTTCATGAATTCTTTCATCCGTTATTTTATCTTATTATTTTTTATAAGAAATGAAAAGACTTCCCCCATTAAAAAAAATTATTAAAACTAAAATCATGCCATTTTCAAAAAGTTCATGATGCAGTATGCAGTATACCTAATATAAGAATAAAATAAATAAAAACAATTTGTTGTGGAAAAAAAAGACGCCCCCGGGTGGGCTCGAACCACCAACCTTTCGGTTAACAGCCGAACGCGCTAGCCAATTGCGCCACGGAGGCTTGTTAATTTTGTTTTCAATATACCGGTTATAACAGCAATTACATCAATAGTAATAATATAATAATAAACAGTATACGTATTAAGAATTTCGTGTATGTTAAAACAGTAACTGTGTGTGTAATAGTTTAATACAAACAGTCTTATACAATACATTGGACTTTATCATCAAACAGTTATAGAAAATTTACACGCAAAAATTAAGAGTTACTTATATGTATCCTTGGCCTCTATACTTTTGTACATTTAGCCAGCTCTAAAAATTATTCTGCAAATTATTCGCACGAATTTATATAGACGTCTAAAAATAAATTTTATTATGTTGTATACTTATATTTTCATTTTTTCTCAAATGATATTTTAATATTCTTACTTAGATAAGCAGCGCAATAGTGGATTTCCCTAACCACAGATAAGTTGTTAAAGATAACAGATTGGTTCTTAAAGCTTATCACCTCAAGTTAAATTTGCTGTCGTTTTTGATTTTGTTACCCTTAAAATGTAATGATCAAGTCCATTTTGGCGCGCTGATATGCTCATTTTCATAATTTTGTCAAGTTCAAATAACATTTTGAATAACGGATGTATATAAAAAGTAGAACACTCCTATATAACTTTAATTTATATTTCTTTAACGTTTAGTGATTTCTAAATATAAAAATTCAAGATGGAGTACTGCTCTGGAAATGCATTTAGTTTTAATCACAAAACAAAGATTAACTTTTATATGCAAATGTTCCTTAAGTTACTAAACCTATCTACAGTGTAACGATTTATCTGATCGTTTTATATTAAGAATAATTTCACAAGACTATTGTTACCGCGCCTATATCGGTGAGAATTACTTAGTTTATGAGTTGTAGTTCAAAAATGTGCCGTGAGCGGTACTGTAATTAATTATCGACTCCTGTGATTAGTAATTCTCGGCACGGTACGAGTTAGATTCAATAATCTGGTTTCTTTTTTTGTTAAATCTCCTCGAAAAACAAGTAAGTCGATTTTAATAATGGTTCCTTTGATTATATTTTATTTATTGTGAGTCACTAAAAAAAGGTGATATTTTATTAATACTAATCAAAAACTAGTAGTTTTACTTTAGCCAAACATCAGCTTTTTTTATTATCATCATAGTCAGGGCCGGTTTTTACACGTGATTTAAGAATTAATCTACTCTCAATAAAATAAAAAATTCCGATTTGGCTACAAACTGATTTTACTTGGTTGTAAATTCGTTAGGGGATTGATTTTTAATTATTTTTTTCTATCAACAGCTCATCCAAATTAATTCGAAGAGGTCCACCTATCCATTTTGTGCAGGAAAAAAAAATTAATCAGAATTTCATCCCGACTTTTGGAAATTGGAAGAAAAGTAATCCCTATACAATAGATACTGATACATATAAGTCAATTCAAGGGTTTCCGAAGACTTTCATTAATGAGATAACAGAATAATTAATTCTTTAAACTCTTGTTGACCAGTGTATCAAATATGAAACAATCTAAGTAATAAGTGATTTTAGGACGAAAAAATTAAAACTAAGTTATTTTAACCATTGTTACTTATTTGATACGTACTTTTAAGTAAAATTCTATACTGCTATAGCCATCTACGAAAAGCGTAGTAAACCAATACCATAGACAAATTAATAGACTTTTCGAAATATAGCCCAAAGGCGCCAATATGTTTGTGCGCATTCCTGGAGGCGCAATCGCATTCTGTAGTAGTAAAAATTGGAACTAACCGGTAAAATATGATCAGCTATACCTGGATTTGCATTCACTTGGCATTGACGTCATTTGACGTATATGCAAGTAGACCAATATGCGGTAAGTCTTTCTAAGTTAAACCTGGCAACTACGCTTCATTCCTACCGCGTATTGGTTCTACTAGTTCTACTTGCATATACGTCAAATGACGTCAATGCCAAGTGAATGCAAATCCACTTTAAGATAGTTCAAATATTAGTTACTTTTTTTATTTAAAGTTAAAAGATAATATTAGGCAACACACTCTAGAGAGGAAGAAAATAGATATTTAAAATTTAACAATTTTTTTTTAACGGTAGTTGGCTTTATTTAATGGAAATTCATTTTAAACGTAATAAAACACTCAAGATGGTTTAATTTCCACTATATTAGTATAGTATAACTAGACCCACTTGGATAGGAATTATTTTTACGATTTTACCATGGAAACTCAAAAGAACGTCATTATATGAACGAATCTAGTAAAATATCTATTTAATGTTGCTTTTAACTACCCGATTCACACCTGTATGCCCATGAAGAGAATTCTTGAAAATTCGAAAAGATCGTTGACCACGCCTATTCAAGTGGTTTTGGATAAACTATAAATATACATGACGCGCATTTCGACACACAGACACACAGTGTCTATGTCAAATGCTGTGGTACAACCATTCTAAATGTCACAGAACAATTATGTAACAGGTAAAGAAGATGGATTATAATATGCCAAATTTTATTGTAGGGTGAATGTAGGTGTAAAGGTTTAATAGCAGGGAATTCTCAAAATCTGTTTGTTTATTTAATAGCAATTGTGTTTCTTTTCTTTTAATAATTTCCATTATTTATAAGAGGTTTCATTTTTGGATTTAATTTCCGAATGTAATATTTTAAAATTATCGTAAAATGTATGTATGTTTTCTATGAGGTGATTTGTATAGTGTGAGTCACTCATTCTATATAACTTCTCTTATTCTTTTATACGTATATCGAAAGACCTTTTGTTGCATGAACCACAATTCAGAAGATAAACACCTGATTTTTTTTGAAGTATGTTTTAGCTTTGTTATTTTTTATAAATATACGTAAAGTGTAGTTTGTTTTATATCCTAACCTGTAATTATTTTTCTTAAAGTGTCTAGATATTTTTCGGGTTTTTTTTCCTGTAAATCTGAGAGTTTTAAATGTTTCTTGTTTATTTTTTGATGTTGGATAAATCAAATTAATGGTTTTATTAAATGTTTTTGAAAACAAGATTGTTTCTCATATCAGGATTGTAACCATTATTGCTAGCTATTTGTTTTATTATGTTCAATTCTTTTTCATAATTTTCTTGAGTCATTGGTATATTATTAGTCTATGAATGAACGAATAAAATACTGAAATTTTATGACTAAAGAGGTGGTTAGAGCAACTATGAATAATTGTATCAGTGTGTGATGGTTTTGATGGTTTATGATAAATAGAAAAGTCATGTTTGTTATTTAAATTCTTAACTGTTAGGTCTAGAAAATTAATCATTTTGTTTTCTTCATGTTCTATTGTAAATTTAATACTAAGATGTAAATTATTGATTTGGTTAAGAAATTGATTGAGTTGTCTATCTGAACCAGTAAAACAAGCAAAAATATCACCCCCATAAAGGTGGCTGACCCAAAGTGGAAAAATTTGTCGAAATTTATGTCAAAATTAGGTGCTATTTAGGTGCGCAAAACAAAAATTAGGTGCACTAACAGTTTTTGAAATATTTACGAAAAACCATGGGACCGCCAGCCTTTAACAACCTAGCTGACCCATAATAAAAAAAAAACAAAAAACTAGGATTGAATAATCTTTAAATTAAACGCTAATTAAGTGCTTTTTAAAACACGAAACATAAAATAAAAAAATTTAAAAATTAAACGTATTAAAATTGAATATATTGATTGTGTATGGCAAAATGTCACATTTCTTCTTACACTTTGAACCAAAATGGACATCGGCAGTTTAAGAACAGTTAGAAATCGGTAAAAATTTTTCGTCCCGTAATTTTTTTAATGGATAATTCGGAAGGTCACCACTAAAATTTTTTTTTAACTCGGACCGCTGAGCTGAGACTTGCAACCATTCATTTCCGGAAATGATGATTAATATAAAATTCACTTTGTCAGAGATTTAAGTGCTCATTAAGTGCAATAGTTTCACGAGCAAAATAAACTGCTAATGAGCAATTTCAACTGAAAATATTTGGCCAAAGTTTTCTTGTGTCTCAACTAAGAGTATGAATCTGCACTAATTCTCTTGTCCGAAATGAAATAAATTTTTTAATTTTTTGACCTGGGATCACTGAGCTGATACCTACTTCTTACCGGTCACTTCCAAATATAATAATTATTATAAAAAAAAATTTGTCAAATATTTAAGTGCTCAGTAAGGGCAACAGACTCAATAGCAGAACAAACCGCTGATGAGCCAAATCAACTAGAAATTCTTAAGTCTTTAATAAAGTGTGTCATTCTGCACTTTCTAAGCACTTAAAAACTGGTACAAATACCTACGAAATAATCCCATAAAATATCCTTAGTTTTTTTTGCGCATAGCTCCGGTAATTAATTGACTTTTATTTCGACTCAAAACTTCTCTGCCGTTTTTTATCTCTACTCAAAATGAAGCGCACCTATGTGAATTACTCAAAAATTATTTATACCATTAATTTTCTACTCCAAGACATTTCAACTAAAAAATTCGAACAAGTAAAAAACGTCTCAATAGGTAATTATTTTTTTTATTTAAATTTTTGCTAGAAATGTTCTATCTAAGAGAAAAATTAAAGTAGTAAAACAAAGGAATCAACGAATGTTGAACTAACCTATTTAGCCTTGCTTATTTTAGAGTAGAGATGGAAAACTATCATTATTTTCAACATTATCTCTAATTGTTATTTCAACTAGTAACAATTTTCAAAAAATTATCAATTTTTCTATTAAACAATATTTATTTTCAACACTTTTTGTACATCAAATTTAGTTGTACTTAACATAGTTAACATCTTTTTAAAACTGAACGGTTGCAAGTCTCAGCTCAGCGGTCCGAGTTAAAAAAAAATAATAAAAAAAATTTTTAGAGGTGACCTTCCGAATTATCCATTAAAAAAATTACGGGAGAAAAAATTTTTACCGATTTCTAACTGTTCTTAAACTGCCGATGTCCATTTTGGTTCAAAGTGTAAGAAGAAATGTGACATTTTGCCATACACAATCAATATATTCAATTTTAATACGTTTAATTTTTAAATTTTTTATTTTATGTTTCGTGTTTTAAAAAGCACTTAATTTAAAGATTATTCAATCCTAGCTTTTGTTTTTTTTTTATTATGGGTCAGCTAGGTTGTTAAAGGCTGGCGGTCCCATGGTTTTTCGTAAATATTTCAAAAACGGTTAGTGCACCTAATTTTTGTTTTGCGCACCTAAATAGCACCTAAAAAGAACCTAATTTTGATATAAATTTCGATAAATATCTCCACTTTGGGTCAGCCACCTTTATGGGGGTAAAAATATCGTCGACGTATCTATACCAGTAAATGAAATGTTGGCTGAAAGGAAGTTGGTGATTTTTGTTTTCTAAGTTATCCATGAAAATTTCAGCTAATAACGGACTTAGAGGGTTGTCCATTATAGCAGGGAAGCATAAGAGGGGATTTTGGGATTTACAGAAGCTCGTCAGAAAATCATAAAAGTAGAAAGTTATTACCTAATATAAAGTACCTACCTGATATGAACCTTCAATATCGGGGGTTGAGTCAAGGGCAGCCCATCAGATTAGTTAAAAAAAATCGATCCTCAAAGTAACTCGTGCGCGTCAGATTAAAAGAGGGTGAGGTAATTACATTCAGGAAAGTGTATATTTCACTATTCTGACGATTTTGGCGTGACAAACAAAAATTAGCAATTGTCAAAATTCTAAAAAAAAAATAGTCAACTGGACATACCTACTCGAGCGCGGTTAAATTTTATTTATTTTGTAGGAAATGATATAAATCACGAAAATAATATAATCTGACGATTTGCGAATGTCGAAAAAGGTAAAAAGCCAAAAAAGTGTGGTGCGTGCAGACACTGAGAATATGGCTTTAAAAAACTGACAATATATTAAAAAGTATTATTACAGAAAACTGTAACATTGTTGTATTTAATAAAGCGTGTTACCAATAGATATCAAAGAATATTATTTTTATAATTCACGTTCACAAAGTTTCTATTTCGACACTAAAAACAGTATCGAAATAGATTCATTGTAACACTGTTTTTGGTAACTTTTTGTTTTACACGATTGGTTGCACTGCACTGATTTTCAACGAAAGAGTTCAGGTAGTAAATCAAGAAGTATGTTGTAGTAAATTATTAACTACATTATCAGCGTTATTTGCTAAATTCGGAATATTTTATACAAATTTGACAAACATTCTAATTTAAAATCATTAAAACTGACAAGTGTCAAAACTGTCAAGATTGCCAACATAAATAAATATTTCGAAAAACTCTCATTTTACTTTTTTTTATACTTTTAAAAGTTCATTATAAAAAATAGTATGTAACACTCGAGTTACAATGACGGTTTGTAGTACTCGTTCTTTGCGAAACTCACCGCTTCGCGGTTCGTTTCACAAACTGAACTCGTACTACGAAACCTCTGTCATTGTAACACTTGTATTACAATATACTATATTCTAACGATTTACAAGTTTTTGAAAAACATTTTCAAAGACAATGATCGTTCAACATGACTTTTCCATTTATCATAAAATTCATAAACCGTCACACACTGATACAATTATTCATAGTTGCTCTACTACCTCTTTAGTCATAAAATTTCAGCATTTTATTCGTTCATTCATAGACTAATTAATATACCAATAACTCAAGAAAATTATGAAAAAGAATTGCACATAATTAAACAAATAGCAATAATACTAATGAGGCGCAAATACGCCGAAACCGGTCTACAAGTTAAGTTGTCCCTTCTAACTGCAAACCAGAATGGTTGGTTTAAATTATCTATTAGATATGCCAACCCCGTTTGACTTTGAAGTGTAATCCAATATCGTTCGGGGCACATAGCCCGGGAACCCGGGAAGTAGTGGTTTCTTCTTAGTTGAACGGTCATTGTCTTTGAAAATGTTTTTTAAAAACTTGTAAAGCGTTAGAGTAATAATATTCTTTGATATCTATTGACAATATATTGTTTAGTATTAAAACAATCTCTGATTACAGACACACAAAATGTAGATGACAACGATCAAACTGCTTTACATTCCGAACACAAGGAAGATTCTACTTATGATGATAAAGGTGATAATAATGATGATGATTGAAATCAAAATTTTTTTTATAAATCCTTTTTTTTTAATAAATAAATCGAAAAAATTCTAATGTTTGTTTCTAAAACACTTTCTATTATTATTTGTTCGTTCCAATAATACCCTAAATCAATAAATTTAACAAAAAATTGTCAGATTAAGGAAATTCCTCGATATAATTGTCAGATTATGGGTTGTCAGAACAAGGATATCATCCTGAACGGTATAAAAATCTGACGAGCTCGAGTATTTCAAGGTCACGATTTTTTCAAAAAATTGGCTGTCCGTTTTTTGTCTCAACCAAATCGTCAGTCTTTTCAGTATGCCATCTTTTTGGGTCCATTTAACATCCCCTTTGAATATCTGAAGCACTCGAATAAATTTTATTTTATTTTTCACTCATTTTTGCGACTTCCTCCATCGAGCAAATCATCAGATTAACAACCCTCCGTCACCAGAGACACCTTGTAAATGTCTGACGCGCTCCAGTATGTTTTTGTGACTCTTTTTTTTTACATTTTCGAAAACTCATACCCGCTCCCCCACCAGTAAACAGGCATATATCACATAAGCTTTTTTTCTTTTTAGCATATAATCTACCAAATTTTGAGAGTCCTAACGACGCTCGAGTAACTCCCCATTTAGCTTATAGGACTCCCCTGCTATTAGTAAACCGTTTCTTGAACTCTATATCTTCTGGATCTGGATATTTGGGGAGGGGCGAGCTAGTGCTGAGCCAACACTGAGGTAACATATGACCCATTGTGTATCCTCCCGTGTGTAGAGATATCCTCACCTCAGGCTGTCACCAGGCCTAGTGATTTAAAATAGGTGATGAGGCTCCCGAGGGGGATCTCCCTAACATCGGCTGGTGTAAGCCGGTACTCTGATTTCAGAAAAAGCAGAGCAGTCATACATTATATGTTCTACTGTTTCCTCTTCTTGTTCGCATCCTCTGCATAGCGGCGATTCTGTTAATTTCATCCTAAAGAGATATTGTCGCAATTGGCAGTGACCTGTTAAGATTCCCACAGCTGTTTGGAGATTTTGTCTGGTCAATGCCTTAAATTTTTTTGCTGTTTCCTCGCCAGGATGAGGTAATAACTCTCTGGCCAGTCTACAGTTCGTAGTTTCATCCCAGCACTGTATAAAGTTTTGGTGAGAGTGCTGTTTGATAAGGTCCCCGACAGCGGACAATGTTAGCTTGGTAGCTAACTTATTTGTAGCCCGCAGCCCTCCTTGCTAAATTGTTCGCAATGCACTTTATATCTTATTGTTGAACTGAAAATAATTCTGATCCAAGCATAAAGTTAAAGGATCTAATATATCTTGTTTAATAACTACATTTGATCTATTATTTGTTAATAACAAATCTACTAATTCTATGGTTTCTTCTGGTGGAATGCTAGGAAATGGACTTTGGACATCAAAAGAAATGAATTTTGCATTATTAGGGAGTGAAATATGTTTGATCCTATTCCCTAATTCATATGAGTTTTTTATACTAATTTTGCTTTTAAATGTACAATGAGAGTCTAGGATACTCAAAATTTTATTAGCTAAGGAAACAACTGGGCGGATAGGAAAATTATTTTTATGTAATTTGATTAAATAATATAGTTGTGGTACTATTCGATTCATGACTATGAGATTTCGTTTTTCAAAGTTGTTAAAGATCGTTATTTCTTTGAGTATGTCTTTGATTAACTTTTGATAAATATTAGTGGAATTAGAATTAATTTCTAGAAAATTGCCAGAGATCAGAAAATCTAGCGTTTTCGAGACGTATTCATTCTTATTTAAAACAACAATGGATTTACCATTATCTGCTCTCGTCAATACTAGATCATCTTTTGCTATTTTATTTTTAATTGACTTAACTAGCTGAAGGTCTTTATTAAAATTCACTGTAGGTGGCTCGAATGGTGTAGTCCTAATTTCTCGGGCAATTTTGTGGGATAGCAGAGGATCGCTGACTCCTATTGCTAGTTCACATTCAACTCCAAGGTATTCACGATTATGTTGATTGTCCCTAGGTTAAAGATTATAAGCAAATCCTTTCTCCAAGAGCTGTATTTCGTTTTCACTAAACTTCGCTTCAGATAAATAGTGGAAATTAAACCATCTTGAGTGTTTTATTACGTTTAACAATATTTATTAATCCGTATATAATAAAGAGACCAGACAAACAGAAATTATACAGTATTCTATATACTTATGATAACAGCTAAGATATTATATTGTTATCTATGTGTACTATTGTGTACCCTGTTTAAGCTAAAAGTGATAGATAGATAGATATTTATTGGGATGGCTGTTAGCCTGTATCACTGCGACCTTTGCAGATCTATTGTGAACACCCATTATTTCTAGAATAGGATTAGAGCACCTTGTCCAGCCCTGCCATAACTTGTAACTAAAAATGAAGTAGGTATACGTTTGATTAAGACAAATAAAAATTTATTAAAATTCACCTTTTGCTTTCTTATTAACTCGAGTTAAGAGAGTACTTAAATATCGAATTATAAATAATAAGCATGCAGATAAAAAGATATGAATAATAAATATACAGGTAACAAATATTAAGAGATACAATAAAATAAAAAGTGGTAAATACGGTACTGCACATTAGTAGATCGGTATGATGAATACAATTAAAATTCAATTTTTCAGAGAAATAAGCGGTACTTACATTTACAATAAAGGTATAAAACAAAACTTACCGTAGCTTCTTAGTGTTTCAAAGGTAAGATGAAGATCAGATTATTTCATCCTCTCGGTAATAAGGTAATAATGTTAAATCTAGACTATTCTCTGGTTTCGATTAACAGGTAATTTGAGAACAAGCCATCAGCTTAGTCTTCATAGGTATACGGCAACGAAATACAATAATCTGACTAATCTACAGTCATAATTACCAGATATTGGAAGGAATTATTAAAGATAACACTATCCGGAAATCTTCAATCGGAACAAACGAAACTAGGCACTAGAAACACTTAATACCTTCGTAAGTTTAAGAAAAGAGAAAAAACAACCGGGAAAGTTAAAAACGTTTAACCAAGGGTTCCTTGGCAAGAACCTTCCCCAAGTGAGTAAGTTTTAAAAAGGTTTGGTCGTAAATAAACATTTAGTAGAGCACGTGATTGGACACTAACCAGATGCTTCTCGAAAATTCTCTAAGCAACGGTTGCAAGTAATACAAGTATTTTGTCACGTAGACCATTGTAACTGATTTTAGGAAATATGGCAAGTTTTTAACGATATATTATATTTCGAAAAGATACATTAATTAACTGTTTTTTTTTTATTTAGAATTATTTTATTGGAACGAAGTTCCCTTTCGGGCGTTACGACCAGTTACGACTGGGCTAGAGGCTAGCCGAAAAAAATTCAGACCAAAATATGTCACGACACGACACACGCATGTTTCTCTGTCTGTCTGTCTCTCTCTCTCACAGACCAAAAAATAAAACTCTCTCTCCCTCTCTCACAGATAGATATATTACAATTAAAAAGACACTATTTTAAATTAAAAGAAAATGTACATTAAAAAGAAAATACTGTAGAAAAAAAATAAGTACCTGTAATAGTATTATATTTTATTTCATCCTGTTTTTATAAATTAATAAATTCATAAACATTTTAAAAATAGTTCGTAACTTGACTAGTTAGGTACGTCAAATTACCCTAACTGTCAGTTACTGTCAAATACTTAATTTAATTTTAAAATTTTGTATTAAATTGTTAATTCCAGTTTTAAATTAAATTGGAATAAAAAGTAATTCTAGATATATGTATGTCATCTAAAGCTCTGGTATTGTATAAATGGACACTTTTGTTAAAAGAAACGAACTGTTAAAAATATTGAGATGATAATGGATTTATTATTTTCTATTTTGCTTTGAACAGTGTAGAGTGTAGTGTCGCGACTTTGTTAAGTTTATACAGGTTTTTTGTAAATAATAAAATAATGGAAAATAATAACAATAATGTATCCTGACAGTGTTTCTGCACAAGTTAGATATTGCTGATAGAGTTAGGTAAGTAGAGATTTTATACAGGCAATAATAAATGCTTATGTATGTATAAACACTCTGTTGTGTTGACAAATTACAATTTCTTCACTAATTAATCAAAAGGAACTTCGTTCCATCCGGGTGTCCCTTGACACCTCTCACTTTTTTTTGTATTCAGTTTAAAATAATTTTATTTATTTAATTAATTTTTGTTTTTGAAATCATTCAATTTACAATAAATCATTTAAAACGGGTGTTTGATTATAATTTGTGGGGTTCTACTTTGGTGCCTTTAATTACATGTTTGGGAGAGAGTGGTAATACTTTAAAAAGTAAGCCATGACTTAGTGAGCTAATGCCCGTTAGAAAGTTACAACAGTTCAGAGAAGCAGCAAGTTTCCGAATTTCCACCAAAACATTTTTGGCTAACTCGGATTCCGAAGAAGTTCAAATTCAAAGTTCAGGTGAACGGTTTCTTATTGATGAAGAACTAAGGAAATTTACAACTGCCTAAATATAAAGCTGAATTACTAGGTTCACTGCTGCAACAATGGAAACCTCTTGCACCCAACACAAGAATTATTATGTATCGTGAATATGAATATATTTCAACAAAGACAACCAATTCTGTTACTGCTTTGACATAATTGACATTTTAAAAGAAATACAGAAACCTTAAAAGCCAGAAGAGTAATTGTAAATGCTTTAAAAAATAAGGTTAACGAATCTTTGAAGTAATCAGAAAAAAAATATCTTTACGTTTCTGGTATTTATTTATTTTTATCTCTAAAAAATTAATCATATATATTTTTTAAATTTAAAAAATAGATTGTAAAATTATGAATGCATACAACCACATGCCGGATCTCGAGTCTAGGGGCGTAAAAGGGTCTCTTTTATAGCTCATTTCTAGACCACCCGCCGGGCCCAGCCTTCAAAGACTCTTTAACAAAAAATAATTTCAAAGCAGTCCTTCTACAGAATGGTAACTACTAAAAAACATAGGAAACGATGAACTTGTTGAGTATAAATATTACAATTGGATTGTTTGATGTAATTTAAAAGTAGTTGGGTTACTTTTGGGCTTACCAGAGGTTTACAAAATATTTTTGTTTTTTATGTTTGTGGAATTCGAGGGCCAAAAAATACATTTTCAAAAGATGGATTCGCCAATTAAAGATGTTTTCCTGGTAAACTAAGAAAGAAATGTTTGATACGCCTATGTTTACTGCCGCTGCACATAAAATTAGGTTTGGTGAAACACTTTGTCAATGTTTTAAATAAATCTAGCGTAGCCATAAGCAATTTTCTTAGTCTCACTGAGGGGAATCTGAGAAAAAGGATATTGGATTTCAAAACAAAAAACTTGAAGTAAAATATTCAAAAACAGTTTCTCGAATACTGAAAAATATGATTGGAATTCATTACGTCTTGTAATTATCCAAAAGATTTTAGAAAAAAATTCACTTCCTACACTTGCACCACTATTTCTTCCATGAAAATCTTGGGCAAGTCCGCAATAAACATCATCATTCATCAGTACTTTTTGAGTAAAATTATCAAGGATACTGAATTTAGGCCACGTTAGGTGACTATTAAGTGTCTATTATAGAAGACTCAGATACAAACAAATACAAGACAAAGTTTGCGGTTTATTTTTCATTTGTTTAATATTTTTAAGAGCATTTGTTTCTAAAAAGACATACTAGAAACTTCTTGAGTTCAGTGCACCTTAATAACTAAAAGCACACAATGCATGTAAATTATTGCTATTAATAATAATCAAAATATTCTTTGTTGTCCACAGGTTTGTTCGTATAACAGAACTGATTTTACAATAAACTGATGAAAACCACCACATTTCACAATGTATTGCAAGGAACATCACAGCAGTTTGACAGTTTAAGAGCATATTTGACCTAAATTTGAGTACAAATAGTTATTAATTTCAACTATTCGGAAATAATTTTTTGTATTATTTGTGATTTATGTACAACAAAAGCTGAAGGAAACAATACAATCACACTGTATTACAGTATTACAGTATTACAGTGCATATTATAACTTAGATATATGTAATTAGGAGAAATACTGGGTGACCCATATTTGTTGTGTCTCCTGACAAGCTGAGACAAAGGGAAAGGTGTTGGAATGCCAATTAGCCAACCTATGCTATAGCGAAAGCCTAAAGATCATGTGAGTGACTCCTATTTTGGTTTATCTAATTTGAAAGAATTTATATAATTTACGATACAATATGCTGATGTATCATCCGTTACAAAAACAATACCACAATACCGAAATTTGCGAATATGAGACCAATTTTAACTTAGAAAAAAACTCTTAAGGGGACGAAGATGAATTTCAAGCTCCAGGTAGCCCAAATTGCCACATTTGATAAGTGACTTAAAACTGTACACCTTATCAGAGATTTGGATTTGCCCAAAGAGTCTAAGGTATTAAATTTATGTTTCTTTCATATTTAACGAATGGGGATTTTGTATAATATTGTGATGTTGATGGCTCAAATTGGCCGTGAACATAAATAAGACAATTGGCAACACTTTATTTACTGATCTAAGCCAAGTTTGAAACCTATTTTGCTCTATAATGGAAACAGATTTCCATCGTTACCGGTTGCTTATGATGCCTATTTTAAAGAAACTTAAATAGCTTAATACATATTTTGGAGAAAACGTAGTACAGTATATATAATTGATTCATCTGCACCGTGGTTGCATTGTTTATAGGATTGCAGACTGACTAAAGTTTTTTTTTGTGAGTGGATAGCCGTGCTAGAAATTAACATTACATTCAGAAAATATGGCCTAAAGGAAGTCCTTACAAACCGGGAGAAAGAATATAAAAATGATTGTTTAATTGATCCACAAAAAGTACATTAAACTTGGTCTAATTAGGAACTTTGTTAAAGTGGCAAACAAACCTATCCAGGGTTCAAGTTTCCTTCTCTAAGTAAAACTAAAATTAAGAAAGGGATATTTATAGGTTCAGATATTAAGCAATCAATAAGCGATTTATAGTTAACTTTAACGTTAAATAACATAAAAAAAGATCATTGGTGTCATTAAAAAGTTTTTAGGAAATCATATGTCTCTATATATGAAGGTCTGATGTACCGTGCCGATGTACTGAATGGCTAACGGGTTAAGTTGGTCGCAAACGGTCCCCTGGGCATCAGAAGGCTAATGGTCTGTTCGGTGTACTTACCTGGTGGGGACAAGGTTTGTTCTCCAGGCCACCTAACGGACATCATATGCTACAGCCGGATGGAAAACCTACCGATGATCGTGGGGGCCGACGCTAATGCTCATCACATAGCGTGGGGTTTATTTTACAATTTATACTTATTAATAGTTTACAGATATTAAACAGAGGCAAAAAGCCAACGTTTCTGCATACACAACATCTACGACAAAATTGAAAACTGGCATGTCTCAGACGAGCCGTCTGGGTCGGATCACAGGCATGTTAGGTTCAATATTGTCACCCCCAAAATTATTGAGACCACGTTCAGAAATCCACGGAGAACGAATTGGGAGGACTATGTAAATTCCCTCAATGAAAATCTCGAGGACAGAACGGTGTCAATAAGAGATGTGTCCAGTTTGTACCGGGAGGTGGACAAGGTAAGCGAGGCTATTGGGTTGGTTTATCGTGAAAGCTGCCCGGAACAGACAAGGAAGTACACAAAAGCCAAAAGAGACTTCTAGAGGAGGTTCTGCGAGGAAGTCCAAACGACCCTCGCATGTTCAAGAATCCACAAGGTCCTGGCTAAGGATGGTACAGCAAAAGAGGTCAACCTCCTCAAAATAATATCGTGTGCCGAAACGACTGGGCTGTTTGGTCACACAGAAGATATCAGATCACATCTCTGGTATTGTTATCCCTGAGTAGCACGGTTTTACCCCTGGATGGTCGGCTCTGACTAATTCATTAGTTTAACACAATTACATACTTAATGCCTTTGAGAATCATTTACAGATCGACAGTATAAATACGGATTTATGACGGGTGTTTGAAATAGGCAATCACAGGTTACTTATTGAATAGCTTCGTGCTATAGGTCCTTAATGGGTCGTTGCTTAGTTGGATAGAAAGTTTATTGAGTGGTAGTGCCAGTGTGTAAGAGTTGATGATTCTTACAGGGGTTCCTCAGAGGTTCATCTTGATCTCATTTTATTTGTAGGTTTTTTTTTAACAACCTAGTCTATTACATTGAGAACTCATGTTTTTTATTTATGCTGATGACATCAAGCTCTATAATACAGTGTATTGTGTTAGCGATTCAAGCTTGTTGTCATATAGGTCGGCTATCAACTGCACCAGTTTGAACATGAGCAAATGCTCTTGTATTACTTACACAAGAATAAATGCTGTATTTTATTTTTCTTATTCTGTTGGTGGTAGTATTCTGACAAAGTGTGACTCTGTTGAGGATCTGTAGGTTGTATTCGATTCCAGGCTTGATTTTGAACATGTAACTTCTGTGGTAAACAAGGGATTAAAGAAATTGGGTTTTATTACTCATAACGCTCAAGATTTATTACCGAGAATCTTGCGTTCTCTGTACTGTTCACTTATTCGTTCCGGTCTGGTGTCCTGTACACATTTGTGGTCACATTAAATATTTGGAACGCGTACTGAAGAGGTTGGCTCGGTGTGTTTACTTCCTTAAAAAGTAGAATGGTGTCAAGTTTAGTATGTTTTAAATGTTAAGACTTCTTCATTGTTGTGAGTATTTTAATACATTTTGCGTACAAGGAACTATCAACCATTTTACATTGAATATCATTCTTGTAATTCCAATTACTGTGGACATTTTTCTTGCATGCAAAGACTCTACAATTCTGATCACTCACAACTAATATACTTTATAATTCATTAGGAAGTTTCAGATCGAAATTAAAATGTATTTTATCATAGAATATTTTTGATGTTTTTTTCTTTTTAACATTATTGTTTACACTTTTTTTTCTTGTATGTGTATAAAAATGGCGTTTGCCAGAAGACGGCGCAGATAATCCTTAAATCCTTGAATCTGAACTTGTTCTTAATTTTAATTTTTTAGGTCTTTAACCAAACCTTTTGAGCTTTTAGGATTAAAATGCACTAAGTGAATACCAGTTACGTACACTTAAATGACGATACAAGATTAACGCAGGAGTTCCCCAAGGATCGGCTCTAGCTCCTACTCTATTCCTTTTACACCTTAACGATCTACTAGAAGCAACTAAGAACCCGATACACGGTTTTGCAGATGATAGCAACCTACACTGTAGCAAACGCACAACCATCCCATATCCCTAGATATTCTGGAAGAGGACAGAAAATCCATAACAGCTTCTCTTAATCAATATTTGAGAATTGTAGACGAGTGGGGAAGAAAGAATCTTGTTAATTTCAACGCTTCCAAGTTGCCTGTCCAACAACATAGCAACTTCAACAAGGAAAGAAGTTAGGTTTTCTTTTTAGACCACGCAAATATTTCTCTCCCTCCAACTTAGATACTCTTTACAAAGCCCAAATAAGATCTAATCTTGAATACTGCTCGCATGTGTGGGGATTGGCGGCTGCGTCAAGGTTTAGAGTTCTTGATGCAATACTGAAAAGTGCAGTTCAACTAATAAACGACACCAGTATCACTAAAAACATAGCCCCATTGTCCCAGCGAAGGGTAGTGTCTGATCTTTCCCTGTTTTACCGATACTTAAACAGATATTAATAGAACAGATGTGTTAATGCCTGATATAAAGTTGGCAACAAGTTCAGATATCTGCGTACCATGTTTAAAAAATTCACTACACTTTTACATCCTTTTTATGCTTAAACTACCTTAAATTTATATTAAACTAAAACTACTAGTAGTTACCCTGTCATTATACCGTCATAACTAATTTGCCGCTTTTCGCGCTATCAGCTGGTTTAGTTCCCATTTTCACCACTACAGAATACGATTGTGCGTCTCTTTAATTTGTCTATGGTCTAACACGTGAATTTAGTGACATTGGACAGAAAATGGCTGATGATAATACCTATATCTATGTATAGTGCCTTACTTATACTGTTCAGTGTTTAACGAAATATTGGATTCATTAAAAGCCTTTTAAAGAGATCACTTTGCCTCATTGGCTGTATACCCACTACCTAAATTAGTAATTGTTTCCTAACTAAGTCAGCCACGACTTACACCTTCTAAGGCACTGTAAATATATGTAGGTATTATCATCAGCCAATTTCTGTCCAATGTCACTTAATTCACGTGTTAGACCATAGAGAAATTAAAGAGACAATCGTATTTTGTAGGGGTGAAAATAGGAACTAAACCATCTGGTAACGCGAAATGCGAAAAATTAGTTATAACGGTATAGTGACAGGGTAAGTACTAGTAGTTTTAGTTTAAAATAAATTTCAGGTACTTTCAACATAAAAAGGGTGTAGAAGTATAATGAATAGTTTTAAACATGGTGCGGTGATGTTGCCAACTTTATATTAGGCATCAACACATCTGTTCTATTATCTCTGGTTTTGTGGTTGACACAGGACAAACATTGGACAACATTTTACAAATTTACAAGTTTTACTCTAAGTGATAGTTTCGCCACTGCATAGATACAACATTAGTAAAAGGCCATATATGTCAGTGGTAAAGAATTGAGGTTAATAAAAATTGGTTTTAGTATAATTTGTGTATGAAATGTTGTTTTTTAATAATGTATAAACAATTTTTTAAAATAATATATCTTGAGGACTGATATTTATTAAGAATTTACTGATTTAATGATAATTTAAAATGATTATAAGTGATAAATTAGTTGTTAAAATTACTTTGAGTATGTATTTAGAATTAGAGGTTTATTGACGGTATGTAGGTATTATTTATTTTTAAAAAGATTTTTATCTTGTTACTTCAAAGAAGTATATTTTCGTACATAGTAGATAGATACAAACAATTATTTGTTTAAATATTTTTGTAAAGATTTTATTCGTAATTTTTTAAAACTTGGTGCATCTCTAATGATACAAAAAACACTTTTTATTTCAAGGACCAAAACCGTACTTAGTGTTATTAATATTTAAGGAGTAGGTAAAAATATCTAACCGTTTTTTCTAATGGTTTCGACAAAAAAATTTTTAGTTTTGTTTGACTATCATCTCTGAAATGTTGTTACAAAGTTTCATGAAAAGCTACCGTTAACTACAATTTAAACCATAACTTAATTAAACCACAATCTGTCATTCACAGAGACAAGTACAGTTAATTTAGCAACCATGAACTAGGTATATTGTGAATAATCAAATACCAAATAGCCGTTGAGTGTATTATGTGCTCGTATGTATCCTATGTTTTTAATTTTATAACCACATAACATATTTCAATATGACGTTAAACAGTCAACAGAAGTCACATTTTACAAAAAACTAACAATAATTACTTACATGCTTTATCAAAATCCATATCCTGAACCATTTGTAACGATGCTTTAGTAGCATTATAGATCATTCCTAAAGCAAACATCTTCTAAATATTTCTAATAGAATTTGAGGCACTTTATATTGGCATACGTATTCAATGTATCACTTTCTTAACACGACATATCATAAAATCAACAATTAACATATTATTCTTTTCAACCCCGGTCACATCTTAGTTTCTTACACGTGATTTTGATTTTTGTCACTAGTATTATAAAAAAAACGGGTTAACCTAAAAACAAGACACAGAACCGCAATGCCGATGGGACATTGCAAGGCAAATATGGATAGAGAGAGTAGAAAGTACACGTTTTAAGGGTATACGTATACACGACCACTGTGATTACGTATGAGAAATTCAACCCCCGTCAAAAGCGCAGTTGCCAAATTTTAACAAGACAAAATTCGATCGGAGACAGAAGGGCCAACAACAACAACACAAACAGAAATGCATACGATATTGTTTTTCTCACCAGCTGGTTACTTTTTCGATACACTTAACATCCGATATACATTGGAAATGAGAAACACTCGTGTTTTGAAAATATAAATATTTACACAATACGTATGCAAATATTAAGTTAGTTCTAATTTTATTTTTTATATAATAACGACGCAGGTGGTAATTTGTTATTAGTATTCCACAATTCAGAAAATCAGTTGATCGCCACCAGAGACGGCTTTAGAAGAATATACAAACCCGGCAAACTTCGTATTACCTTACCACTAAATGTCTTTTTCTCATTTTCCGTTTTTCAAATTTTTACGATATTGTTTCGTTTTTTTATTGATTTTAATGTTTTTTTTTTAGTTTTGTTATTTCATCATATTTTCTAGTTGGTGTCAGGTTTAATAAAGTGAGATTTGCTCATTTAAATATATGAAATATTAAGTGCGTCACCTTACGGAGGCTTCATAATACTTAATTAAGTAAGAATTGCTGGTTTAAATATTTAAAAAAAAAAAAACAGTTAACCCGGCCAACTTTATACCGCCTAACACTGATGCTTTTTTTACCATTTTATCAAATTTTGCTGTTTTGTTTTGTATTTTTTGTTTTCATTTTTTTTTTTTATTTTGTCATTTTTATCATATTTTTCCGTTAGTTATCATTTTTTAATATTTTCTTAACACTTTGTAATTTATCAATCAGAGTTTTCCTCTTCTAAATATATGAGATATCAACTTCGCCACCTTATGGTTACGTCACAGTACTTAATTACGTAAGAATTGCTGGTATAAATTTATAAGATCTCATTTGCGCCACCTTACGGTGGCGTCATAATACTTAATTTGGTAAAAATTGCTCATTTAATTACATTAAATATTAACTCCACCACCTTATGCGGTGTCTTCATCTTCATAGTATTTAATTAGATAAGCATTGCTTATTTAAATATATAGAATGTTAACTGCGCCATCTAATGGTGACGTCATAGTACTTAATTAAGAAAAAAATGTGCCATTAAATATATAGGAGATAAATGGCGTCATGGTACTTTATTAATTAAAAATTGCTGGTTTAAATATATTAAATATAAACTGCGTCACATTACAGTGGCGTCATAATAACTACTTAAGTAAGAGTTGTTCGTTTATACGGTGCCGTGATTTACTAGTTATTTTCTTAGTTCTTTTTCGACAATTTTTTTTGTTTTTTTACTATTTTTCATTTTACTTTAGTTTCTCGTTTTTTTAGTGAGAAATTAAAAACAGCACAATCTTTCTTAAATATCCAAACAAATTAACGCCATCTATTAGTAATTTATTGAACTACATAATAAATGCATCATTCTTATTGAAAAATTAAAGCAAGGCGGTTAACGGGATAAAAAGTATCCCATGTCCGTCTCCTGGTTCTAAGCTACCTCTTCATCAATTTTCAGCCAAATCGGTTCAACCGTATTTGAGTTATAAATAGTGAAACTATCACGATTTTCTTTTTTATATATAGATAGTAACTGCGCCAGCCGCCAACTTACGTTTTAGTTCTCAATTAAGTCAGTACTTTTTCAGATTCCCTTTTTTCCGCAATTTATTCTCTTTTTTTTTTCTATTTTCCATTTTTCTTTAGTTTCTCATTTTTCCATTTTTTATAAATCGCAATGCAACACCATCTACTGGGTTAGTTCGGGACCTAGATGTGGAATAATCTAGAAAACAAAACACAGCACCAAGACTGGGTGTCTACCTAATCTAGATGTCAAACGTTTTTAGAGAGTTATATCAATTAACTCACACCGCCGTCTATTAGGAATTCGTAAAACTAAACAACAAATGTCACTTAGGAGGTCTTTACATTTAAAATACACAAATAACTAAAAAATTTATTGAACAAATTTTATAGTGGATTAAATAGTCCAGATCTAAACCATTCTCGAATCCATTTGAACACATCAATATTGGTCCAGCAGTTTAGGAAGAGTTCATTTTATATACAAACGCACAGAAGATTAAAAACATTTACATAAAATATGGGAGTACGAAATCTTATATCTTAGAATTACATTTTTTCAGCTATTTCAAAAGAGAACAACAATAAGAATGTTGTAGAACATTTTTAAATATTACTAAGACGTGACTAGGGAGGAAGTGAAGACCCAGATAGCATGCAAACTTGGGGCAAGTTTGATTTTTCTTTGCTTCTTAATTGCTGTGTCAAATATGACGAGACAAGTTTGTGACAAAATCTCTGTAATATTGTTAAGTTAAATATGAACTTTCAAGTTTGCGACAATATTGCTCGAATATTGTTATGACAAAGATAATAGGTCAAGTATGTAGCAACATTGCTGCAACGTTATCACTGCACCCAAGCGCGCAAATGACGCGGGCGCCATCTGCTAACTGAACTTGACATGCTGCTGACTGAACATTACTGAGTTGACTAACGTGACGCGGTTGGAACATATTTTTACTTCTAGTTTTTTAACTTAGATTGTAACGATTATGATGTCTTGTTGGTGTGTTAATTACTACCTACTAAGCTGAAACTTCTACAATTAACAATGTTCAGCTTAAACCCGATTAGTTTGTGCTTGTGGATAGCGTCTTTTTTGCTTTCAAGTAGTTGAGGTAAGTTTATTATATATTTTTTGTAGTTTCTTGCTGTGTTCACACATTCACTATTAAAAATAAAAAGTCCCTGGTTATTGATATTCACAGCCATATGGGATTTAAATTAATGTATCTTGTTTAAATTAGAAGATATTTCACGTATACACATCGCGGTTTTGCAAAGACTCCGAAATGTCAGGATCAAATATAATTAAAAATTGCGATGTATATCCGTGAAAAATCTTTTAATTAAAATAGGTATATAGTCATCACCAAACCGTGATAATACAATGTCTCAAGTTGTATAACCTCAAAATTTTTTTGTCACAGTAATGATGCACAGATAGTTATTTACTTGAACTATGGAGGAACCCTCCATAACTTGAACATTAACTCCTTTAGTTTTAAGAGTTTATAACAATTTCTTTGTTTGTTTCAGAGCTGTTAGACAAACAAAAGCATCGGAATCTGAAACTAGCGAATATAGTCTGGGTGCTAATGCCGACGACGAATAGTTCTAGACAATAATTTTAATTTGATACTTCAACTAACGTTTTGATTTATTACTGATGACTAAAGTGATTAATAAATAAGTTATATGATTATAAATTGGTTTTATTCTGATGTGGTTTCGAACTGAACAGCCTGGATAAAAATAATATTTCCGTAACAAGGTTAGGGCAAGTTTGCCGTAACAAGGTTAGGACAAGTTTGCCATAACAAAGTTGTTGTAATCTTTGTAACACAAACTTGCATGCAAGTTTGTCACACTGAAACTAGAAAGTTTAATTTAAACTTGCTGCAAATTTGTGAAGTTGCCGCGGCAAACTTGAAGCAAGCCTTCTTTTTTAATGTATCAAACTTATTGCAAGTCTGAAACAAGTTTATATTGTTATCTGGGGAGTACATTAAAACAGATAAAGAATTTAAAAGCAGTAAGAGGGATGTTGAACTTGATGAGAAAAGTAATAAATCGAGAGAAAATACCAAGTAAGTCATGTGCTTGTGTCAATCTATTAAAGGAAAGAGGATTGAACAATAATGTAGTAAAACTATAGGGGCAGTAAACTTATATACTTTGAAAATTTGGGAGAAAATAGTTGAGGAGAGGCTGAGAGAAGAAGCGTGTATAAGACAAGAACAGTTTGGATTTTTGACTAAGAGAGAAACGACTGATGTTGTTTTTGCTATGAAAAGAATAATGTAGAGATGTCGTGAAATGCAACGTGATATGCACGATGCTTTCATAGACATTGATCCAGCCGAGAGCTTATAAGCGAGTGCCGAGACAAGATGTGTGGAGAAGTATACGAGTAAAAGGTATACTAAAAAGTATGTACGAGATGTATGAGGAGACAAAAAGGGAAAGTAAAAGCAGTGTTGGAGTTTAGTAAGTTGATGGTTATTATGACTGAAGGGATAACAGGTGAAGCACCTTGGAATATGGTGTATGTGGAATATGGTGATTCTAGATTTTGTGAATGAGAGACTATACCCGAGCCGCTCAAAAGATGGAATTCAAGGACGCGTGATCAGTGACTGGACGACGTAATCGTACGATGCCAAGCCTTCTAAACTGAAATAACGAAGGACAATTTACACTGTACTCATACCAGAGATAATATAAACTGTAGGCATCGAGGGTGGGTACTTTTTTGTTGAGTGGTGTAATTTGGACTTGTCACGTTGGTTGGGGAGAGTAATATCAAACAGTGCGTGCCGTTCACGTGATCATTCCATCTTTTGAGCGGCTCGGGTATAGAAGGAAACCTTTATAAATGGAAGAAAACGTTTGGGAGCGAGTATGGCGAATACAGAGTATATGGCAACGGACGAGACGAATGGACTTATAATCAATCTGTAGCACCAAGTGGTACAGCTGTCCTAAACTTCAAATATTTTGAAAGAATAGAGTGAGATGAATCATAGATGACATAGAATGAGTAGTGTTCTATGAAACAGGTATGTGAGTGCAAAAATGAAAAGTAGACTGTACAAGAGAATTGTAAAAACAGCGTTGATGTATAACTGCGAAACACGATCAACAACGAAAGATCAAGAGAGAAGTTAGAAGTGGTGGAGATGAAGATATTGTGTTGGATGTGTGGATTAACGAAGAGAGATAGAGTTAGAAGGAAGAGATTAAGAGATACAGTGTAAGTGGGACAGCAAAATCGGTTGAGATGATTTGGTCATGTAGAAAGGAGGGATGAGAATTAGAATGTATAAAATAAATGAGGTCTTGAAAGAGAAGAAATGATGAAGAGTGTATTCATTAAATAGAGGCGAGTAAAAACATTTTTAAACAAATTAAACATAAATAATTTTTAAATCTAGGTATGTTACACGAACAACAACTACAATACTACAATGTTTTTTCTAGAGTAAAATATTGTAGAGAGCGTCACAAATGTGGTTAATGCTGTTGGTGTTAATTTGTTATTGGTATTCCATAATAAACAAAACCAGTTGTTCGCCAACACAGACAGTTTTAGAAGAATATGTAGGTATATTTATCAGCCCCAAATGACTAATTTAGGCTATTTTACAAGAACAACGCTTATGATATAAAAACATTGTAAATGTCACATCTTTCATTTCTGTTTAATTTTATAATAGCGGTATTATTTCTCCAATTTTATCGAGAATAAGTTTGAGCAACAAATTTATGAATTTATTCAAGGTCTTCTTCACAATAGTGTTCGTATTGTCTGTAAATTCGCCAAATTGTTTAATGATAAGCGGGGTGAATAGTCTATACAGATTTTGAGTAATGTAATGTACCTTTTGTATTTGTCAACTTTTAGTCTTTATTCCGATAAAATTGTATATGTATAAGTACAAAGGGTAAGTAGGTACACACTTTCTGTGTGCTAACACAAACTTCTGTAATCATAACAGCTTAACCAATCACAGCGTGGGAGTTAAATATCAAGTAGGGTTTTAGAAGATTTGCATAGGTTAGACCTAAATGATGTTTAAACCTGTCCAGAGATAATAGAACAGATATGTTGGTACCTAACATAAAGTTGGCAACAAGTTCCGACATCAGCGCGCCATGGTCTCCTGGAAGAAGCTCATCGATTTAAAAATTGGCGGGATATACAGCATATCTAGTTTAAACGTTATATTGGAATAGATACACTTATATTTTAAAATTTTATATTCTTACTGTGATTTAAAACAAGAATATATAAATTTTAAAATATAAGGTATATATTTTCTTACTAATAAAAATAAAATCAACGAAAATCAAGTTTTAATAATTACTATTTTTATTTGAACACAAAAACATAAAAAATAAATACAATATTGCACAAGTTATGTATTTAAGTCTTTATAATAAATAACATATGTTTAACATATGTTTAACAGATATTTTAATAGGTATAGGTTTTTACACAAATTGAAAAGAGATGGTTCCGATGACTAGTTCTTTCTTACCATTTCTCAAAAAAGTGGTCTTTCTTCTGAATAGCATCTAAAACAAAAAAAAAAACGAGCAGTACTTCTAATACATAAACTTTAATGATTGCTCTCGATCTAAAAAGATCTCTATAATATTTCCTTATTATACAAAGAACTAAGATTTATGCTCTTGGCACATAAACAAATCAAAATCAATAAATTTACTTAAACATATTAGTTTTCTATTATTCAATTTTAATCAGTTAACCTTTTTACCCTAAATGAGGAATTTGAAAGAAATATTTGAAACTTCTAATAATAAAAATATGTTTCATATACAGGATAAAAATACTTACTTTTACAATCTACAACACAGCATTTATATCCAAAATAACCTGGTAGTGACATGTTCAAAACTATTCACTATACTTTTACACCTTTTTTATGGTAAAACTACCTTAAATTTATTTTAAACTAAAATTATTAACACTTAACCCATAGACAAATTAAGACTTAACCTATCACTATGCCGCCATAACTGCTGTTTCGGGCTACCAGCTGATCATATTTCATATTTTGCTGGTTTAGTTCCAATTTTCACCACTACAGAATGCGATTGCGCCTCCAGGAGTGCGCACAAACATGTTGGCGCCTTTGGGCTATGTTTCAAAAAGTCTCTTAATTTGTCTATGAACCTGTCCCTTGTTTAATGCCAATAAAAAGCTCCGCATAATAAGTAAACTTGAATACACACAGAGCCGTATTAAGACTTTATTTAAGCAAATTTTCAATGTTACACAAAAAAAAGTAATCAATTATTTTGACTACTTAAACCATTTTTTTATATATTTTTTGATGCCCTAATTCAAAATCCTGTTTTGCTCCATCAGGCTTGAGTTTTAAGTAAACCGTAAAAAATACCATAAATAGCAATAAATCGAAAAAAATTAAGAGTGGTAGAATGTTTTGGGTTTTGGACTAATGTAAGCAGATTTCCTAATTAATTTTAAAGCCCGTAATACAAATCTTGTGTCTCTGTTGTCTCTAAGAGATCAAATTTTAAGCTGTTTGTATAGAAACTGAAAATTTCAAACTGTTTTTCGCTTGTATCGCATTCTTTTGTTTTCGAACGATTTGTGAAGCGAATTCCTCTTTCTTTTGCTTGTTTCATTTGTTTCTCTTTTTAACATCCAGCAAAAATGCCATTCCAGACCTCCCATTTCCATGATATCGAGCTTTCATGATACTGAAATCTTGATGAAATCTTTCACTTTATTTTTCACTATAATCTCCAAAGCTTTAAGGAAAATAGTTAAGATGAGAGTGTAGGAAATGCAATTTAAGATTCATCAAGCAACCTAATTTTTTAAAATTTACCACCAGTTCTCCAACTAATTTTGTTAATTCTCACAAAATTTTGGTCCTTAAATTTGTGGTCCATCAAAAATTCCTCCTTTCAATTTCATGTCACTTTACCTAAACACTGAAAACAAATGATTCTTTTATTAAGAGCTTTGACATACTGCTTTATGAGATCAAGCTTCTTATGCAAAGAGGGAGCAGATAATGAGGAGGATCAATCCATGGTGTTCGTATAACATTTTTAAAACAGATCAAACGTTTCAGGCATAGTTCGTAAACCCTGATTGTTGGCCTATAGGTTTACTCAAAATTTAGGCCTGATGGAGCAAAACGGACTCCGGATTCGAATTCAGGGCATCAACAAACATATATAAAAATTGGTCTGGTCAAAAGTACTGATCACTTTTTTCGGTTGTGAATGTTTTTAGTTCATAAACGATTTAAAATAGCAATAATGTGTAACTAATTTGTTACTATTCATCACTATAAAAAAACAACATCAAAATATAAGAAGCGTAATATCAAGTCGCTTGTAACTTAAAAACGTCCTTATAAGAGAGCTATTTAAGCTAGCTTACTAATTCGAGGTATACCTGTTAAGAGTACCTACAAACTCTACAAATTATAGTCAAATACCAGTCTCCCCCAAACATGTAATTAAAGGCGGCAAGGACAAATTCGATATTTAATAAATGATTTATTACAAATTTAATGATTTCAAAAACAGCAATTATAAATAAAAATAGTTATTTATTATACAAGGGAAAAAAGTATTAGATTTTAGCTCGAGGTTGTGTTGTCTCCCGACGCGAAGCGGAGGGAGACAAAAAACCGAGAGCTAAAATCTAATATTTTTCCCGTGTATAATACACTATTTTTTTCTGTGACGACGATTTAATATTTTAAATAAAATCAGAAAATTACTGATGCAAAATTTGAATTTTAAAACTAGTAGGCTTTTGTCCTTATAGTGACAATTAGACCTGCGTTATCAATCAACTATCTGTCAATTTGATTCTGTAATTTGATATATATCCGGGAAAAAAGTACTCACTTTTTTCCCATGGTAAAAAAGTAATAATTTCATAAAAAGTGACGTTTTGTGACCCGTTAACAGAGATAAAATGTCAAACTTTTTTCTCGTCGCAGAAAAAAAAATATTAAAAACTGATTATTATATCGAAGATTATTAACTCTGTTAATTAAAGAATTAATTATACTCTTATCTCATTAATGGCAGTTTTTAGAAACACTTGAATCATAATCTATTATTTGGGATGATTTTTTTTTTAATTTCCAAAATTCGGGATGAAATTCGGGATTTAAATTATTTTCATTTTTCTCCACAAAATGGCTAGAACTTATTCAATCTAGTTATATTTTAGTAACTCGAGTGGACCTCTTCGAATAAATTTTGATTAACCCTTAATAGAAATCGGATTTTTCCATTTTATAAATTGATCGGCCCTGACTCTGATGATAATAAAAAAAGTGATGTTTGGCAAAATAAAAAGTACTTAATTTTAGATAAAATAACACCTTCTTACAATAAATAAAATAATCAAAGGAGGAATGATTAAAATCGACTTATTACTATTTCGAAGAGGTTTAATAGCAAAGACAAGATTGTTTGACGTACCAATTCGTAATAAGACGAGAAATACTTATCACAACTAGAAAGAGTCAAAAATTATAATGTAACACTGATCAAGGCACATTTTTTGAACTTCTAAGTAATTCTCACTGATATAGACACGGTAACAATAGTCTGGTGAAATTAATACAGAATGATCAGATAGATCGTTACACTTAATACATAAACAACGAGCGGATCAAATAACTATCAAATCAGAAAATTAACAAACCTACCTGCTGTATGCAAATGCAAGCATCTGTAACCATCCCACCCACATTTTAAGATAGTTCAACTAATCACAGTGTGCAAATTAAATGCTAGGTGGTGACGATAAATTATAGTATACTGTTTTTATAACAGTTAATATTTGATTGAAAATAAGCTTCTATACTTAGGATGCTGCGATATACTTAGATGTAAATATATATTAATCAGCTCATACAAGGGCCAAGCCAACTACAGACACTGTGTTTCGCTCTTATTTGAGCTCTTTAGTGTAGTATACGTTATGTCTCTTCAGTCACTAATATGTATATACATAAATCTGAATCTTATAAACGGCTTTAACGTTTTTCATAAAATCAAGTATTCTCGGATTTTCGAAGCTTTATCCGTGTTTTCAGGCAATCAAACACTGCTACAATAAACTAAAAACATCTATTGGAGTATTGGCGAGTAGATGTAACCACGTGACTAACGGTCGCCGTGAACTGATCAAATTGTCAGAAATCTATTCTCGTAGTCGCAACCGTTTTTGCTTTATTCTAACGTAAAAATATATAAAATGGTCGGTATATTTTTCGAATTAAAAGGAGATGGTTTTTTCACGCTATTAAAGACGACAATTCTATAAAAAAGCCTTATTATGACTTCGATATGAATAAAGACAATCGAAAAAGTTACGAAATCTATATATATATATATAAATGAATGTTTGTCTGTATGTAGTGTATGTCTGTATGTCTGTATGTTCTTAATGAACTCAAAAACTACTAGACCGATTAATATGAAAATTGGTATGTATATGTACTTTTCCACGAAGAAGGTTTTTATGATATGCTCATTGATGCCACTCGCCACCAGGTGGCGCTGCAGAGTAGCAACTTCTGTCCCGTTCAACCGATTGTCATGAAAATTGGTATGTATATGTATTTTTCCACGAAGAAGGTTTGTATGATATGCTCATTGATGCCACTCGCCACCAGGTGGCGCTGCAGAGTAGCAACTTCTGTCCCGTTCAACCGATTGTCATGAAAATTGGTATGTATATGTATTTTTTCACGGAGAAGGTTTGTATGATATGCTCATTAATGCCACTCGCCACCAGGTGGCGCTGTAGCAACTTCTGCCCTGTTCAACCGATTATCATGAAAATTGGTATGTATATGTATTTTTCCACGGAGAAGGTTTGCATGATATGCTCATTAATGCCACTCGCCACCAGGTGGCGCTGCAGGGTAGCAACTTCTGTCCCGTTTAACCGATTGTCATGAAAATTGGTATGTATATGTATTTTTCCACGGAGAAGGTTTGTATGATATGCTCATTGATGCCACTCGCCACCAGGTGGCGCTGCAGAGTAGCAACTTCTGCCACGTTCAACCGATTGTCACGAAAATCAGTATGATGATGTATTTTTAATGGGTAAGATGAATATGATATTCGTATTAATGGAAGTTACCACCAGATGGCGCTTCCATGTATCAAATTCAATACTGATTTTAATAGATATCTATACGAATTCGTATAAATAAAAGTTCTTAAAATATATTTTTGGTGCGATAAGTAAAACAAAACTATAAACTCTCTTTCATTCTCTTTTTATCTTTTATTTTTCTTAAATTTATTTTAGTTGTTGGCGTAGCATCGCGCGCCGGGTACAGCTAGTATCTAATAAAAACTTAGTTTCTAGAAACAAAAAGACCGTAAGAAAACAGAAAGACGTTCTGTATTCTGTATCTAAAAATAGGAACGAAGAGTGAAATAAAAATGTTACATTATAATTCACTAACCAAGCTCGGTCATACTGGCATTGATACTTAATAATAGCAAATGATTTGCTTTATAGTTTGTTTATTTTTAATTTGCCAGAAGCGGCTCCATGAGTATAAATGTAGCATTATTCTTAAATGTGTTTAAAATTATTTCTTACTTATGACGCCTATAAATGATATATTATCTTTGACGTACTGAAAATTGTCATTAGTGTTTGTGATCAGGATTGGTTCTAAGGGAATTAGCACAAAATAAGTTTTAGAACTGTCTCAATTGAATTCACCACTTCACTCATTAGACACACACCCAGCGGTATTTACAATGTCTGAAAGTCTGCGAAGGTATTCTTGCGTTAGTTATAAATTTTTTTGCTAATAATTTTTAGTATTACGCATGACTTAATGAGTCCCAGAGCTTACATTCTCCATTTTGTATCTTAATTCGTTTTTTTTACAATTTATTTTGTGAAGAATTCGGTGGGCAACCCTTTTTCTCGAAGAATCGAAATTGACATTATTAAAAAATTTATCAATCGCATTGCCACGGTTTTTCTGTATCTCACTTAACCAAAAAGGTTAAGGATCATTTAAGAATAAAAAAATCTAATATCAACAATTAAACAAATTGCGCAAGGTTTGTTAGTGGTCACTTTACTGGCAAATTATACCCGAGCTCAGGGATGATAAACAAGTGAGCCGCGCCACCGACTTAGACGGTACAAGCCGGAAACCCCTAGATATAATAGGCACTAACAACCCTTACACAATCCAACAAAACGAAATAAAGTGAGCTAACTAAAACAAATCAGATTCATAAACTAGACCCTCCTTTAATATAAAAAAATTAGTTATAGACTGAATACCAGAATTACAATTTTTGAGTTATAACAAAATGTATACACTGGCGCCTTAGGGATATAGCAAGTAATATGAGTAGTTTCGGTGTGATCAAACTTACGAATTACAAAACTAAATTAAAATTAGTAAAAAAAAACTAAAGGTAATACAAAATACAAGGTATTGTAATTGGCTTATCTGTTCTGGCAGAGGTGGCTTCCAATCACCACTGATAATTGACCTTACACCACTACAGGTCGGTTCCAGACTCCGGTAATCCGATGCTGCTAAGCCAAAACTAGTGCCATAACAAAATAAGGAACTGCTAGTACCAAAAATAAATACCGGTTCCAAAGGTAAATGCCGGTACCAAGGATCAATGCCAGTTCCAAAAATAAATTCCGGTACCAAGGACCCGACAGAAAATCTCGTTACAAATCCCACAACGTGGTTTCTCCCACTGGACACGAAATAAACCAAAAATATCATTCAAACGTAAATTAATTCGATGGCCCAGTCGAAAATAGAGGTTTGGTCTCAAAATCCACAATTAAATGTTGCAAATGACCCACGATTAAAAACCAAAACACGGATTCCTTCGATAATTAACAATAGTACTTACACTAAAGCGGGTGCTATCAAAGTGAACTCTGACAGCGTTGTCATATGGCAACTTGCGCAGAAGAGGCCTTTTACTATTCTACTAGTTGAATTAATTACGGCGTTAACCGTAGAGTAACTTAACCTTAGACCAAGTACAGGGGAAAAGAAGACGAATTGAGAGAGAGAGAGAGAGAGAGAGAGAGAGAGAGAGAGTATACTTTATTGTCATAAGAATAATCTTGTGGACAAAGTTTAACTTAATCTACAATGTAATATATGTAAAAGTGCTTTTAAATTAATTAATTTTCACTTGATACATAATCAGTTTGTATATATAAAAAAACACATAGGTCGTACATGATACTGATAAATAATAAACCAGCCTGTCCTAACATATAAGTAAATTAATAATAAAAATATAAAAGTCACATTGAGTGTATCACAAGCAAAATTTAAAATACAACATTGATTTCAGGGATTATCATTATAAAATTCTTGTGCATTATAGTATGGCCTATTACTTAAAAAACATTTCACAGCCTTCCTGAAGCATTGTAAAGATTGTATTTCTGTTATGTTCTTTGGCAAATGGTTGAACATTTAACAGCCATTATAGACAATGGAATCCTTTATGACTGATGTCATTGGTATTGGTAACTTAATGTTGTTGCATTGCCTTGTCACATAATGAGTTGGTGAGGATGATTGAAATTTCTTCAAATATTTTTTAATTAAACATACTGTTTCCATTATAAAGATAGAAATCACCGTTAGAATTCCATGAGGAGTGTTCTACAGGAGTCTGTACGTTTTGATTTGCACATATATCTTACGGCTCGTTTTTGCAAAATTAAAATATTTTGTAGTAGATAACCACTACATACGCCACAAAATGAAATTCCATATCTCAGGTGAGATTCCACCAGAGAAAAATAAACAGACCTAGCTGCTGTTAAACCAAGTTCATTGGCGACCACTCTGACCGCATAACAACCAGAGGACACTTTGTTACACAGGGCATAAATATGGTCTTCAAATTTTAGTTTCCTATCGATATGTACCCCTAAAAATTTTAAGCTATTTTTGTTCTCAATAATGTCATTTCCAATGGATATACTCTCAAGTTCGCATCTGAAAGCTAATATCTCAGTTTTCGAAAT
Organism: Altica lythri; assembly: GCA_964028335.1. Taxonomy (NCBI): domain Eukaryota; kingdom Metazoa; phylum Arthropoda; class Insecta; order Coleoptera; family Chrysomelidae; genus Altica; species Altica lythri. The sequence continues at coordinate 44,599,819 of OZ034808.1, read as the reverse complement.
GTTTAGAGAAAGATGATTTGAATCACACCAGCTCTTTACTTTTATCATATCGTTAGATATGATTTTAGTTAAATCATTTGCATTGTCCGATTGCCAAAAAATGGTAGTATCGTCCGCAAATAGTGTGAATTTTCCCGAGATATTTATACTTGTCAAATCGTTAACGTAGATGAGGAACAATATTGGCCCCAGTATTGTCCCTTGAGGCACACCTTTACGTAGATTCCCAATTCCTGAGCGATGGTTCGTTTCCACCATCTGGCTACGACCCGATAAATATGAGCTGAACCAGCTCAGTATCACTCCTCTGAAGCCCTAGTAACACATAGTTGTTATTACTACTAAGGAATATATTTTAATGAACAAAATATTCCACACTTAAATGATAACATAAATATACGAAGACATCAAAAGCTCTGACGCTAGTTAAAATTAGATAAAATGAAATTATGGAAAAATTAGATAAAATGAAATTATGGAAAAATGATAAAATGAAATTATGGAGAAATAAAAGACGAAACCCGATTAATTTCCGGAATAATATTTAGATGAACACTGTAAAATATACAATTTAGAATTTCAATAATAATGCTAAATGAAAATACGCCTATTACAGCATAATGAAATGAGAGAATTGGTACAGTTTGTACTGGGCGCCCTTTCCTTAAAATCACGTAATGCTGGAAATATAATACTCTGATTAAAATGAACCACGACCCTAAATTAAAGTGGTAAATTTATATTTTATTTATTATTACCTAAGTGTCCGTTTTTATTCCAGTGATTGATCAACTTTGTGTTTCTCTTAGTAAATGAATGCAGAGATACGAAGTTGTTCATTCAGGATTACGATTTCTCACGAGTCAGGAGGAGATCGACGTTGCAAATTTATATACCGAAGCAGATAAACATTTACAAAAAGAATTTAGAACCAGGTGCACTTGAATTCCTATCGGATTTTACCTGAGTGCTTTATCGTAAATATTTTTAATTTCTACCTACCTACCTCTTTTGAATATTTCAATGTAATTCCTTTTAACTCGTTAAAAGGTATAACTAAATGGAAATTCACTCCTTATTTATAAAAATTATTGTAACGATGGCTTAATCAACATCGATGACATCAATCTGATAACTCAACAAACTTAAAGCTATCATCGAGTGTTGGACAATTATCAAAATATTCCAACGTCATAAGAAAATACTGATGGAATGGTTGCATTTTTCAAAAGAAAATTTTAATTTTATTTGTTTAATAGATATTTTGTATGGATATAGAGAAGGAGGTAAATGGAAATCACAATGGAATTGATCAAGTTATATTTATTTGTACGCATAAATACAATTATGTCAATTTTTTTACAGTGTACATAGGTTTTACAAGTATGAATGCGCATTGAGCAACTGGTTTAACAATCTGCCCAAAGCCCAATTCACTTTAACTCTGACGTTGAGATGCGCACTGGTTTATGATAAACCAAGGGTGGGAGACGCTGTGATTCGTCGGTCTCGAGACAATGTCTTCTGGCTTTGTTGCGATGCTCGCTCTTCTTCATTTGCGCATATCACAGCTAAAGTGAAATTGGGCAGATTGTACATCTTTTATTTACAACTTTTAAACATGTGTGATATTTAACTTCTTACAATTTGTATTATTCTGTTGAGAATAGGACGATGATAGGAAAAAAAGGAAATGAACTTATTGTTATAGTTTTGTCAATTATTGCATAACCTACAATCGTTGCACTAGCGGACCGATGCTATTTACTTTAATGATGAAAGCACGAATATTCGACAATATATCACTGAACATATATTTAATGTCGATAGAATCATTACGTTTATCGCCGCAATTATCGTTGCTATAAACAAATGACACCACATTCACTTTTGACTGCACTTCATACTTGACGAAAAGATGTAAATGTATTATTGTGTAGCAGCTGTCCACGCGGACGCATCGCTCCCTCAAGTAGGAGAGAGAGAGAGAGAGTTCTAGCTTGCACTTCAAGCCTTAAATGTAACGCCTCAGAGCAAGGTAACGCCGCATGAGTCATGTTTATTGGTGCGAAGCCAGCTCCATCGAATTATAAGATGTTGTCACGTCAAAAAATATATATTCAATTAATTAATTGTTTTACAGAGTGCGATTGAAAAGTATCGAGACTTTTGTTGTAACAACAGTTTTATTAAATCTTTTTGCAAATAAATTCAATATTTTTTAAGCAGATTTCCTGGACTTAGATGCACCATCGGTCCTTCCATTGCTCAAAGCTTTTTTTAAACGTATCTTCCGGTAAAAGAATGTGTTTGTCAGTATTTAAGTATGAGAAAGCTGCCTGTGCGTTAGGTGCTGCATTTGTTCATGTAAGGCTAAAAACGTGTTCGAATAAACCTCGGTAGATGCAATAAATCCATGTTTTGGTGCCGATTAATTACTTTAGATGAAACTTGGATACAACATTATACGTCTGAAATATAATACAGTTCAAACAGTGGAGTACAAGGGGGCAACTGGCACCAAAAAAATGCACAAAGTGTTTTTTCGTCTGGGGAAACTGATAGCGACTGTTTCTTTTTTGGGATAATCATGGATTTATTTTAATCAATTATCTTGAAAAGGTAAAACCATTACAGTAACATACCAGAGTTGTCTTTTTAGTTTTGCATTAAGCTGCTTAGAAGACGCCACCAATAGAACATTCAGACATAAATTTAACCTCATTTTTTTATTGATATTGTAACGGGATAACCGTAAAGGAAGGGACCGTAATTTGAAAGATTGTTGTTGACAGTTGATTTTTAGAAGTTTGTAAAAAAATCAACTGACCATTTTAAATAATGTTTCTAGAAAATTCTAGAAACTTCTAAACACACTGACTAGATTAAATAATGTTGTATATAAGGGGATGCATGGGCAGTTAACGAGTTCAAGTCAAATGTTCACAAGAGTTCATTGTATTGTCAAGTAGTTACGTTATCTAGCAGAGTTCAGTGTATCTTAACAATTTTGTAAATAAATTGTGTAAAAAGCCCCAATACGTGTTTCAAATTGGTGTCAGGTGTGGGGTGAAGATACAAGAATGCCTGGAAAGAAAATAAATGAACTATTGGTGGCTGAGCTCAGAAAAGAGCTCTAAGAATTTTAAACTACTGGGACTAAATCCGTATTGTTGAGTAGGCTCCGTGAATACTACCTAGCTAATAATTTAAATCCTGACGCTGTGGAGTTTGAAGACCCAAATCAAAAAGCGAATTCTGAACTAGCCCAACAACTGGCCCAATTATCCAGTCAGATTAATAGCCAGCGCAAAGATATGTCCCAGCTATCAGGTAGAATGACGAGCCAGCAAGAGGAACTATCCAGTCAGATGAAGAGCCAGCGCGAAGATATGTCCCAGTTATCACAAAGAATGACGAACCAACAAGAGGAGCTATCCAGTCAGATGAAGAGCCAACAAGAGGAGCTATCCAGTCAGATGAAGAGCCAGCGCGAAGATATGTCCCAGCTATCACAAAGAATGACGAACCAACAAGAGGAGCTATCCAGTCAGATGAAGAGCCAACAAGAGGAGCTATCCAGTCAGATGAAGAGCCAGCAAGAAGAACTATCCAGTCAGATGAAGAACCAGCGCGAAGATATGTCCCAGCTATCACAACGGATGTCTACCCTATCAGATGAGTTATCCAGTTCGTTTTCCCAGCAAATATCACATCTTCGAGATGAACAAAATCAGCAAGTGTCCAGCTTGCGAGACGAACAAAATCAACAAGTCGCCAACTTGCGAGACGAGCAAAACCAGATCAATCAGCAAATGCAGTCCGAAATAAGGAAGCTTCAACAAGAACAAGAAGCTTATCGTCGAAACCAGCCCATCCACCACGGCGACGGCGATGCAGATAGGATGGAGACCTGCCACGTAGTCGTCGAACGACGAGGAAACGGAGCGGCGGCCCAGGTACGAATGACGATAAAACCCCCGACATTCGACGGAATGACTTCCTGGTCAAATTACCTGAAACAATTTGACGCAGTGGCCAGAGCGAATGGATGGTCACCCCAGGAGAAGGCATTGTTCCTAACCATGGCTCTGCGAGGCGAGGCTTTAGATGTCCTGCATGTATTGACACCGGATGAGGTTGACAATTTTGAGCTATTGGTGAATCGTCTAGAGATGCGTTATGGTCAAAGTCATCTAGAACCGGTATACCGAGTGCAGTTGAAAAGCAGGAAGCAGAAAAATGGAGAAACTATCCAGAAGTTTAAAGCTGAAGTGGAAAAGATGGTATGGTTTGCGTATCCAAATGCAGCGGAAGATTTTCTGGAGTGCCTGGCGATCCAAACCTTTACCGATGGTCTTCGAGACGCCGAATTGCAACGGGCTGTACGGTTGGCGAGGCCGAGATCTCTTGTAAACGCCTTGACCATTGCCCTGGAGTTCGATACGGTGACGGAGGCCTCACATGCAGCTGCTCGACTAATGGAAGACACTGGTAACTTCAACCATGCCGTTTATGCCGTCAGAGAAGTCGAAGCGGTAGTGGAGAGGTTAATGAAGCTTTCTTCAAAAAGAAGACGCCCAGTGAGTTGCTGGAATTGCGGAGAACTAGGCCACATAAGAAATACTTGCCCCCATTGTACCCGCATGGAGCAGAACGAGGAAAAACTTGCCTTAGTTAAGGTTGTACCAGAAGACGAGAGCTCTATGCTGGAGGAGCAACAAGAAAACGATCCCGTTCTGAAGAAGATTCGAGAATGGAAGAGAATGGACCGTCGTCCGTTGTGAAGAGAGATATCCTAATCCTCTCCTGCTGTAAAAGCATACTCGTTAAAGACTTGTAGAAAATTCCGAGGGCACAGAAACAAGGAAACAAGTAGTGGTCCCAAGAAATGCTGTGCCGGAAATTTTAAAACAGATGCATAATGATAGTTCTGGAGGACATCTGGATATCACGAAAACGCTGCAAAAGATCCGAGATAGATTTTACTGGGTAAATTGCACTAATGATGTTAAAGATTGGTGTCGTAAATGCACTACATGTGCTGCCAGTAACGGTCCGCACCGAAAACCGAAGGCGGAAATGCAGCAATACCTGGTTGGAAGACCTTTTGAAAGAATCGCAGTAGATGTATTGGGGCCACTTCCACAAACCGATGTAGGAAACAAGTACATCTTTGTTGTAATGGACTACTTCACTAAATGGGTTGAAGCATATGCAGTTCCCAATCAGGAAGCTACCACTTTAGCAGATATATTGGTTGAAGAATTCGTAAGCCGATTTGGGGTACCATTAGAATTACATTTAGACCAAGGAAGAAATTTTGAGAGCAAGCTGTTTCAAGAAGTTTGCCAAAGATTAGGCATCCACAAAACGAGAACCACAGCGATGCACCCTCAGTCTGATGGAATGGTGGAACGAATGAACCGAAATATAACCAACTATCTGTCAAAAGTGGTGTCAGATTGTCAGAGGGATTGGGATCGACATATTCCACTATTTCTAATGGCAATTCGATCGGCCATCAACGAATCAACTGGCCAAACGCCTGCGAAGGTCCTGTTCGGTAGAGAAATGAGGCTACCATGTGACTTGGTGTTTGGTTGTAAACCTGGTGAAGAAATGGCACGTGAACAATATGTCGCCGACCTTCAGAATCGAATGGAGAATATACACAACCTGGTGCGTGGAAAACTACAATTATCTAGTGATCGGATGAAGAGGTACTATGACACACGGACAATGGAAAAGAGTTACCAAATTGGAGATTTAGTCTGGCTCTATAACCCCCGACGGCGTTGAGGTATTTGTCCCAAATTACAAAAGAACTGGGAAGGTCCTTACACCATCAAGAAGAAGATTAATGATGTCATTTATCGGATCGTGAAAATTCCCAGAGGGAAACCCGACGTGGTCCATCATGATCGTTTGGCGCCTTACCAGGGAAACCACAGTGGAGATGCGCAGCAACTCCAAGAAGATGGTTTGGCTGGCTCAGGGAGTGTGCGGGATTCCAATGTAGGAAATAACATTCCAGGAGGAATGAATCTAAGGAGGGGGCAGTGTAACGGGATAACCATAAAAGAAGGGACCTTAATTTGAAAGATTGTTATTGACAGTTGATTTTTAGAAGTTTCTAAAAATCAACTGACTATTTTAAATAATGTTTCTGGAAAATTCTAGAAACTTCTAAACACAGTGACTAGATTAAATAATGTTTCTAGAAAATTCTAGAAAGATCTAAACACACTAACTAGATTAAATAAAGTTGTATATAAGGGGATGCATGGGCAGTTAACGTCAGTTCAAGTTCAAGTATTCACAAGAGTTCATTGTATTGTCAAGTAGTTAGACGTTATCCAGCAGAGTTCAGTGTATCTTAACAATTTTGTAAATAAATTGTGTAAAAAGCCCCCATACGTGTTTCAAAATAAATCGACAGTTTAATTGCGATACAACAAATCGTGTTGGTAAAATGAATTTTTAAAATTAGCAAGTCAGTCAAAAAATTGATCTTAGTCAGATTTTCGAACAATTTTGTAAGGGAATTATCCCAACAACAATGTCTCGTTAAAATAGTTTCTGTATTTGGGAATGAAACACCACATGAGCCAACTATTTCCCGCTGGTATTGCGAATTTTAACATGTTCGTTTTAGTCTCAGCGACGAATCCATGCTAGGTCCACCCCAATAGCAGTCACACAACAAAACATTGATACGGTTAGTCAAGGTAAATAAGTACCGCCGTGTAACATACCGAGAGATAGAGGCATGTTTGAATATTTTAAAGACCTCGATCCAAAAGATCCCACATGTAGAACTGGGTGTTACCAAGTTGATTTTCCTTTGGATCCCTCATTTGCTCACAGAAAAGCAAAAAGTGGTTCGCGTCAATTGATGTCGAAAAACATTGGAACGGTTTAACAAAGGAAACTCAAAAAACGTTTATAGTATTGTTAAGGGCAATGAATCTTGGATTTAATCCTACAAAATAAACGCCAATCTGGTTTGCACCTATGAGGTAAAACGAACAAAATTGTTCCGTTCTCGAAGTGTGTCAAAATCTGGTCATATTGCAACAATTTCTTTAGAAGATCAAAGATTTCGATTGGTGTATAAACGTTTGCTTACCAAAAGTTATCACGAAACTCCTACAAAGCAACACACAACGGCGAATCATCCTACATCAGGACAATACAAAAAGACAATCAAGCATTTGGAGCTTCAAAACATCGAATTTTTAGACCATTCACCGTATAGTCCCGACCAAGTCCCAACGAATTCTTAACGTTCCCAAAAATCAAGAATTCAATGCGTGGACAGCAATTCCAATCGCGAGGAGCCTTCGATAACAGCTAATTTGCAGATGTCAACTGAAGACTGGAATAGCTGTTTAAACGAATGCTAGTGTATCGATCTTGATGGGCCATATTTTGAACAACAATAAAGTATGTATTTTAAGTCTATACATTTTTTTGTCTCTATGGCTATATGCAGAACTAAAAAGACCACCCGCGTAGTATACATCATTACTTGACAAGCTAAAGGCTAAACTTGCGCAAAAATTACTATTTTTGCAGAAAAAGGAAATCTTGTTTCACAAAGACAACGCACTGTCCCATCAGACATCAGCAGTTGCCATGTCAAAAATAAACAAATTACGGTTGGAACTTCTTGACCATGTGACTTTCTCACCAGATCTAGCTTCAACGGACGACTTTTTGTTTCTTCATCAAAAAATTGCGCTCGGAGGCCAGATTTTTCGTAAAAATCACGGACCATCATCACCTTCCTCAACAATTATTTTACAGACAAAAACGCCGAATATTATTTGGATGGGTTACTGAGGGAAGCTTTGTAGTTAGAGGTGTGTAGAGTTACAGGAAAAAAATGATAACAAATGTTTCGTATCTTTGTTAAGTCAGAAACTTTACAGATCACCCTCGTATAATGCAAACAACAAAACAGTTGTAAATCTTTTCACTCCATATATAATAAATACTGTTCTTCACCACATCCAAATATAAATTGTTTTTTGAAAGCTTTCAAAAACATGTAAAAATATATTTTTATAATTCACGTTCACAAAGTTTCTATTTCGACATCAAAAACAGTATCGAAATAGATTCATTGTAACACTGTTTTTGGTAACTTTTTGTTTTACACAATTGGTTGCACTGCACTGATTTTCAACGAAAGAGTTCAGGTAGTAAATCAAGAAGTATGTTGTAGTAAATTATTAACTACATTATCAGCGTTATTGCTAAATTCGGAATATTTTATACAAATTTGACAAACATTCTAATTTAAAATCATTAAAACTGACAAGTGTCAAAACTGTCAAGATTGCCAACATAAATAAATATTTCGAAAAACACTCATTTTACTTTTTTTTATACTTTTAAAAGTTCATTATAAAAAATAGTATGTAACACTCGAGTTACAATGACGGTTTGTAGTACTCGTTCTTTGCGAAACTCACCGCTTCGCGGTTCGTTTCACAAACTGAACTCGTACTACGAAACCTCTGTCATTGTAACACTTGTATTACAATATACTATTATATTAAAATAAACAGTATTTGCTGCCAAGAATATAATCAACCTCGCTCTAATACTCAAAAAGATTTTAGATTTATGTCTGACAAAATTTCACAATGTATGAAAATATAAACAAAATGATTTGAAAATACGACTTTGTAAACATTGGACACGTCATGTACAATTCATATTATTTTACTTATATCCTTACATAAACTTTGCTTGGTATTTTTGTTGCTAAATCGTGTTTTTTGGAAATTATATTTAAATACAAATTATATACAGATGAAATATGAGTAATTGTTTATATCTTTTCTCGCCAATAGGTGCCAGGTAGAGTCATGTTATAGCAGTTTTTCATTGCCTGAAATCACAAAAAACGAAAATGAAATCTTGCTCGTTGGAGCAATATACGAGATTCAGATTGCTAGCTGATACTCTAGTCAACATCTCCAAAAACGTGAAAAATAAAATAAAGGTCCTAAAAATATGAGCTATAGCTCATTGGATTGGGAATCACATCTAGAAAAATATTTTTGACAGAAAAGTGTGCAGGCAAAAAATTGCAATTGTTATTAACAAAATAAGATGAAAAAAAAATATTTATGTGTTTGTTAATAACTCGAAAAATATTAATATTTAAGCAATTTTGAAAAAAGCTCGTTAAAGAGGAGGAAATTTCCGAAAAAAAAGTCCCTCCTACCGGAACTCTATCTCCATTATTTATAATTTTAATTTGACGTTGAAAATAGGGCTCCGCGTGGCTTTTACGGCATGCGCGCGCCACCGCAAAACGGGGTTTATCAGAAAAAATATTTTTTATGACATAAAAAATTCCAGTATTTTTCTAACACTTGAAAGAATCTAACATTTGAAAATTTTAGTTGTTACTGTTTGTTCCTTATTATTAGGAGCGGATTTAGGGGCATTTACAAAAGTTAAGCCTAAATGATCTACTTATTTCACAAAATGAATGCTTGACAATGGTCTAACCAAATAACTCTATTTACATTATTTGTTGATGGCCAGGTGCAGCTTTAGAAGCCGCTAGCCCTTAATGGTCTTTAGGACAATTTAACAAGAGCAAGCAACGATAAAAAAAGCAGAATAGTGTATATAGTTACTTCTTTAATCGGGGAACTAAAATCAAAATAATAAAAAAAAAACTAGTGTGGCAGTCAGTGGGACTGCCGGCAGAAGTTATACTTCTATGCACGCGCATGGATTCATAAATTTGTATGCGAATGATTTAGCAAACTCATTATATAATTGAATTTGCATAAAATTCCTGGAGACGAGGTCTTAAGCACCAGGTGTTTCGAAGAACATCGCCATTATTATAATCGTATTTAGCGACTCAAAAAAACACCGAGTACCAAGTGTGCACCGATTTCGTACAGAATTTACATAAAACCCCAGGAGAAGAGGTGCCAAGTGTCGCGGAGACTTTCGACATCATGATATTCGTGTTCAGCGACCCTAAGAACTCCGAGTGCATAAATTGAACTCATTTTGAATACTTACCGAGTTGTAATTTTTCTATCTATTGTCTGTTCGGAATGTACTTTTTGAATGCAGAAATGCAATTTCCATTTTTACATTATTAAATATAGCGACAACTTTCCTGATACTTTAACGAATCCAATGCAAAAAACGCATTCCGATCCATCTTACGTAACAAAATTCGGAGGTTTTGGTGCTTTATTTTCTCGACTATTCGTAAAAACTTTGTTTATGTATCCAACAACCTTAAAAGCATGGAGCAAAATATACTGCAACCATGTGACGGTATTTTAGACCACAATACAATACTCATTACTGAATATTATTATTAATATTATTAATATAAAATACTAAACTTAATATGTTAACTTACGTGACAGAATTATAAAATAATCTGTCAAATAATCATGTGGTCCGTCACTATGATATTCATACATTAGTTCAGACTGTTTTTTGTATATCTATCCCTTTTCAATGTACTGAAAGTTTAAACGGTATTCAAAGAACTTATAGTTATGACTAATAACATGTGATAAATATTTCATCTTTGTTTTTACCGACCAATATACCTCATAAGTGTGTTTGTCTCTCTCTTACTCACACCATTACATATGTAATGATTTTTCCCATTTAACTGTACATAAATCTTTTTCACCGAGTGCATGAATAGAAGTATAACTTCAAAAAAAAACAACTTTACACTCTGCGCTGATAGAGAAATTAAATTTTTATATAATTTTTATAGAAATAAAAAAATAAAAAAAGCCAACGGCACGCGGTGTTCCCAAGCGGTCACCCATCCAAGTACTAACCGCGCCCGACACTGCTTAACTGCGGTGATCAGACGAGAACCGGTACATTCAGTGTGGTATGGCCGTTGCCTGTCGAAGTTGTATTAGAGTTGAAAGACAACAAACCTTTTTTGCTAGTTTTCCCTATAAAATAATTATTATTAGTAAATAACAAAAACGCCATTGGCACGTTGTTTTAAAAGAACAATAAAAAATTTATGCCGTTTCTATAAAAAATAAATAAATCTAACCACACGCAGTCTTAAACAAAAAGTAATGAATTTATACAGTTTAATTACAAAAAAAAACATTACACTCTGGGTAATTGTTTACATTTTCACCCCATCCCCCTAGGGGGTTGGGGTTGCGGGGGGTGTTAAAGGAAGGCTACTCGAGTACATCCCCGTTGAAATTGAGTGGCGGTCACCCTTAGAAAATTTTTTACGAAGGGTTGAATTTTCAAAAATATGGTAAAAATTATTATATTATTTAATGTATGAAAATTCAACCTCGTTTGAAAGCTTATGATGAGTGCTTTTCATACCACGCATTATGCTTAAACCCATATTTAAGAAAAAAAAAACCTCAAAAACCCTCCACTCAGGTTAACCTAACCTAACCTAATCTAACCTAGGTTAGATTAGGTTAACCTGAGTGGAGGGTTTTTGAGGTTTTTTTTTTTTTTTTTTTTTTTTTTTTTTTTTTTTTTTTTTTTTTTTAAATATGGGTTTTAAGCATAATGCGTGGTATGAAAAGCACTCATCATAAGCTTTCAAACGAGGTTGAATTTTCATACATTAAATAATATAATAATTTTTACCATATTTTTGAAAATTCAATTCTTCGTAAAAAATTTTCTAAGGGTGACCGCCACTCAATTTCAACGGGGATGTACTCGAGTAGCCTTCCTTTAACACCCCCCGCAACCCCAACCCCCTAGGGGGATGGGCTGAAAATGTAAACAATTACCACACTCGGCGCTGATAGAGAAATTAAATTTTTATATAATTTTTAAAGAACTAACAAGTTAAAATGGTGTCGTGGGACACCAGGTAGGAACTAAGTTCCTTCGGCTAATGTAGAATCAACACATAACACTACTCGCTTCTCGCTTGTGTATACGACTGTAGCGCCTGCGCACGTCTCATTTAACGGTCAATTTATCAAAATGAGTGAAATCTTGGCGTTAAGAAAGAAGCTTTTCTAAAATTCAAGGTGAGCTTTAAAGAGTAATGTATACATTTATTGGAACGAAGTTACCTTTCGCGCGTTACGACTGAGACTAGCCGGAAAAAATTCAGACTAAAAAATGTCACGACACGACACGACACACGCATGTTTCTCTGTCTGTCTCTCTCTCTCTCATAGATAGATATATCTTTATTTAAATAGGAAACCCTAATATACATAAATACTAATAAAAGTACAATTAAAAAGACACTAATTTAAATTAAAAGAAAATTTACATTAAAAAGGAAATACTGTCGAAAAAAAATAAGTACCTATAATAGTATTATATTTTATTTCATCCTGTTTTTATAAATTAATAAATTTATAAACATTTAAAAAATAGTTCGTAACTTGACTAGTTAGGTACGTCAAATTACCTTAACTTTTAGTTACTGTCAAATATTTAAAATTTTGTATTAAATTGTTAATTCCTGTTTTAAATTAAATTGAAATAAAAAGTAAATTTTGGTATATGAATGTCATCTTAACCTCTGATATTTAATGAATGGACACTTTTGTTAAAAGAAACGAACTGTTGAAAATATTCAGGTAATAATGGATTTACTATTTTCTATTTTGCTTTGAACAGTGTAGTGTGACTTTGTTAAAAGTTTATACAGGTTTTTTGTAGTTAATAAATAATAAAATAATAACCATAATGTATCCTGACAGTGTTTCTCCACAAATTCCGGATATTGCTGATGGAGTTAGGTAAGTAGAGATTTTATACAGACAATAATAAATGCTTATGTATGTATAAAGACTCTGTTGTGTTTACAAATTACAATTCCTTCACTAATTAATCGAAAGGAACTTCGTTCCATCCGGGTGTCCCTTGACACCTCTTACTTTTTTTTTCTTACCTTTCCTAACTACTTTCAACTATCAAGATTTTTAAAAATTATACCTCATATTACTTTAACAAAAAAAGGTAAATGTTAAGAGATATATACAAAAAAATAGAGTGTGCGTGTAACGTTTACGCGCGATTGAAGTAAAACTTTTTGACGTACGTATCGGAAAATAAATATTTAATTACAATTCAATTATATTTATTGTCTATATACTTTACAAAAAAATAGGTTTATGATAACTAAAATGTGAAACATAGATTTTACTCTCTAAATACCATTAATGTATTTGAAACCGTTTGAAAATTTTGAAAATTTCATAAATAAATTTTGAAAATTTAAGCTCCTCCCATAGCTGAAATCACACCGTTACTTCCATCAGAATCTTCCGTTAGAATCTAACGTTAGAGTTACCCCTAGTCGCGCCTAAAGAAGTTTTGCTTCAATAATAGGTAAACAATATTAAAAATATACACACATTACGTTTAGAATGTGTGATTTTGTAGCTGTATCTACCTTATTGTAATACAACACAACACAAGAGCCTTCGATAGTTAGATAACCATTTCATTTTGTAGCATTTTATAGCATATTCCATAAAATTTAAAATCCTGAGTTGAGTTTGATTTCTTCAGTTCTACGAAGGATCTGTTATTATTGCTGGTAAAAGATCAGCCATCCTGACTAGTGGTTTTATGGCCTTTATGGCTACCTAACCAAACCTAACATAAGTATAAGCAAGTGTTAAAACATTTAGAATATTATTATTTTATGAACAAAAACGTGCAACATGCTTCTTTACTTAACGTAAAGCTTCCCTATAAACAATTATTTACTATCATAATATGTATGTATGTATATAAACTTACTTAATCAAATCATAATGAATGTCGCTGTCTCGTCTTTTTTTTATTTTCATTTTTCTGGCTCTGATAATATGCCCTTTGACGTTCACAATTTCTTTTTCTTTTTAGCTCTTTAAGTCTATAAAACGAAAATAGCTAGCTATAAATAATAGGTATAAATAATTAGGTATAAATAGTGTAATTACACACCATAAATAAAATGTATGCATATAGAGTAGGTACTTACTCATTTTCATTCAATATTTTTTCATCACTTTCTTCACTTTAAAACAAACACTTTATACACAAATTTAAACTATTTACCACCAATGTATTTTGGTTGACAAGCTGTCAATTCATACAATTACAGATTTAATTTTATTTAATATACTTAGTAGGCGGAATCCTGTTAGGTATTTTGTATCAGGTTTTGTTTCCGGTACGCGGTACATTAGAATGACGTCACGTCCGTTAGAATTACTGAGTTACCCCTAGTCGCGGCTAAAGAAGTTTTACTTCAAAAAAAATTGCATCGGCCAGAAATCGAACCCAGCTCATTTAACGGTTTTTTACTATTACATTTTTTTCAGTTCGGTCACGCAGCAAAATTCCTATCTCATACAAGCCTGCGTAAGGAACTTAGTTCCAAAAATAAAAAAGTAAAAAAAGCCAACGGCACGCGGTGTTCCCAAGCGGTCACCCATCCAAGTACTAACCGCGCCCGACACTGCTTAACTGCGGTGATCAGACGAGAACCGGTGCATTCAGTGTGGTATGGCCGTTGCCTGTTAAAACTGTATTAGAATTGAAAAACAAACAATGATTTTTGGTAGTTTTCCCTATAAAATAATAAAATAACAAAAATGTCATTGGCACGCTGTTTTAAAAAAACAATAAAAATTCATGCCGTTTCTATAAAAAAATAAATAAATCTAACCACACGCAGTTTTAAACAAAAAATAATGAATTTATACAGTTTAATTACAAAAAAACGCGACAAATTTCCTGAGACTTTAACAAATCCAATGCAAAAAACGCATTGCGATCCATCTTACGTTCCAAAATTCGTAGGTTTTGGTGCTTTATTTCCTCGACTATTCGTAAAAACTCTGTTTATGTAGCCAACAACCTTAAAAGCATAGTGCAGGATATACTGCAACCATGTGACGGTATTATAGACAACAATACAATACTCATTACTGAATATTATTATTAATATAAAATACTTAACTTAATATGTTAACTTACGTGACAGAATTATAAAATAATCTGTCAAATAATCATGTGGTCTGTCACTATGATAGTAATATCTACATTAGTTCAGACTGTTTTTTGTATATCTATCCCTTTTTAATGTACTGACTGAATCTTAAAACGGTATTCAACGGACTTATAGTTATGACTAATAACATGTGATAAATATTTCATCTTTGTTTTTACCGACGAATATACCTTATATGTGTGTCTGTCTCTCTCTTACTCACACCATTACATATGTAATGATTTTTTCCATTTAACTGTACCCAAATCTTTTCCACCGAGTGCATGAATAGAAGTATAACTTCAATATTTTGAAAATGACCCTTGGTTATTTATCTTTATATATTTACTTCTTTAATCGTTGAACTTTTATTGTCACTAAAATCCACTGATTCCTTTCTTTTAATTATATTTGGGGTGTTAAATCTCAGTTTGAGTTTTAACAGGTAATGGTCACTATCGGCTTCCACACCCCTGTAACTTTTTACATCCAGCAGGCTTTTTTGATGTTTGCTCTCTAATAGTACCTATGTGATCTATTTGATTTTGCCATCTGGGGATATCCATGTTACTTTATGTGTACCTTTGTGTCTGAATAAGGTGCCTCCTATCTTTAATTGTCTTTCATTTGCATATTCAATTAGTTTAAACCCATATCCGTTTGTTTCTGTATGCCTGCTATGGTTTCCTATGACTGCTTTAAAAATGTCTTATTTTCCGATTTTTGCGTTCAAACCTTCTATCACTAGTTTTAGATTATAACTTGGAATGCTACTGTACCTACAGTTCTTCTAGCTCCTCGTAGAGTTCGTAGATACTACTTACATAAGTAGCTTTACTAAGTTTTGTAATACGGTAATTTATTAGGAGTGACAGTCGACCTAAAATGGGGTAGATATGAATATTCATAACTTATTGGAAGTTTGTGGTAATTACTAAACTATCTTAACATGAGTAAGTAAATTTGAATTACGCAACAAAATCGTTTATTTTACTAAAATATACATATTTGTATTTACATTTTTTTAAAAATCCGTTAACTTGATAAAATTTCCTATAGACTACAATATTTTCTTAGACTTGATAACACTGGATTGAAATAGTTCCGCGTTGAAGAAAGATAGAGGCGGAAAATCCAATAATTTCGTCTCGTCCAATTGGTCGAGCAATATGGGATGTCTTCGTTTCAAAAAAAGATTATTGTTTATTAGTCCACATGTCCGGTTCAAACAATTCTCACATTTTCTATGTTTATTGATTGGACTGATAATGCTTTTAACAAGATTACTTGTACCTTATTATTGCATTATTGAATGTGTCACCAGTCGCTTTATACAATTTACAGGGTGTTTATAGAATGAAAGAACCATAAATATGTATAATAATTATGGGAAATTTTTGAAATTAATCACATCCACCAACAGATGGCGTCTCCAATTTTTATTTTCTCCGCTTTTTTTTAGGTGTAAAGAGTAAATTACAGCTTTCTTTATATAGGTAGGTATCTATACTAACAAATGGAGTGCCAGTTTTTTTATTCGGTTATACGGCGAAAACTAGGTACCAAACTGATTGGAATAGTTCTTTCACCATGAGATTCATCGTGTTTTGGAGAATGTTTTACAAGGTACGAGGTTTGTTCAAAAAGAAATGAGAATTTTGAATTTCGCTGGCTACGTACATTCGATTCTCGAAAATAATTTTCCTTGTGTTAGTTCACATGTCCCTAATATATGTTGACAATATCAGCAATTTTGCATTGTTATTTTTTGTTTAACTGACAAAAAAGTTAGACGTGTTTTGGTATACCTATCTACTCTTCGATTTTCTACTATCGAACAAAATGTATCAATAACCTGCGTTCAATTTTTTGTTAAAAATGAAATAAAGTAAACCAAGAGTGTATGAATGGTATAAACGCTTCAAAGAAGGCCGAGAAGACAGTGATGACAAATGGTTTTGGAAAAATGTCGAATTAATTGTTGATGTTGGTATATTAACTAGATCATGTCATGCGATTATATTGGATGTTTTAGACATAAAACGTGTGGTAGTGAAGATTGTTCCGAAACTGCTCAGTTTTGACCAAAAGCAACTCGCATAAATATCACTCAGGAGCTATTTAATACCGCTAACGAGGATCCAGATTTCCTCAAAAGGATCATAACTGGTGACGAACATGAGTAAGTATACATCGAAACCAAAGCCCAATCATCTCAATGGAAGCGGCCAGAGGAGCCAAGATCTAAAAGAGCATGTCAAGTTCTGTCAAATGTGTAGGTTTTGCTCACGGGTTTCTTAGATTACAATGGCGTATTGCAAGGATTTGTGGGAAAACCAGTCATGGATGTTTATTGATTGGTGGTGATACTGCACCGACACATTCATAGCTGCTTGTTCGTGAGTTTTTGGCACAAAACAAAACCGTTATCATGCCTTAACCATTGTATTCTTCGGAATTGGCCGGCTTCGACTTTTTCCTATTCCCAAAACTAAAGAGACCGTAGAAAGGACGACGTTTTGCTACAATTGAGGAGACAAAGGCCGCGTCGAAGAAAGAGTTGATGGCCATACCCAAAATCAAGTTCCAGAAGTACCTACTTCGAAGATTGGAAGAAGCGCTGGTACAAGTGTGTTATATCTGAGGAGGATTACTTTGAAGGGGACAAAATAGATATTGGTGAATAAACAAAGATTTTAAGAGTTATTCAACAATTCTCGTTTTTTTCTTAACATACCTCGTGTAAGTTTACATACGACAAGTGGGTGGACTTATATAGAGTTTTTAGATAGGGGCTGCTAAATTGTAAGGCTATGAAAGAATATATAGAATAAAACGTGTTTGTTAGCACACTCACCTTGGAAACCTGTTGGATTCTGATCAGTATCTCTTCTAAGTCTTGTCTTTTTCACTACAGTGAATATTTTACTGTTTCACTAATTGGGGTTGAAAGGTACCTTTCGCGTTGAGAGTATATATTACACGTATTTTTTACCAATTCGGCGTCTTTCTAAAAGCGATGTAATCTTGATTGCGTGTACCTACACTCTGAGAGGGTTAACATCTAAGTGAGTTTTTGGCGCCGAATGTTTCTGTCCTTATTCTTCTTTTTTAAGTGTCACTAGCTTACATTGGTTCGGGATAGTATTATATTATTAAAAAGAAAAAAGATGAGAGTCGGAGTTATCAATTATGTTAGTTTCACTAACATTCTGCGGGGGGTTGATGAAAATCAAAAAACAAAGTAAAAAATGTGTAATAAGTGAATAAATAAGGGTAAAAAAAACTAACGTAAATTCAAGGTAAAGTGCGATTAACAAGTCAGCATCTCGACCATAAACAAATTAAAACTAAACAAATTAACATTAATGTGTATAACTATAAATAAGATGTGTTGGATATAATATCCAGAGGATTAGATCAAAGGATCCACGTCGAGCGGAACGTCTAAATCGAGAGATGGGAGTAAAGAGATCTTGGTAATTGGACGCGAGATTTCTCCATCCGCAGTGAGAATTCTAAAGAGAAATCCGTCTTTACCTGTAAATATTTGTGTGATTTTACCGATTGGCCATTTTAGTGGGGGATGGTTATCTACCTTCAACAATATTATGTCACCGAGCTTAAAGTCGTTTGTTTGCCATTTAGGGCGATTTTGCAACTGGTTTAAGTAGTCAACAGTCCATCGATCCCAAAACTGCCTTTGTATGTGGCTAATTCTTTGGAAAATCGAGAGGCGATTTTCTTTTATGTGCGTTAGGTCCGGTTCTGGATGAACTGTCAAGCTAGTTCCTATAAGGAAATGTCCGGGCGTGAGAGGGGTTAGAGCATTGGGATCTGACGAAAGTTTTGTGAGAGGACGAGAGTTCATTATAGCTTCGATTTGAACTAAAATGGTAGAAAAGTTTTCGTATGTGAAAGTATTGTTACCAACCAACCTGTACAAGTGATATTTGGCGCTCTTAATAGCAGCCTCGTGTAACCCTTCCCAATGAGGTGAAGCGGGACATATAAATTTAAATTGTATGAAATTGTTGGTGCAATAGTCTTTGCGGAAAAAGTTGTGTAGTTCCTTTAGTTTGTTCCTAGCGCCTAGAAAGTTTGTGGCATTGTCTGTCAATAATAACTGCGTTTCACAATAGCATGGACACTAGGAGTTAGTTCCCGGTCATCCGGTTGGGCCGATTTTTCATTTCTATTTTGTTGCTGGCGCTCTGGGCTCAGCTGATGACATATGCGACCAGCAACAAAATCCATAACAGAGTATTGTCAATAAGAACTGCGTGTCACGATAGCATGGACACTAGTTAATAGTCACCCGGGCGGGCCGATTTTTAATTTTTATTTTGTTGCTGGCTCTCTGGGCTCTGCTGATGCTTTTCACAACCCGTAACAAAATCCATGACAGAGTTCTGTCAGTAATAACTGTGTGTGGCGATAGCATAGACACTAGGAGTTAGTTACCGGTCACCCGGTTGGGCCGATTTTTAATTTTTATTTTGTTGCTGGCTCTCTGGGCTCTGCTAATGATTTTCACAACCAGCAACAAAATCCATGACAGAGTTCTGTCAATAATAACTGCGTGTCACAATAGCATGGACACTAGGAGTTAGATACCGGTTACCCGGTTGGGCAGATTTTTCATTTCTATTTTGTTGCTGGCTCGTTGGGCTCTGCTGATGACATCTGCGACAAGCAACAAAATCCATAACAAAGTTTTGTCAATAATAATTGCGTGTCAAGATAGCATAGACACTAGGGGTCAGTTCATGGTCACCTGGGCGGGCCGATTTTTAATATTTATTGTGTTGCTGGCTCTCTGGGCTCTGCTGATGTCATCTGCGACCAGCAACAAAATTCATAACAAAATTTTGCCAATAAGAACTGCGTGTCACGATAGCATGGACACTAGGAGTCAGTTAATGGTCACCCGGGCGGGCCGATATTTAATTTTTATTTTGTTGCTGGCTCTCTGGGCTTTGCTGATGCTTTTTACAGCCAGCAACAAAATCCATGACAGAGTTCTGTCAATAATAACTGTGTTTCACGACAGCATGGACACTAGGAGTTAATTACCGGTCACCCGATTTGGCCGATTTTTAATTTTATTTTGTTGCTGGTTCGCCGGGCTCTGCTGAAGACATCTGTGACCAGCAACAAAATCCATAACATCAATGTGTCAATACAAACTGTATATTACGATAGCAGGGACACTGGTTGGTAGTTATTATGAACAATTTCTAGCTGACTACGGTTTTTCGAATTTTTTTCTGTACTGATTTTGAGCAACAAATTAGCAACAAATTCACACGCATTAGTCCATTTTTTCTGGGCCAGTCCGGTCATTTTACTGCTAGCTTGTTGTAAAGATAGCAGTAATTTTTTTTTTGTGGAACTGAATAGAGCTACAAAATCGTGATTTTAGCAACTAATTAGCAACTATTTAGCTACAAATTCCCACTCATATTTCGATGGTTTCTGCCTATTTTCACTGCCAGCTTAATAGGGCTTCTCACAGTTGCGTTTATTTATTCTTCCTGAAAATAACACAATAAAATTATTGGAAATTATTATGATGCATTTTTTTCCGAAATAGGATAAGGGATAAATATATCCAGGATTTTTGTTATTAAACAAATATTGTTACAGATAAATTATAACGATTACACAATATTTCAATCAGTGACTAACAACAAGCAAACACGGTTTTCTACCTGACAAAAATTTTGCAGTGACGTATACATAAAAGAAGGTGTAGGTTTTATCGGTAATTGGTGTATGATATTGATAATTCATTATTTTCAGGTTTTGGGCAATATAATAAATCCGTTTTTTTAACTGAAAAAATGACAAAAAAATATAGAAAAATCCAATTAAAAAATAATAAAATAAATTAGTCGAAGCCAATAAAATGACATTTAACATTTCTAATATTTGACATTTCTGACAATTTAAATTTTTAAAATTTGACAATTCTAACATTTTGATATTTCTGACACTTGAAATTTGATATATTGTATTTGATATTTCTGACATTTGATGTTCGACATTTCCAATATTTGACATTTCTGATATTTGTTATTTTGACGTTTGACAATTCTGACAGTTAACATTTGTCATATTGATCCTCAAGATTTTTCCCATTTTACATTTCTGGGATTTATAATTTTTGAGCTGCGGACTGCTGGACACGGCGGAGCACACCTTCTGCGTATGCCAGAAATGGCACAGAAAAAATTCTTAATCAGAAACCTAGATTGGTGTTGTGGATCATTGGCTACTAGAACAGTTATGATCCTTGCGACGACGGTGTTAATTGCTATAGAAACGGTAAAAGGGAGATATTAGGAAAGGGTTGGTCTCTAAGTGGTACGGAGCAGGATTAACTGACCCGGAAGCTCTGAAACATTTTTTTAACCAAACTCTTAAAAATGCGGTAGTAGTAAGGGTATGTGTAAAAAATAATAGCTAAATAAGCTAAATACCTTGCATGTTTCATCATGCAAACGACGACAAAAAGAAGGGTTTTAGTAGGTATACGAAACTGGCACAATCGTTACGGAGTCCTACAAGACCTAGATAAGGTAAAACCTCGTTTCAGGTGAACATAACATATTTCCCTCTTGCCGCCTTCGGCACTGATGTTCTGTCCAAAGAAGTCAGGAAGGATAAGAACGGAACAGAAAAAAAATACGGGAAATTAACTACTTCTTAGAAGTGTATTTTACACGAACATTCAATTCAATGAAAAGAAACTCCTACCTTCTTGATGCGTTCTGTGAACACATCGGAACATGTAACTCAATCTCTTTACCACTTACTTCCATTTGAGCAGTTGTCACTCACAAGACTATCTCGCTCTCAATTCTCTCACACAAAAAGTCAAACCAAATAGTCGTAGAGAAAATTTCTTAGAAAATTTATGTAGATACCTCCATTATTATTCTGTCACAGAAAAAAATAGGTACCTAATAACTTGAACATGACCCTTTTTTACACCACTGGTGTAAGTATAATTTGTTTTAAATTATTGATGAAAAATAAATTTAATTAAAAAGGTATTTCTAATTTGTAAAAACAGACTGAATAAGCATTTATCATAATAAAACAATAATTTTCATTTTAACCCTATTTGTATTAATGATAGTTTATTGTTTGTATAGACAAATGTATATCGATTATCATTTATTGTATTATTTACATTATAAACATCAGAAAATTATTTTAATCACTAAAAAAATAATTCTTGTAGACATTGTTGAAAAAGAAAATAAGTGATTAGATTGTTTTTGAATATTTAGAGAAATTAAGATTCTATAGTAAAAAAATAGTTATTTTTTCTACAATAAATACTAGTAACTATTTTTAATTATAAAAAAATTACTTGATATTACCGGAATTGGAATCCGAACTAAGTCTTACTTCAAGAATCTGAAGTTGCACCTTCTTCAGCTGTTGAAGTTATCCAATATTTTCTTATCTCTAAACTACATCTCAATGATATGGACTTGTGAAAAGCTCGATCAATAGTGCAAAAAGGATATATCTGTAATAAAAAATAGTTATCCCGGAATTGGTAGGCCTGCCAGCACTACTTCAAGAATCTGGAGGTACACCTTCCTTACCTGGTAAGAATGTTCAGAATTTTCTTATCTCTGAACTAGATCCCGAAGATATGAACATGTGAAAGCTCGATCAAAGGTACAAAAAGAATACATCTTTAGTACTAAAATACATAGTTATTTTTCTAAATTTTATAACAAATACTATTAATTATTTTTAATTATAAAAAAAACATTGCTTGATATTAACATTCGTACACAATAGATTGGTTGGGGCACTTGATATAACTTGTTTTAGTATAAAAGATTTTTTCTTTTTTCCTGCAATTTAACATCATTTTCATTATTATATTCATTTATATACTACATAGTATTTTCATAAACCGATTCTGGTACAAGAAACAATGAAAAACCCAAAAAAAAACAATTTGTCAACGGTTAAGTTGACTTAATATCATGCTGCTCCTCCCTTTCTACAATTCATTATTTACAATTGATTAAAATATCGGGTTGTTAATTTTTTGCGCCTAGTTATGTGGATATATGTATGAAAAACTCGGCTAATATTTAGGACTAGCTATTCTTAGAGGGGTCGAACGAAGGACTAACCCTGGTTGAAATATCTGTCTATTCTTCGAGATTAACTACCTCTGCAGACCATACTCCATTTACCCTAATATCAACAACACCAGTCCTATTTAGCATGGATTAGGCACTGGTGCCTAGAGCGACAACCATGCAACGCTGGAACAAAGGCACTACAGTGCCTCCAAGTCTAGCTCTACACGATGACCAGTGCGCTATTCTCAACTTGTGTATAATTGGTTTAAACTATAGTTGGACAGGTTTTAGTCCTAATTAGGTACTATCCAGTAGATAATTCACAAAGTAGTACCTTGGTACATTTGGTCAGCCTGAAATTCCGATTAGGGGTGTTTATTGGGTAAAAGTGGGGATAAAATAACCCTCATCGGACATCTCTTTTGATGTCTTTACTTTCATTAAGTTTATTGCCTATTTTTACTTTTGCTGCTTTACTCAGTACAGGTTTGCCACAATTCAAATGTTCTTGTTGTCAAAATCTGACTTTTTGAATACTTATCTATTAGTTTGTTCATGGTTGACATAGTCAAATGCTTTCCTAAAATCTACAAAGCAGAAATACATATCGTTATTAACGTCTCTACAAATCTGTATAGGCACTTGGATAGCGCGAATTGCTTCTCTAGTTCTAAATGCTTTCCGATAGCCAAACATTGGTGAAGTAGTTAGTCATTACAGAGTTGGGCATTTGGTATCTTTGTAACAAATGTCGCCTGCAATTAGTACGCTACGATTTTTACGCTTTTATATATGTGGGGAAAGAGTGTAACTAGGTTATCAAGTAATTGTTTTTCTGCTTTATAAAGTATTTCGTAGTGTACATTAACCGGACCCTTTCCTTATTGTTTTAAGTGATGCAATGGCATCTTCTAATCTGTTTCTCATTCTTCATATGTCTTGTCCAATGTTGGATGCCAGTTACTTTAGGTGATTGTTTCGAACAAATCCTGTTTTTAACTTTTTAGAAATTTTCTATTAATTTGTAAGGATACTTTCTGTAAAGAAATTAAATTTTCTATGTTAAAATTAACCAATTTAGCACAAGGTCGTGGTTCAAACTTAATGAAGTTTTTGCTTGCCAGAATCTCTGAAATCAAGGAAAATAATGCAAAGTACACATTATACAAATCAAACCCTAATCTCAGTATCTATGTAGTTGTTTATTAACTTATTATAATTAAAATCAAATCAACACGAATTACTTTATGGCTCCGAAATAAGGTTTTCATCACTATCTTGTACAGTAGGTATTGAAATCATTGATTTTTTTTAACTGTTGTATTGTTCATGTCCCTGTATTTGTTAGATAACCATTTTTCTTGGGTTTGTCCACTTTTTGTTCTTACGCTAGGATTGTTGTCAGAATTCTTCTTGAGTTTGCATGATATGTTAAAGGCTCAAAAAGGAAATGCTCATAAGTTACCTGTTAGTAGAAAAATCCATGATCTATGTTACAAGGTTGTTTTACACATTTTCTGTTCCCAAACTTGAAAAAAAGGTTTGTTTGATAAAAATTCACTTTAAATGACAACTGCTAATTTTGCAGAGAAGAATAAATCATTGTTATATTTTTAAAGTTGTAGTTCTTTTGGTGCGTTAGGGAAAAATGAAGAGGATAATTTTTTACGATGCGCGCGCACACCGTTACGAAAAACCGACAGCATAAAATTAGTTTTTTTTATAAACAAAAATAATTACAAAAACAAGAAATAGGGGAGAGTCGGGCAAGTTCGGCATGTTAAGATTTTATGGCTTGAAATATACGTAATTAACGAAACAGAAAATCTCTTCTTTGCAAGCATGTTTTCTGAACACTTGTGAATAGATATCCATAATAAAACCAATAAAACTACTGGAAATAAAAATTATATTTTAAGAAAAAATTCATTTTACAAATGCCAAACTTACCCGACAGTGATGGGCAAGTTCGGCATATATGTATAATTTCTGCATATATCGCACAAAAAACCACCTGATCCACCAGCATAGTCCGTACAGTCTTCGTGTGCCCATTCCTCACACTTATGGCACTGAATCCAATCCTCTTGAGTTTCTCCATATACTCCATTGCAGTATAAACACAAAGTGTCACTGGTTTCAGCTTTCTCCGTTGCCTTTTTCTTTTTCTTGGAGGTACAATTTTCGCCATCAATTTTTCTCTTAACAATTTTTCTTTTTGATTTTTCTTCTCTGTTTAGTAATTTTTCTTCCAGTTCATCCTTGTACGGGGTACTAGTAAGTATCTCAGACTTTTCCTGCTTTCGTCCTTTTGATTTGGATGAAGACTTCGGTTGTGGCAAGGGAGATATGTCAATTAAAGCAACACGAGATGTAGATGGTTCATTTAGGTCTATTTGGTTAGTCTTACTCTTGAAATCGCTTAGATTTTTGTTGGAGTCCAAGACATCAGTAGCTCCTCTATCATCAACGGTAGTGTTCAATAAAAAATTTTCGCCATCAATTTTTCTCTTAACAATTTTTCTTTTTGATTTTTCTTCCCTGTTTAGTAATTTTTCTTCCAGTTCATCCTTGTACGGGGTACTAGTAAGTATCTCAGACTTTTCCTGCTTTCGTCCTTTTGATTTGGATGAAGACTTCGGTTGTGGCAAGGGAGATATGTCAATTAAAGCAACACGAGATGTAGATGGTTCATTTAGGTCTATTTGGTTAGTCTTACTTTTGAAATCGCTTAGATTTTTGTTGGAGTCCAAGACATCAGTAGCTCCTCTATCATCAACGGTAGTGTTCAATAAAAAATCTGATTTTATTTCTGAATTCCGACTACTAGACACCGAGTTTGTTGCTCCAGGGGACCTTGGTGTGACTAAATCAAAATCGGAAGTAATCGGATATGACAGTACAGCTGATGCCCCTACAAAGTCACTCTCATCAAATACATTTGGATTGTATGGAGTTATGCCTGCTTTCTCAAAGGACTTTATAATATTTCTAGATGAAAATGCACCAATGAAAGCTTCTTTAATTAAGGGCCCAAGCACATATTCCGTTATTCGTTCTCCGGGGTGATTGGTCATGTATTTGTCCATTTCGTTGGCGAGATACGTTTTAAAAGGACCAAAAACGCCAATATCGAGGGGCTGCAGTCTGTTACTGGTATGGGGTGGAAATGTTAACAGTATAATACCATTATCCCGGCATAAGTTTATTGCCTCCAGTGATTTGTGGCTCCGATGACCATCTAGTAAAAGGAGAACGGACCTTTCTTTCGTTGGTCGCACACATTTTATGAAATGTCTAATGTATTCTAAAAATAAATTTGCGTCACTCCAACCAGATGGATTAGCAAAAGGTATTGTTCCAGGAAAGGAACCTACAAGTAGTTGTGGGTTCATTCGGGTTCTTGGATAAATTAACATGGGTGGAATAAAAGTCCCTCCTGCGCTAATGGTACCCAGAAGTGTGATGTTTTTGCCTCTTTCAGCGGAAGTAATTCTACCAAGCTGTTTAATACCCTTCTCGGCAACAACTTTTCGTGGCTTTTGTACACAAGAAATCCCAGTCTCGTCAATATTAAATATTCTCTCTGGAGGGAAATGATGCTTCTCTAAAGAATCCTTAAGGAGACTGAAAAATCTAGTCACTTTACTTTTTGTGAAACCAGCCACCCTAGCCATGCTGGTTGCCTCCGGGGTCCTTAGAGTTAAACTTTTCCTTTCCATAAAGCATCGTAGCCAATCCTTTCCTGCCATCTTCCTAGTCGTGTTAAAACAATGCTGTATTTGATTGGCGACGGCAAATTGGAAGGCCAACCTTCGTATATCGACTGGAGACATTCCATAAAACATTTTCTGCAATTGTACAATATGCTCTCTCAGCTCGTTTTCCATCTCCAAATTAAAAACTGCCTTAAAGCGGCCTTTCGAGTGAACATCTGGAAATTCTTTTTCCCGCCAATATTGTAACGTCGTCCTGGGAATTCCATATTTTTTAGACAGTGCAGACAGGTTTTTCTGTTCCGAATTCGTGAATTCCAAAACAGCTTGCCTTAGAGTTTCATCATTATACGCAGCCTCTCTCTTTCTTTTGTACTTATGAACCATTTTTTCTGAAAAGAAATATGAACAAATCAATTATCACAATTTATTAATCTGCCGGGCAAGTTCGGCAGATCTGCCGAATATACCCGCATTGCAGTCGGTAAATAAAAATTCAAATAACATTTTTGTTTACGACTGTACGCGTCAGCCATCATAGCAAACTTGTAAACAAATGTCTAACGAAGGTCATAAAAACTACAAACAACTATATCTAAAAAGCAATAGGATGAAAAATAAGATATACTTAAGCTACGGTTTCTAAGAACAATGCGTGGCGTACGGCCGACAGTAAGTTGAGCAGAGCTCACGTGCGCTTTAATTTAACATCAGGTGTCTTATGCATGCGGTTTGTAAGAGTCTGTCTAGTTGAACGGATGAGTTTAACAAAGCAGTGTGAGTTTGAGTTGTGCGCTGAGATCAATTTGGTTGGGTTTGGACGCAGACGTCGACATAAGCTGAAGCAAATTATATCGAAGTGGTGGCTAGTAAAGAGTGATCAATTACACTAAAACACAAAAATTAAGTTGTTAAAGACACATTACTACATATTTTTGATGCACAGCTTTTCTTCTGGTGTGATTGGATGACTATATCTGTTACAAGGTTTTTTAACAATATCTTCTTTTATGAAGTTTAGAACAATCTCAAACAATTCCCTAGAAAGTCTAAAATATTCTCGAAATTTTATTTCTTTCCCAAAAAGTTTCTACTGTAACTGCATACGTTCCTTCGGATTTGCGACAGGAAAATAAATCATCAACTTTTCTATTGGGCTCTTTCATTGTCAGCAACAATAAGTCTTCTTCATCGTTCTTAATTTCTTCGATCAAAAACGCAACTATAGCATTATTCATTCTGCACTATCCTTGAACAGAATATTAAAAACTGAGAATTCATAAAAACCGACCCGCGCGAAGCTGACTGTGAGTCAAGCTGAGCTTATTCTGCTTAAGCCGTAAGACGCGCGACGCGCACACTTCTTAAAAACCGTAGCTTAAAGTGTGCTACTTACATCAGCCGCTACAAAAACACAAAATCTCGCACGTTCTTCACAATCTTCGCTTGCGTAAAGTTCTAACCATACTAACTGCTGACTCGACGTGAGATACACTGAGTTCCGCCAGCGGCGGTGTTGCAACTTGCAAAGTACTTCATCTGAGAGAGACACCACGTGACGAACTTGCCCGATATGCCGAAGTTGCCCGACCCTCCCCTATTAAGAACAAAATTTTAAAAACTGACAGGTCCACTTCAAATGGCTTGTAAACAAAGAATAAATACACAAATCAACATAGTTTTTTTTTTGTGAAATGGAAGATAATCTATACATATAATAAAACTGTAGAAATGTATATGTTTGTGCGCGCATCACGTGAAAACTACTGATCCTATTCGAATGCGGTTTTCACAGACGTATTTGTCTTCTTTCAACTTAAAATCTGGTGTATAAAACTTTCTCCCCCCACCCCTTTTACGGGGGTAAGGAAAGAAATTTTTATACAAAAATCAACACGCCACGCGAACGACGTCGCGGGTACATCGAAATAGAACCCAAAAATGTGGTTAGATTTTTTGTCTGTCTGTCTGTATGTTTGTGCGCGCATCACATGAAAACTATTGATCCGATTCGAATGCAGTTTTCACAGATGTATTTGTCTTCTTTCAACTTAACATCTGGTGTATAAAAAATTCTCTCCCATTCCTTAAATGGGGTGGGGTAAGACATTTTTATACAACAATCACACGCCACGCGAACGACGTTGCGAGTACAACTAGTAAAATATAATATTAAAATAGCGTATAAATTTTGTTTCCAACAGGTGTTGCTTTCAAAACTTTTTAACGAACTCTTATTTAATTTAAACATCTTAAACAACGGTATTTCAATGTTTGTTAACAAAAACAAGATTCACTTTAATTAATCCTAATTACAAACTGTCAATCTTGTCAAACTTACAAAAAGAAGTGACCTTTCACTATTTAGGTATGAAACTAAACTTTATGATTGGTATTTTAGTTCAAGGAAGTATAACTTCTTACGTGAACACACCACACGTTTTTTAATAAAAAAAATTACGTGAAATATTTTATTTCTTTTGTACACCACTGACTTCAGGTACAATATGGGTCTTGTTTTCACACTCAAAATTAATACAACATATCTCAATTAGATGATCGGAGTTTGTCAATATAATTACGCCGGAGTGAGTTTTCATATAAAGAGGGAAACACTGATTACAAAGCGTGTAGTGTTTGCTGAAAGCTTATTTGAAGAAGTCTGTAATTTGTTACAAAGGTGAGATTATATTTTTATAGCAAATAACTGTGATTTATATTATTATTAATAGAATTAATAACTAACTTTTACCAATATGGTTATTGTTTTTAAAAATTATATGTATCTGATACTAACATGAGATTTTTAAAGCTTTTTTTTAACTTTTGTTGTCTTTAAATTTTTAATTGAGACAGTTTGTGGTTGTTATTTAGTTATATTATATCACTTTACATATATAGTGCTTGTGTAAGCTCGAAAATGATTGGATTTACCCTGGCAATTTTTGTATTTAGCCGGTCGTGCCATCCTTCTAAGGAATTTGTTGTCCGGTGTCTTTGGCTATAACACACCCTCATCAGTCCTAAAATATTGCTGTGAAGCCACTGTTCCACAAAATAATCATTAAATATTTGCAGAAGTGGATGATTTTCAACATTCTCCATAATCCACATCCAACCGTCGCCGTCCACTTTTTCAGAAGGAAGATGTGCTAATGCAGCACACATCCTTATGTGGGTACTCACTATTTCGTTTTTCTTGTATAGAGAATTAACCCAATTTCTTGCACTTTTCGCCATAAACATTAGTTAAAATGAAAATTGCAACCAGTATCTAATGTTTATATTCAAAATAAATTTTAAAGTTTTTTGATTTCCACTGTGGTTTATGTTTTTCAATTAAAGAAAAAAGCCTGGTATACGTCATTTCCTTTTTATCTTGCAGCAAGGCGAAAATAACAGGAATATTGGTTTCAGTGCCCGTGCTGCGAACATCGGCGCGGATTGTATGAAGCTGCTGAAAATGTTTACAACAGCTTTTAAATATCCCATCACCGAAAAAATTGTTGGTTTCTACGAGTGTCTATCGCGCTTTTAGCGAAGCAAAAACCAATATTTTGTCCTCTTCGCCATCTTAAAACAACAGAAAGTTGTTTTTTATTCTTTCGGGGAGGATGATAGTAAAATTTAATAAAATAAAAAAAGTTCATATGTTAATAAAGTATGCATAACAAAATAAATAAATGATAAATTTCACTTTTTCTTCAAACTAAAAACTAAAACATCGGTTTACTACATGAAGATAAATACTGTTTAATAATTTTTTATGCTTTTTGAATGCTTTCCGGATTCTTCAATGCTAGCTAAATTATCCATTAAGTTTGTAAGCCTTCTAAGTTTCTTCTTCTAGTAAATGTCACTCTAGTTTGTATATGTAGTTAAGGTTAAACTATAAGATAGGGCAAAAAAGGGAAAGTTTTTATGTTTTAGTTGACGATTTGACAAAATCTCTCTCTCTCATTAACGTCATGCTATATGTTAAGGAGAAAGTGAGTAAGTGTCACATGTGACATGAGTTGGATTTAACGACCAAAAAACGAAATAATAACTAAGCATTTATAGCTTAGTTGTTAGAGCATTGCCGCATAGAGGCAAAGGTTGCGGGCTTGAGTCCTGCTGAAATACGGGGTTGCTGATACCTTCAGCAAGGCAGCCATTGAAAAATGGAAGCCAGAGAAGGTCCATGAGTGGTGGGAAAAATCACAGGGCAAGCGACAAGCCAAAGTCTTCATAAAAGGCGAAGTTTACTACAGAGCTGCTATCACAAAGGCGAAGCAATGTCAGAATGATTGTCAGTCTCTTGACAGGACATTGTAGGCTCAGAAAACACAAGATTCAGCTGAATTTAGCAGATGAAGACATCTGTCGATACTGTCAAGAGGAGAAAGAAACCGCATTTCATGTCCTATGCCAATTTGAAGGCCTTGCAAGGACGCGGTATCTGGTAGTGGGAGATAAGAAACCGGATGCTCCCAGTTATATGGACAGGCCACTGTCAAAGCTGTTAAGTGTGATTAAGAGGTCAGATCTAGACAAGGGGCTCTAATCTTATTCTAGAGATGATGGGTGTTCACAATAGATGTGTAAAGGTCGCAGTGATACAGGCTAATAGCCAACACATTCAATATCTATCTTTTTATCTATATATCTCATCTGCATCGGTATAGCACCGACTTACACTTTAACATTATAATATAATAAATTAATAATTATCTTTTATAATCACTATATCAATAATGATCAAACCAAGAAATAGTCATTTTCTTTGTACTATGCCGAAAGTAAGTCGTTCCGGCTTCAATATTACGGCAGAAAGCCTAACTTTTATGCCGTGATAATGTCGCGCAGACAGGACAGCGGGCCGAAAGAAATTATTCCTGCACTGATGTCACTGTCAGTGACACTGTCACTGCAAATGTCGGGACAGGCATCAATATCTTTTAACACAGAAGGCAATTTCCTTCGTACTTTCGGCATAGTACAAAGAAATAGTATTGAAACACTTATGGGGACTTTACACAATTTATTTACAAAATTGTTAAGATACATTGAACTCTGCTGGATAACGTCTAAACTGCTTGACAATACAATGAACTCTTGTGAATATTTGAACTTGAACTGACGTTAACTGCCCATACATCCCCTTATATACAACTTTATTTAATCTAGTTAGTGTGTTTAGATCTTTCTAGAATCTTCTAGAAACATTATTTAATCTAGTCAGTGTGTTTAGAAGTTTCTAGAATTTTCTAGAAACATTATTTAATTTAGTCAGTTGATTTTTAGAAACTTCTAAAAATCAACTGTCAATAACAATCTTTCAAATTAAGGTCCCTTCCTTTACGGTAATCCCGTTACAGTATATTACACTACAAGGGCAGAAAGTTTGAGAGACCTGCACTGCGTGCCATGATGCCCACGGCTTCGCCTCGGGCATCATGGCGCGCAGTGAAGGAATCTCAAACTTTTTGCCCTTGTAGTATAATATACTATTTATTTTCTGTCAGAAATGACACGATTTTAACAGTAGTTTTAAAATGAATGATGATAACTGATGTCTTAAGTACCGTACATTTTTTTAAAGTGCTATTAAAAATAATAATTTTTGCTTTATTTCAGGTATTTAAAGTCGCCAACATGCAGTATTTACTAACATCAGTTTGTTTGGTAGCATTCTGCAGCATGATAATCGCAGTACCTCATGGTTTCTTGGGAGTAAGAGGAAAAAAATCGTCTGAGTCAGAACCAATAGAGCTAAGTCCTTATGAGTCTCAAGAACTCGAAAATTTATATAAACAAGAAACAAATAAAATTTTATTAAATTATATTTTGGGATTAGATCCCAATCCAAATTATTTACCACCTCGAACTTGGGATGATGGTTACTATTACGAAAAAAGAGTACCAACTGGATTTACAGGAGTGAGGGGAAAAAGAAATGTTTAATAAGTATTATATATAGTTATTAATGATGATTAATTATATTTTATATGTACCATTCTTCTTCTACTCTAGTAATACTAATTTATATTGTAATTAATTTAATATGCAATAAATTGAATTAAATTTATAAGGTCTATGTGGAACTTAATTCTAGGTATTCCTTGAAATAATGTATATCGATGTTAACTTTATTATATAATTCAAGTACCTACATTTTTTGCACAAAGTCAGTTTTGCTTTTTTTATTTATTAAATATAAATATAAAATGAAAACTGAATCAATTCGAAATAAATCTAAGCTCGCAAATAGACGTCAAAATTTTAGAATGTTCCTATATATCTATCCATTAGATGGCGCTGTGTTTTGATTTCTAGTTTAATTATCGCTAAAACTCAAGAATGGCTGGACCGCTCTGGCTAATTTTGATCTTGAAATATTTGTGAAAGTTCTTGGAATATTTAAAACATAAATAATAAGTAACAGAAAATAGAAAAAAACGACAATTTAAAGTTACAATACGAAGTATGTATTTATTAATTAGTTCTATGAATTCCTAATAAATGGCAGTTTAAGTTAAATTGTTTCACATCTAGCTTACAGAGACCCGGCAGATGGTGTTGAAATTCGGTTTCTAAGTAAATAGAAAAACGAGAAACCAAAGTAAAACGGTAAATAGTCGGGAAAAAATGCAGAAAAAAGTAGGAAAATACTTACTAAATCAAGTACTATAATAGCGCCATCGTAAGGTGGCGTAGTTAAGAATTCATAAAATTAAACGAGCAATGCTCACTTAATTAAGTACTACTTAGGTGGCGCAGTTTATACATCGTATATGTGAACGAGTAATTATACCTTAGATAAGTACTATGACGCCACCGTAAGGTGGCAATGTTGATCTCATTATAGTTAAACGAGCAATTCTTACTATACTAAGTACTATGGAGCAACTGTAAGGTGGCGAAGTTAATATTTCATATATTTAAACGAGCAATTCTTACTATATTAGGTAGGTACTATAACGCCATTGTAAGGTGGCGGAGTTGATATATATCTCATAAATATAAACGACAATTCGCCCGCAGTCTTAGCTTTATAAGTGTTTACTTAGCTTCATTTGTTTAATTAAACAAAAAAAAAGGGTGTGGCAGTCAGTGGGAGTCGTGGGACTGCCGGCAGAAGTTATACTTCTATGCACTGTTAACTAATAAAACTTAATAACTACAAACTACAAACACAGGCAAGTAGAAATATTTTTTGAAGTTATACTTCTATTCGTACACCCTGTAGAAAAAGATTGTGTAGAGTTAAATGGGAAAAATCATTACATATGTAATGGTGTGAGTAAGAGAGAGACAGAAACACTTATAAGGTATATTGGTCGGTAAAAACAAAGATAAAATATATACTACATGTTATCAGTCATAACTATAAGTCCTTTGAATACCGTTTAAACATTCAGTACATTAAAAAGGGATAGATATACAAAAAACAGTCTGAACTAATGTATGAATATCAAAGTGAAGGACCACATGATTATTTGACAGATTATTTTATAATTCTGTCACGTAAGTATACATATAAAGTTTAGCATTTTATATTAATAATAATATTCAGTAATGAGTATTGTATTGTAGTCTAAAATACCGTCACATGGTCGCAGTATATTTTGCTCCATGCTTTTAAGATTGTTGGATACATAAACAGAGTTTTTACCAATAGTGGAGGAAATAAAGTACCAAAACCTCCGAATTTTGTAACGTAAGATGGATCGGAATGCGTTTTTTTGCATTGGATTCGTTAAAGTATCAGGAAATTTGTCGCTATATTTTATAATGTAAAAATGGAAATTGCATTTCTGCATTCGAAAAGTACATTCAGACAATAGAGAGAAAACTTACAACTCGGTAAGTATTGCTGAAAATGGGTTCAATTTATATATTCGGGGTTTTTGGAGTCGCTGAACACTAATATCACGATTCCAAAAGTCTCCGCGGCACTTGGTGTCTAGGGTATTTACCTCTTCTCGTGGGGTTTTATGTAAATTCTGTACGAAATCAGTGCACACTTGGTACTCGGTGGTTTTTGTGGGTCGCTAAATACGATTATAATAATAGCGATGGTGTTCGAAACACCTGGTGCTTAAGACGGACCTCGTCTCCAAGAATTTTATGCAAATTCGATACAAAAAGAGTGTGCACACGGTACTAGGAGGTTTTTGGAGTCGCTTACCACGAATATCATATAGAAGTATAACTTCTGCCAGCAGTGCCACTGACTGCCACACTAGTTTTTTTTTTTTAATTAACTGCATTCAATTAAATAAATACTTAGAAAAATAAGACCAGTTGATGTGTGTCCTTACTTCAAACACGAAAACTAAACAGTAAAACGATCAATGTACAAAAAAAGTGTTTCAAAACCCCATAGTGTAAAATATAATGCAAATTACTGAATACATATTATGATTAATATTATTAATATAAAATACTAAACTTTATATGTTTACTTACGTGACAGAATTATAAAGTAATCTGTCAAACACAATGTAATACGTTACTACAGGGATGAGCAACCTTTTTAACCCACGGGCCAATTTAATTTTGTGGCGGGCCGCACTAATTAATAATTTACAAAGCTTTATATATACTAATAAACGTTATAATATAAAAATACAAAAAGTAAATATTTCATACATAAATTTTAATGCAACAAGAAAAGAACAAAAATACAAAACAAAACGGAAACTATATTAACATTACATTATAACTAATTTTGATGGGAGAAAGTTAATAAAATAATAAAATTCTATTTTAGAAATGCTTGGCGGGCCGCATAAAAATATTTAAAGGGCCGCATGCGGCCCGCGGGCCGCGGGTTGCTCATCCCTGCGTTACTATGATATTCCAAAACATTAGCTCAGATTGTTTTTTGTATATCTATCTCTTTTCAATGTACTGATACCTTATATGTGTTTCTATCTCTCTCTTACTCACACCATTACACATGTAATGATTCTTCGCATTTAACCCCACACAAATCAAGTCCATGATAAGAAGTATAACTTCAAAAAAACGAATTGTTGTTTTTCGGACTATTTATCTTAGTAGGTACTCCTCTAGGAGTGTAAATCGGCTTACCAACAAACTTTCGAAACCTAATGATAAAATTTCTTCAAAAATATATAAAAGAAATTTTGCTTCAGTTGCACATGTCGAAAGAGCAATATATTCAGCTTCTGCACTAGAGCGGGACACTATAGGTCGTTTACAACTTTTCCAAAAAAAAACTCTGTTACCAAACACTTTGTAAATGTATCCTGTCGTACTTTTGCGGTCATTAATATCTTCAGCGAAATCAGAATCAACATATCCTTCTAAAGATATTTTACTGTCTTCTGTAAAACATAAACAGTAATAAAACTTCCATGGTTTTACTAACTGATTTAGAAAATATCATAAGTCGTCGACACAAACTAAAATATAAATATTACTTTTATAGTATAAAAAAGGATCTAACTTGCTTTGAATAAAATTCAGGCTGATTTAGACTTTATTCAACAATGGTGTTGTGACTGGCTTCTTCCTCTTAATGTCAACAAGTTGGTGGTGCTACATTTAGGAAAAAAAGAATCCAATGCTCAGTTAAACGCTTTAAAATCAGTCACTTTGCAAAGTGAGCTCACATTTTGATTTGGGACTTACAGTTACCTCGGAGTTGACTTGGTCAGAACATGTCGTAAACATTTGCAAACGGGCAAACTCTATGATTTACTTTTATGATTTTTCACTTGTGTCTTTCTCGACTCCACTTAAGCTGTATAAGACTTACATAAGACCAATATTGGAATATACGGGGTCCGTGTAGTGCCCAATACTAGTA
Organism: Altica lythri; assembly: GCA_964028335.1. Taxonomy (NCBI): domain Eukaryota; kingdom Metazoa; phylum Arthropoda; class Insecta; order Coleoptera; family Chrysomelidae; genus Altica; species Altica lythri. Next base: position 44,563,135 of record OZ034808.1, on the reverse strand, counting down.
CGGGATCAGACAACTCATATGTCTCTCCCAAATAACTACCAACATCGCCCATCTTACGAAGCTAGATTAAGTGCATCACATCTATAACGATACTCGGATTGTAGACTTCATGGAGATCTTATTACCACCTTTCGAGCATTAAAATTTCATTATGGAGGCGTGAACAAGCTTTTCTAAATAAATACAGACCAACGCTTACAAAGACATCAATTCAAACTTAAAAAGGAAAACTATCAAACAAGATGTAGACAACACACTTTCTTAGCAGTTAAACATTAACTTTAACATCTTTAAGATCCGTTAAAAATTTACCTACTTTTTCATTAACTAAAAGGTTTGAAGATCCAGAATCTGCTACAAAAGAAATATCATAATCATTAGTTAATAAGCTAGCATTTTCATCTGAGGTTGAGGTATAACGCTATAAATATCGGAAGTTATAAAGCTAAACTGGAATTTGATCTTTGTTTTCATTCTAGACAATTCTTACAGATATGACCGATAATTCCACATTTGTAACATTTAACACGAATCTTCCAATCCTTCTTTTATTTTCTATACATTTGTTTTTTACTCAAAAATGTCGCTTCTGGAGAATCTTTACTCTATTCCTTTTCTTTCGATTCTTCCATCAACAATTTATTTTTAACCAATTCCAACGTAACATTTTTAACATTTTGGCCAATCAACACGTCCAATGCATCAGTTGCAGCAGCATACGAAGAAGTCATTACAGATAAAAGTACTAATTTTTTCACCAGCATTTTCCAATTTGGCAATCGTGTTTCAAATTCAGCAAAAAATTTATGTAAAGGAACATAACTTGAAAATTTTAAATTTCTTAATTTTATCTGTAATACAACTTGGTTAACTATTCCCATCTTTTCGAATGTACCTTTTAAAGCAAGTAACATCTGATAAGCAGATTTCGTCAATTTAACCATTTTAAGAACATTATCCGCTAACGCATTTACAATAATATTTCGTGCGCGAATATCTCTTTTCTTAAAATTTTCTATATCATCTGCATTTACGGTTATTCCATTTACAATATTAGTCTCCCGCTCCTTTTCATGTATAACAGATAAGACATCATGTTGTTCCAATAACATATTAATTCTGTATTCCCAAAATTTGTTTCCATCAAACGGCTTCAAATTAACTATTGGAAACTGACTTTGTGCCGTTAATGAAACCAGTATTTTTCTTTTCCACGCAGTTACATCTCCAGAACTGGGCCCATAACCAATGTTAATAAAGAAAAATATTCAGAACCTTTTAGACGTTTTTAATATTGACAAATTACAAAATTAACTTCAAACATTAACCGAAAGCAAAATTTATCTTCAGTTAACAGATCCAGCTTCTCTTAACTTAGCTTAATGTTCAAAATGGATTCCTAATTTCTCACAACAAATTTAGCCTATTATACAACCTTAATTTCTACTTAATCATAATTCGATTGAATTTTTAAAAATCTGTGGTACATGAAGTAGATCTAACTGACCTTTTTTCATCACAAATAGATATTTCTTAATATTCTATTGCTGGTTCTTTATTTTAAAATGAAAGAGTGTAAGGTTAATTGTTCCTCAACAAATTCTATTAAAAAATTATTTGCAATTTTTAATAAACGAATGGTAACAATAATTTCTTTAAAAAATTTAAATTACTTAACTTAATCGAGTTAATTGCTCTCTAGGTTTCCTGACAACCTTCCTGCATTCTATTTTAAAGTGCACTTTTAATTGGTGTTTTTTGCTTTCAAATGATCTTCTTTTTGAATCGCTTTCATCTTCAATATTTCTCCGGCATCCTAATGGAAATGCTCACCTTGCTTCTCGCTATAATTTCCAAAATTTTCTACAAAGTAGCAAAGATGTGAATTTGGAAATGGAGATTTATCAAACATCCCCAACGGCGATAGTTTTCGATCATATTTGCTAGCATAGCGACATTGTCTAAAAAGTTGTTAGCAACTTCTTTTAAACTCAATCAAGCTGCTTTTTTTTTTAATCATCGTAAAATGGAATAATAATTCTTTTCACCTTATTACTCACATCGTTTGCAGTTGCTTGGCGTCTCTGTATGAGGATCATTTAAAGAAATATATAAAATAACTTCACATGACTGGTCGGTTTCCCTTCCCGGAAAAACTATCACAATTCATAATATAGCAGAGCTGAGAATTCTTTAATTTTTGTAACGAGTTTATACCAAAAACGGGTAGTGCATCTAATTTTTTTTGCGCATCTAAATAGCTTCTAATTTTGTCCAATTTGGGTCCGCCATCTTTAGGGGGTGAAAACCTATGTATTTTCCGTGGAAAAACACACAACCTTTTTAAAGTACCTTTAAAATTTATTTTTTAAAGCCCCTAGCATCAAAACTATGACGAAAATAAAGTTCTCTTTTTATTTTCCAGCAAAAAATTGCTTATAATTTTAAACAATTAATCAAAATTTATCGATTTGAATTCAGCCGATGGCATAAGAAAGCTGCAATGCTCTTTTATCCGTATTTTTTTCAAAATTTAAATTATTTATTTCTATTTTACATTTTAAAAATTTATAATTTTTCCAAAAGATCTAGATTTTAATCATATCTACAAAAAAAGGATTCTAAAGGATTAAACAAAATTAAATAAAAAAGGGTGTGGCAGTCAGTGGGACTGCCGGCAGAAGTTATACTTCTATGCACTATTAACTAATAAAACTTAATAACTACAAACACAGGCAAGTAGAAATATTTTTTTTAAAATTAACTGTATTCAATTAAATAAATACTTAGAAAAATAAGACCAGTTGATGTGTGTCCTTACTTCAAACACGAAAATCAAACAGTAAAACGATCAATGTACAAAAATAGTATATTGTGAAACAAGTGGGAAAAGTCGGACTTTTCTTACGAGTGTGAAGGTTGTGGCACGAGCCTGAAAGGCGAGTGCCGCAACACATGAGTAAGAAAAGTGCTTTTCCCACGTGTTGCACACTATACTTTTTCTACTACTGCAACCACAAATACGTTTATGTACTCACCGTCAAATTTAATAATAAAATATTTAGATATTGTTGAATACTTTTAACGAAAACTTACCTTTTCTAATAAGTATATTTTATCGGGAGCCCCGTTTATAAATTTTTGGAGCTCTTCCGCTGATAAAATTTTACATCTTTTAGGGATGTATTGTTTCGATTTTCTTTTTAAAAAAGATCGCAATTTCACATATTTAGAAATATCAATGTTATCTTTTATATTCATTGTACTTCTTAACATCGAGTATTGTAGAAGCCTTTTAAGTTTTAGATAAATGCTCAAAATAAACTAAAAGAACGTTTCCAGAAATGGAATTCACTTTACAATTTTTCTTCCAATCCATAAACTTACGTAAGCTACTTATTTATATTTCTTTCTGGAAGTTACTGGTAATAAGTCCAGAGTGACATTTGCTGCTTTTTCGATAATTTCTGGCGGAATACTATCATAATCACTTTCATCTATATTCATAATAACAAATTTAATAAAATTTATAAATTTATATCCTATTTTTTGTAGCTTAATAAAAAAACAAATTACAATTTATAAAAGCTTTGACGTTTATGACAGAAAACTCAAGAACATAGACTAAAAGCCACCTATGTTATGACTAAAAAAATGTCAATTCTCGATTTAAATGTACATATCGTGGGATAAATGATTGAAGTCGTGGGATAGATTCACTTATCCCACGGCTTTGGAAAAGTCTAACATTGTAGCATCGGAAAATGTGAGAATGGAGCTATATTCTATAGCAGTCGTAGAAAAAAGTGTTTACAAAACCCGATTTGCTTACCGTGGGCTATTACAGATTTTAAAACACTAGAAAACAATGCAAAACATTTTCTAACAACAAACTTTTACAAAATTTTAACGCAGTGTGAACTGCACTTTTCAGTAACTTTGCAGGAACAGGTTTTAACTCGCACGCATGTCTTCGACTCAAAAGCATAGTCGCAAGATATAATGCAACCATGTGACGGTATTTTAGACTACAATACAATACTCATTACTGAATATTATTATTAATATAAAATACTAAACTTTATATTTTTATTTACGTGACAGAATTATAAAATAATATGTCAAACATAATGCGATACGTCAATGTAATACAATAACAATAGCTTAGACTGTTTGTTGTATATCTATCTCTTTTCAATGCAATGAATGTTTAAACGGTATTTAAAGGACTTATAGTGATGACCAATAACATGTGTAGTAAATATTTCATCTTTGTTTTTACCGAACAATATACCTTATATGTGATTCTGTCTCTCTCTTACTCACACCATTACATATGTAATGTAATGATTTTTCCCATTTAGCTACTCACTAATTCATTCCACAGAGTGTCCGAATAGAAGTATAACTTCAAAAATAATCTTTTTTAACCTTTTTGTAATGATTTTTGCAATAAGGGTAATAAATTTTGAACTTTCTAACCAATCCCATGTTGTAGAAAATTTATTTACTAACATTTTCTTTTGTTGTAACTTTTTTTCAAAATTTATAGTTTTAGAACCTATAACCAAATTTTGATATGAATCGGCGCTGCTAGTGATAATTACAGTGACAGTCCTAAGTTGAATATACAAATTTCCTATTACGTTAGTAAACCAAAGAAAAAAAAAATATTTATATCAGAATTACAGTTTTTATAGAAGTAGGGACTAAACTTTAAATTTTTCTCTTGTCAAAGACGTTGGCACTGTGTAATCTGAGTATATTATTTAAAAATTAAAACCTATCTCCAATTCTAACAGCACTGAAAGTTTACTCTTTACGAACATTAATTCACAGCATAACTTACGATAGTTCTTTTGTGATAAAACTTTTATAATAAAAGCATTATAACTCTTATATTCAAATTTACCCCTTGTCATGTTTAAAAAGTTACCACTTTAAATATATTTATCATTATATTCTGACTGTTTTTAAGAGCTTATATCTTTGTAACAGTTCTTGAGCATATGATGCGGTTTTTACAGTTATTTTTCTATCAGGTAAACCGAAGTTAGGTCATTTGATATAAACGTGTCACAACAAAACTTAAGATAATTATAAACCTAACTGAAAACTGCATCTTATTATCTACAACAATTTCAAAAATATAAGCTTTTAAAAACAGGCAGAATATAATGAGACACCCTGTATATCTGTTGTAATGCCAAGATTTTTTGCCAAATGAAAAATTTAATACAATAAACTGCATTATTGTAATAAAATGAGTATAAAGAGGCAACTATTAACTTGTAGTTTCTTACTCCTTATCAAAGGAAATGATGCTTATATAAATTGCCAGTGTTCTAAAAGCAAAAAAAATAAAAATCTCAGTTAAATATTAAGAGCTGAGTTCAAATGAGAAAGAACCGTTATTACTAAACATTTTTGATTACAAATATTTAAATTCCAAATTAACGAAAATAAAAAACTTAACAAAAATTAGATATTTATTACTGTCTATTTCTTAGCTTTAGTTACAGCTTGCTGAGCCTTAAGAACTTTAACAACAATCTTTTGTTCTTCTATAAGGAAAGCTCTAACAATCTTCTCCTTAACGCACTTATGGCAAAGGACACCACCGTACGCCCTTTTGACAGTTTTCTTTCTTCTACATAAACGGGACCTTTCTTGTGGTCTTGTAGGAAGAATACCTCTAAGTTTGTCTTTACATTGGCCACATCTTGGGATCTTCTTAGGTTTTTTAAGATATTGGTATACCAATTTTCCACCAGGAGTACGAACTCTGTAATTAAATTTAACTTTAATACAAAATCAGCTTAATGTAATGTATAAATAAATTAAAATAATTGTAAATCAGAAACGATAACGAACGAGAATGGGTTTTTCGTCATTCAAAAATCAGGACTCTAGCCAATTGATTCATCATGGTAATTTAAAATTATAAATATTAAAGATAATATATTAGATGGACTAACAAGTTTGTAGGCTAACACAGATAATAAAATCCACAATTTTAAGTTCCAAAGCGTATATTAACTTGATAGCTTGTCGAGCAATTAGTGCGTAATATAAAGCAACTTTTGTTATTGTGATTTAAAATGGGTTTAAAATAATTTTTGTGTGTTAATGAAGCATTGCTTTTTGGTTACAAAAATACTGAAATGAAACTCGAAGATGATTCTAAAAAAGCTGTTACAAAAGTTGTGTGCTCACTGGATCCTCGCGCGCTCAAAATAAATCGAAATCAACATGTTGATTATTCGGAACAATGTTAGCGATATTTTAACGTAATAAAGACGAATTTTTGATATATAACAATGGATGAAACATGTTTCCAACACAGTCAGTTTAGTGGACTTAACGCGATGAACAGACTCCAAAAGCGTGGAAAGACGCAACACTCATTATTTTGTTATAGGCATCATTACGTCAAAAAGGACCAGATCATCCACAGCAATTATAACAAAGCGTTCTGGATAAAATCAACTAATTTGAAAAAGAAAAAAATATATTAAGACAATACACCATATTACAAATCACTGTAAATGATGACAAAATTATATCAGCTTAGATACGAATTGCTTTCACTTTCACTGTACTCTCCAGATCTAGACCTCAATCATTTTTTGTTTGTAGACCCAAAAGCATACACAAGTCACCGTCGAAACGAAGGCCTATATACGGTTAAAGAGAAACCGTACTATAAAAATAATATCGAAAAATTTTATGACCGCTATAATTGTTTCATCGCCCTATATTGGAATATAAAATTGAATTTTACTAAAAAAATATATTTTTTATTGTTAGCTCACGAACTTTTCAGCCTAATTTATATATTCATTCTTTTTAACACCTTTTAGTTATCAGTAAATAGTTTGTGTTGTTTTTTATCAAATGTAATGTTCCATTTATATATTTTCTTTGTGTAAAGTAAGGAGCCTCTACACCAGAAGACCAACATCAGCTGCAGAAACACAATATTGGAGGAAGAGTGCCAACAATTTAAATTAAAATAAACCGTCAACGCCGTGATATATTTACATATAATCGAGCATATAATATTAAAAAATGATAAAGAAGAAAAAATTTTGTCATTACAAACTTGTCTAAATATTTTGGTAAAAAAATGGATTTTTGTTTACCTTCAGAATCATACCAAAACGATATTTAGTTTATTGAGTTGAAATATTTACAAAATTCTAAAGATTCTGATTTTTTATACCAGCACTCCCAAATTAATAATAATAAATGAAGAAAAATTGGAAAAATAGTAAAAGGTTGTATGTGCTTTTTAACTCCTATAATAAGTTTTACACTACCTGTCAAGTTATGTTACTAATAAGTACTGGGAAGTTAAAAAATTGAATCTAAAACTTTTTTCCACTCTATTGAATGTTTGTAAAACTGTAAGGAACATTTTTTTATTTAAAGAATTATCTAAAGTGTTACAATACTTTAATTTAGATAGAAATTCGGAATATAAAATTCAAGATAAAAAATAATTATTAACAAACATACCGTGAAATTTATTTTTAGATCTAAATTAAGGCTTTATAGCCTGTTGTAAAAAATCTAAAACTAATATTAGAATTCGAAAAAATACCTAACTTTCAAATTCCTACTGCATATTTTGAAATACGTGTAAAAAATGTAGGCAGTGCTAATTCTAAATGTAATCGTTAAGTAATCCAAATAAAATATGCTAAGTTTGATTCGTGTAAATTTATAAATGTAATTTAAATTATCAATATACTTTTGTAAATAAATGACAATAAAGTATTTTAAATAATTAAAAAGGTGTTTTACTATTTAAACCGCATTAATCTCAGTAATTAGATTTTACGTTAAGTATATGGATGTAAGAATACATACAAAATTGACAGCACAAACTACATTATACTTTCAGCAAATTATGGATATCGTAATAGCAATATTTAAACAAATTCAAAAGGTGTTAGTGTTCAATAACTAAAGATCAGTTAACTTTAAATTTAATAATATACCAAACAAACTATTTACCACATTGTAAACACATGAATTTGAACATAACCTCTAATTTAAATAAAATTCTTTTTAGAACTTTTTGACTGTATCAAAAATACCAATATTATGAACTAAATAGTAATTTCTCAAATTTACTTACATTCGTCTCCTGTTGGATTTTGTATTGTAAGACAATCGTCTTCTGAATACCAATCGTTGAACCATTTTGGCCCCTAAAAATATAATAATCAAAAGTTAGTAATCTCAATAAACATGTAGTAATATATTGAATAAAGCATAAATATCCTTATTAACACCTTATATTTAATTTATCTATTATATTAAAATGGATGTTTGTAGATTTATTCTTTCATTTTACTAACCTCACAGAGCAAAAAATTAGAAAAGAAATATCAGACGCGCATATGCGAAGTTTTGAAAGAATTGACGTTGACAATTGACAAATTGCTATCTTGTGGAAGCACGTTCGGTATATAAAACTTTTTTTCTAAACAAACGTTTTGTCCACCAGCAAAATAATTAATTAAAATATATTACAAATATTAAATATTTCATTAAATAATATATTTCTATACATAATAGTGAATATATATGAGTTTAATTTATTAAATTATAAAATTTGTACTTACTGCCCTCTACAAATTAATTCCGAAACTAAAAGTAGTTCTAAACTAAAGTAGTCAAGAATTAATATACATTAAACATATGAACTAATCAAAAAGTATTTTAAAACTAAAAAATGTTTAAATAAAGTAGAAAAATATATAAAATACCATTTAGACTAGATTTAAGCGTATGTAACGCTCCTCAAGTACATTTTTACTTTTCGTTTCTGAACAAAAATTAAGATTGTGGTTATGTTATTTGTTGTTTTTTGTGTTATTTTTGTCTTATTTGTATCTGATGTTAGTATTAGTAAATACTGTAATATAAGTTTAATTTATCTCGAGCATTGTTGGCATATGGTGTAATCTTTTCTTATTGAGACAAAATAACGAACTGAAAACATGGGTGGAGTAAAAATAAAGTCGAGACAGTTTCTCACCGAATTTTTAGAACTTACAAAAGTTATCCCTGTTTGTGGCAAGTGAAAAGTATAGAATAAAGGGACCGTGGGAATAAATACAGCATACCAGATTTTAGTGCGAAAATTGAGAGAAGTCATCCCCTATGCAACCAAAGAAACTTTAGTAAGAAAAATAAATACATTGCGGGTAAATTTCCGAAAAGAGTGGAATAAAGTAAATAAAATAACTGTTGTAGATATGGCAAATGTGTATACCTATCCTATACCTAATTTGTGGTATTATAATTTACTTCTATTTGTCCAGGAACTCTCAAATGACAAATAATGAAGAACACGATTTTTTTTAGGAGTAAGTATAATTTTATTACTGTTAAATTTATATATGTCACCGGAAACTAACAAGAACCACAATTTTTAAAAATTTCTAGGAAATTTATAAACTTTCGTAGGATTCTAAACGAGAAATAAATTGTATTATTTTACGCCCACAGTTTCGCAGATTGATAAACTTACCGACCTTATGCGTAAAATAATAAGTAAACAATAACTCTGATTGGTTGAATTAAGTCACGTGTTCCTTCTCCTTCCTCTCCGTCCGTCGCCATTGTTCGCCAAGCAAAATAGACAGACATACCGGTTGTGTTTTTATAAAGTTTTTGATGTTGTAACTGTGTTGGAACTGTGAAAATAGTTTTATTTTGCTAAGGTTACTAAACTAGATCCATAATGAGCAACCTAGAAGCTGCAGACAGCCAAAGTGATGAAGATAGTGCGGAAAATGACGAAGTGAAATTTATCACAGAGCTACGAAAGTTTTATAGTCTCCATGACCAAAATACTAAGAAATCGGAATGGACAGAGGAAAAAATTAAAAATATTATTAAAATGATAGAAGATTTTAATAAAGCTAAAGTTTTGAGATGTCGACCCACAAACAAAGAATACTATTACTCCAAAAAGTATGATATTATAAATATTGGTGCCGAAAAAGTCTTGGTAGTGAAAAGGAAATCTAAGAAAGAGCCAGTGGTACAAATAGTTCCAAGCAGTCAATACTATAAACGAATTCTCGATATACATGTTGCTACAGGTCACGGACGGCGTGACAAAATTATTTACGAATTGAAAAACAAGTACGTGATTCCAGTATTTGCCATAAATATTTTTCTACGATTTTGCAAAACGTGTTTTTTCAAGAGAAGTTTCCCTAAAACTGGGGTGAGTAATCGAAACTGATAAATTTCTGGTTTAGCAAGTCTGATAGTACATAAGTCTATGGACACAATCATTGCCACTCTTAACATCGACCAATCAGAGAGCAATGTGTTATTTGCCTTATTTTAAAGGAGCGTAAAATTAAAAGTTCTTCTGTGATTGATCTAGCCGTGTAGAATTTCACGAATGGATATCCGTTAGTTTACAAATTTACTAAGAGTCGTAAATTGAAAAATTGCTAAAATGTGAGCGTAAAATAATACAATTTACCTTTTGTTTAGAATCCTAGGCAATTTATAAACTTGCGGATCTTATTATCTTCCGGTGACATATATAAATCAAGTCATTTTACATTGGTCAATACTGTTGACAGTACCGATATTAAAACATTGCACAATATATTGAAAAACTTTATGCTTTTACTATTTACAGCACAATTTTATAAATAATTTTCTTTCTTAACTTAGTGTTCTGTAATGTAGTAGTTTTGTTTTTTATTGAAAATGAAATCGAACGTAAATTTGAATCATATATTTAAATTTTCAGTTATGTATAAACAAAATACAGTGGCATTGGAACTATGGAGGGTACCATAATTGGAACCACATATTCAATACATATTTGCTCTCGTATTGGTTGATCGCTGACAGAATTTGACATGTTTTGAATATTCGTTCTGTTTGTTTTCAATTTGGACAACGACAGAATTTTGTTTTAACAAAATATGTTGCGATTCTGTAAAAATTTTGATTTGTATTTAATAAAATTAAAAACCTGCTCTGTAACAAGACGTAACAATTTTTTATTGGAATTTATCAGGTTTTATATATATGTTACGCCGAATCCGTGTAATTGCCGATTTCATGAATTAGTCAAAAATTTGCCCAATTCATGAATTCGGCAAGGAGTTTGCTTATTTCATGTAATAGGCAATATCTTTGCCCAATTCATGAAATCAGCAAAAAATAGTATGCCGATTACATGTAATGGGCAACCGAGCAGATTTTAAACTTGTAGGTTATGTTAATAGTTTTCGGGGAAGTACGTAACAGTTTTGCTCTCAAATTAAATTAATAAAACATGAATGCAAATAATAAAAGTATTGCAGTGTGGGATGAGGAATTTGCAAAAAATGTTATGCAAATTTTAAAATCTGTAAATAATAGTGAAAAAGTTAAGAAAAGCAGACAATATTATCATATAAAAAATACATATACCCCTAGGTTAGAAAATTTTGCTGGAGTAACAAAGGTATGTAGAATTATAGATAACAAAATAATGACTACCAGAACAAATGCTTGGAATGTTATTCGAGATTTACATACGGCTTGTGGACATAAAGGGGAGAAAAAAACCTACAAGAAAATCGTGGAACATTATGCCAATATACCAATGGTTTTGATTAAACAATTTATTGAACAATGCGTACGATGTGCAGAAAAATCAATGAAAAAATATATTACAGGAACTGTTGTAAGACCTATAATAAGCAAAGATTTAAATTCTCGAGTACAAATTGATTTAATTGATTATCAAAGTCTGCCTGATGGTCCTTACAAGTTTATTTAACATTATAAAGAGCATTTAACCAAATATAGTATTTTACGCCTACTCAAATGTAAAAGTGCTTGTGAAGTAGCTAAAGAACTTTTAAATATTTTTTTGGACTTTGGAGCACCAATTGTGCTTCAATCTGATAACTGCCGAGAATTTACTGCCAATATTATCAAAGAGTTGGAAACTCTCTGGCCTGATTTAGTAGGTACTTGTGAATGGTGTGCCGAGACACCCACAGAGCCAAGAAAGTGTGGAAAGAGCTAACAGCACTGTAAAAGAATCGTTAGTGGCTTGGATGCGTGACAATAAGACTTCGTCTTGGTCATTAAGATTAAAATTTGTGCAATGGGGAATTAATACTTCTTATCATGATGCAATAAAAATGGAGCCTTATAAAGCCATGTTTGGTTAGCCACCAAAAGTAGGATTAGGATCTAATATTCCACAAGAATTTCTAGTTGCAATTTCAAACGGAATAACAGAAGAAAATATGTTAAAACTAAGTCAAAACGAAGGAACACAACACCAAGCAAACATAACATTAAATGATACAGACAAGTTAATTTTTTATGGAGAAATTGAAGTTGCCACCCAAGCAAATCCTAAAATGAGTATAATTTTCGATGAGAGTTTGGAACAACACATTAATGAAACGTTATATACTTCAAAAATTAATACTATCATTAATAGTAATAATAACTTGAGTCCTAGTGAGGAACCTGAATTACACCAGGAAAATTCTCAGGTTAACAACGACAACTTTAATTGTAAGCTTAACTTTTAACAAAATATTCACTAATGTTTGTAGGTCTTTAATAACCCAGATATAGAAACAACTATATTGGAAAAAATAACAACATTCACTAAGAATAATATATAATATCTCCTTTTTTGTTATATTTTTTATAAAATGTTTTTAAAATAAAATATTTACTAAAACTTTTTATCCAAATGGTTTTTTAAATTTAATTTTAAAGGAGTACCACAAATTAATATTATAAGACACCTTAATCTAAACATTCTAAATTGTTTAAGTTTAACTTTCGAAAACTCATGTTTTTTTTTCGCATTTTTGCATATTTATCATTTTTTTGGAAATCTGTAGATATAAACTGATATAAACTTTTTGTTATATTTTTTAAATAAAATTAATTTAACAATTTTTAGCTTGTCATTATAAAGCTTTTGTCTTAAGGGATAAATCAAATCAAATACAAAAAGTAATAATCAGTTCCCCATTAAAAATTAAACTTGTGCTTGTGCCTATTTTATGAAATAGGCAACCAAATTGCCTATTACATGAAATAAGCAAACTCCTTGCCGAAATCATGAATTTTTGACTAATTCATGAAATCGGCAATTACACAGATTCGGCGTAACATATACACTATCAGATTCAACATAAGATAGTTTAGATACGAATTGTGTTTATATTATTGTTTCCAAATGGTTTGAAAACTGACATTTTTTTCGATATAACTTTTTTTTTGTAAAAAATTAAATATTACGTTTTGTGAATAATGAATTTTGATTAAATTTCATAATTTTTTAAATATTTTATTTATGTCAAAATATCTCAAAAACTAACCTTTTTAAAATACACAATTACTATTTTCTTTTTTACCTTCCGAACAGCAACGCTGTTAGAGGAAGGTATTGTGATCGCGAAAAATTTCGATCTCGGGTTTTTAGCGGAAATACGCGTTTTAGGGTTCCTTGAGCCTAAAAAACCCAAAAATAAAAAATGTCTGTCTGTCTGTCTGTGTGTCTGTGAACACATTTGCGGCTAAACGGCTAATCGGATCGGAATGAAACTATAAAACCTTACATATAATCACCATCGGAAGAATCTGATAGAATTTGAGTAAAATCGGCCGACCGGAAGTGGACGTTTACTCTTATCAAAAAATGGAATTTTTTGAAAATATTGGGTTTTCATATAGTTATTGGCAAAATATTTATACTTTGTGGAAAGAACATGTAATTTCCGACATTTTTGAAGGAATACATTTTTTTGATATTTTCATTAGTTTTCGAGATATTGACACTTTTATCAAAAACTGGAAATATGTGAAATAAAAATTGTGGGTTCGCTCTTTCACTATTTGTTATTATACATGCTACTGTTCGGAAGGTCGTGTTGTGCCCACACCAGATTTTTTAAAAATATTCTGCTTGAGTTATAATAGCTCTGCTATGATCATTTTCATTTGTGTTTTTTAGCATTCTAGGTAATTACAAAACAATTTTCCATGATTTTCGAACCTTTCACTATTTTTTTTTTTGTTTTTTCAACATTTTTCCAGTTTTACATATTTTTTTTTTATAAATTCTCTGCTATTTACTTTTTTTCCCAACTTTACAAGATTTCTCTCTTAACTAAGTATTACAATAAAAAGTGTAACAAATTTTTTCTGAAATCGCTTGGAAATGTCTAGTTTCTCGGATCAAATTCGAGCCGCAAAATACACTATTCTCGTATTTTAGTCCGTTGCTGGGCAACGAACTTTTCCTTACTCTTAACTGTACGGGAATATTTTTTATTTCATCCAGTCCAGTAAATAAACTTTCCTATAATCAATTTCGCGCCGGTAAGTAAAACATTACGGTATCATGTACTGTAATGTGTTGCCTAGCAACTCTGCTCTGATTGCTAAAGGAAAGACAATTACTTTCCATTTTTGACAGTTAAAAACTAATGACTAAAATAATAAAAATAAAATAATTAATTGCTTACTTGTTATTTTATTTTAATTTAGAACACGAATTAACAATAAATACAAAATTTTTAAAATATTTGACAGTAACTGACAGTTAAGGTAATTTGACGTAGCTGGTCAAGTTGGAAACTATTTTTAAATTTTTTATGAATTTATTAATTTATAAAAACAGAATGAAATAAAATATAATAATAATAATAATAATATTTGGTCGTTAGGTGTTATTACAGTACTCGTTTTTATTTCCAAACTCGGCTCCTACGTCGCCTCGTCCGTAAACTAACTCGTACTGTAATAAGTCACCTACCGACCTTGTAACGTATAATACTATTATTTATCCTGTCCAGTAAATAAACTTCTCTATAATCAATTTGGCGCCGGTAAGTAAAACATTACGGTATCATGTATTGTAATGTGTAGCCTAGCAACTCTTTTAAAACCACATTAATAGCGGTGCTTAGTAACCTGGAGGTGTTTTGCACCTTTGGACATCATCGTCACTGTCCATTTCAAATATAATTTAAAAAAATTGAAGCAATATGTAACTAACCGAACTGACAGTTTTGTGACACTAATAAACGATGACAAACAAACAATGTCAACGAAACGGTTTTATAGAAAATAAGATGATATCTGAAAGAGTTATGCATATATAAAACTTTCTTAATTTATGATTATATTTAATGCGAGTTCAGAAAAAATAGTATGTGTATCTCGTAGTAAAAGCACATTCTCGGATCCCAATGTTTGTTGGCCTCGGCTAAACGCCTCGGCCAACAATTTACATTGTCGTCGGGGAATGTATCGCTTTTCCTACCAGATACACAATATACTATTGTGTCGTTTTTAAATGTTCAAGAGGATAGCCAAACGAAGCTGTAATAGTTCAAACTCACTAATTGGAATTCCGTATAACTATATGTATAAGTTTAGTAGTTTTGTATTGTAAAAATTGTTGAGCTATTTTTTTTATTTTTTTTTTATTTTTAGACCCATTCTAATTACTACAGATGTGACTCACCTGAAGGTGAAGTTGACGTAGACGTAGACGATTCGGAAAATGTAGAAGTAAAATTTTCAGCTTCTTCAAATTTTTGCTCTACTGAACCAGGTATTGAACAATCATCTTACTGTTCTCGTGCAGAAACAAGTTCAATAACTTGTTCTTTGAATATACCGAATAAAAGGTCACGGTCAGAAGATTCCCTGTTGGATGTAGTTGGTGATGAAATAGATGAAAATCCTTCACGTGAAGATGAATTTGATATTATAGGAAAGAATATAGCCTGCAAATTAAGGAGATTTTCTCCGAACACTAGGATTTTTGCAGAAAAGTTATTAAATGATATAATGTACAACGCAGAATTAGGACAACTTTCTAAAAATTCTATTATTTTGGTTTCTACAGCACATCTTACTTCTAATGGGAGTAACAGTCAATAAAAAATGTACTTATATCTAATTTTACTACATTTACGTGCATTGAAATTGGCACAATCTAAACTATTCAACACATCAAAAAAAGAAATATGTTGTTTGAAAGAAAATTTAATATGGTTTAATATGAGATAAGTTTATCAAAAATGTTTATCGTTTATGTACGTAACACTACCAACCAGTAAACAAATGACATGTGATTATATGATAGTTATAACGAAAATAAAAAGTTTGTCAAAGATTACCATTATTTCTTTTGCAACTGAAAGATTATTGTTCAAATGTGTGAGTTTGATTATACCAGAAAAAGCCGCCCAAGTGATTGCTTTAATTAAAAACAGACTTAGCCAGTGTGTTGTTGCTAGACACCTAGATGTAATAAAATCGATCTTGATGAACGCTTTATTGTGTCAATAACATTAAGAAATCGACACCTTAATACAACAAAAGCATTAAGAGTGGCTAACAGTTAATGAAAAGTAAGATGAAAACGACAGAAAAACAAATCGACCCCTAAAAACACCTGATTTGTCAATAACTTACTCCAATGCATCATCAAGCAGGCCTGTGTTTTGCACGGAATCATCTGAAAACTGAAAACAAAGAGAGCGATTTGCAGAATGCTGCATTGATGAGTGGAGTGCTTATATGTGGGTCTGTTCTGTTCTTATATGAGACCAGAATATGCCTCTATGGTAGCGTCCAAGCAGGAAAGTGTACTGAAGACAAAGAGAGCGATTTGCAGAATCATGAGCGTAGTGCTTATAGAGTTGAGCCCTGCATGATCTGGGGTGCAATTTCTAAGGAAGCACGAACTGACACCGTTCTAATTCGTATGGGCAATTGTGTTCACGGAAGAGGAGATTCTCAGATTAGATCCATTGTTTGGTACAAGGAAAACGGTTTCGTTTTGTTAGAAAAAGTACCAATGAAAAACTTGAGACCAGAATATGCCTCTATGGTAGGGATCCAAGCAGGAAAGTGTGCTGAAGGCAAAGAGAGACAAGTTTTGTGCAATAGAGCTTCTGAACAGTAAATTGATCAGGTAAAGAAGACATTTACACATTTTTCTCAAATTTTGTGTGTTGTAGGAGAGAAGAAATATTAACTAAACACACAAGAGTTAGAACAGGTCACAAAATACTAAATTTTAATGACAAATTACAGCGCAACCTGCAACTTCGAGATTAAAGTTACATTTGCAGAAATTTCCGATGTAACTGAACAGTTACATAAAATTAGGAACAAACTAAAATCTTGTCTACAATTTACAATCTATCATGAATTTCAATCACGACAATATAAAAAATATAAACATATCTTCAATACCGGGAAAACGAAACTAAATAACAAACTTAAAATTAACAAATTTTCACAAATTAAATTTCAAGAGAAGTGGTTTAAAAATCTCACTTCTTTAACAGTCCCATATGAAGTCATAAAATTTTTATCTTTGGGTCCAAAATTTAGTTTGTTCTCAGATATCAAGGATTACAAACTGTCGTCTTTGCTTGTAGATGAGGAGTTTATAATTACAGAGTTGAGTACAAAAGAACAAAATAAAGTTAGAGCTAAAGTCAAAAATGTCTTAACTAATCACATTAAAAAAAGCCAAAAGGCGAAACATTTCCTTCTTGATGTTTTCCATGAATGTAAATCTTTTCTACAAGAACACCCTGAGCTATATTTGGTCAAAAGTGATAAAGCTAATGTAACAGTTTTGATGTATAAAACTGAATATATTGTCACGCCTGGGGGGATTGGGGTGTGCCTTAGTGTTTTGGGATGAGAGGTAGCTTACTGAAGGCACTTCCCACCCAGGTCGTGGTTATCTTACCCCTCGTATGTGACAATATTCAAATATGTCAGGGGATTCTTGAAGATGAAAAGTTTTACACTAAATTACTTAACAATCCGACATCATTTATACTACAGAAAACTAATAAACTTATTTCCAACTTAAAGTCATATCTTCTTATTCCACCAGAACATGCAAAACAATTGATGATTTACAATGCTGGTTTTCCTAAATTCTACGCACTTCCTAAGATTTACAAGCCAGTGTTGTCTCTTCGGCCTATTATTTCATCCATCAACCCGCCAATTGGCTCAATTCTGAGCTATTTGTTTAATATCCTAACAAAAGCGTACAATGAATTTAACATCACAGACTCCTTTGTGTTTAGCACGTTTATTAATGGAGACAGAATCGCTGAAAATTATATCTTTGTTAGTTTTGATGTAGACTACTTATTTTTAACTTATCTGTTGATACGGTTACCTCCCTGTGGAGTAATATCTCTCCTCTTTGTTCGATCTCTTTGGATACCTTTTTGGCCCTTCTTAAATTTGTTTTCGACCCAAATATCATCGTTTTCGATAACTGTTTCTATAAACAATGTTTCGGCACTCCAATGGGGTCCAAATTGTCTCCTATTCTATGAAGTTTTGTTCTAGACGAACTGATTAAAATCTCTATAAGTAAAACCTTTCTAGAAATTCCTTTCATAAAATGTTATGTAGGTATATAAACTAATTCTTGCACTACCCCATGAGAAAATTAATGAAACTTTGGATATTTTTAATTGTTTTAATAAAAACCTGCAGTTCACGGTAGAAATCGAGACAAACAACAGCATCCCTTTCTTAGATATGAGGGTCCGTAAAACTTCTGGGCTAAAAACACAATCACAACACATCAGATAGATTTATGAATTCTTTTTCCGACCATTATAAAATAAAAATAAACTTAGTTAGGTCTCTCAAGGTTAGGGTTTGTAGGCTTTCTCACCCTGAATTTAGGAAAAAGGACCTTGACGTATTATTTAATATTCTTCTGGAAAACTTTTATCCTAGGTGGCTTATAAACATTTTTTTAATGTGAGGAATGATCAACCAAAACCTAACCCAGATCCTTGTGTGGATTCTTCTATTACAAAGTTTTTTTCATTACGTCTAATCAACGATCTGACTCCGAAATATTCCGTGTAGTCCCCAATTGTAAATTTTCGATCAAGTTAATTAAATCAATCGGCGTTTTATTTTCTAGGACCAAGAGTAGATCTAGTTAGTGACTTAGAAAAGTCTAATGTTGTATATCGTATTGCGATGTGTGCAATAGATCTTATTTTGGACAGACAAGCAGTACCCTGTATAGTAGGACTATTTCACATTATAAAAGATCTTGTTCATTATCTGAAGATGTAATTGACTCGGGGCATAACATGGATTTTGATAACTCTTAAGGTCGTAGCAATTGAATCCAATAGAATAACACGCAATTTTTTGGAAATGATTCATATAAATAATGATGAACACCCACTTAATAAAAAAAAATAACGGATAACAGGGCTTATCGTATATTTATAGTTACCTTTTATCCTGGGAAAAAGAGAATTATATGAATTCTTTTTAAAAAATATGATCTTTTCCTATTTCTTAATGCTGTGATCGTTTGGTACAATTACAGTTGGTTTAAGTACTTCTTATAGTTTTTCTGTCAATCTGCTTAACTGGCAACTAATAAATCAACTCTTGATTTTAGACAACATAGGTTTTTGGTATTTGAATTTTTTTATATTACAGTCTGGATTAATTACAAAATAAACAAAGGAATAAACTAAAAGTCTAGTACCACAAAAATATTTTAATTTAAGGGGGTACAAGTTTCGGGAATAAATATTCCCATCAACAAGCCCTCAAAAGTAAACAAAACGAAGCAATAAAATTATGGAATTGAAGTCAACAATTCCCGTTTGCAGTTAGAGGGACAACATAACTTGTAGACCGGTTTCGACCTATTGGGTCTCATCAGTACAAGGATATATGTTGTCGTCAGCGAGCTTACTCGCTGACTGAAAATGCACTAAAATCACCATCCATATATATCCACCGAGTGATGGAAACATAAACGATGCGATAGTAGTGACATGTCCACCTCCAACTGCAAAACAGAAATCGTTTGACTGAAAACAATTCACAGACAGGTGTTCAACAAAAATGAAGGATGATGATAGCCGAACTGGCAACTTTTAAAAAAGAGAAAATCATCCATATCTCAAATGTGGTCCAATGGTAAACAAAGGAATAAACTCAAAGTCTAGTACCACAAAAATATTTTAATTTAAGGGGGTACAAGTTTCGGGAATAAATATTCCCATCAAGGGCTTGTTGATAGGAATATTTATTCCCGAAACTTGTACCCCCTTAAATTAAAATATTTTTGTGGTACTAGACTTTGAGTTTATTCCTTTGTTTACCATTGGACCACATTTGAGATATGGATGATTTTCTCTTTTTTAATTACAAAATACCATAATTCGTTGCCTTAATTTTTATTACTAAGAAAATAACACTCCTAAAGAAATTTCTGCCAAACACTCTGTTTTGTTTTTAAATATAAAAAATTCTTATCTAATGATCATAATAGACATTTTTAACTTTAGTCTCTTGACTGAGCTGTTTTCGGCTGTACGCACCACTAAAAGTCATAAAATGTAGAAAAGTTTTTAGTAATGTTTAAAAAAATTCTGTTTTTAACATTTTTTAATTATGTTGTAAACTTATCTGTGCTGTTTTCTATTAGTTTTAATATTTTGGTTGCATTGTCATTGTTGCATGATTTTATTTAAGCATATGGCTTTCATTACCATCTTCACTTAGTATAAGTACCTGAAATTTTAACATGTTAACTTAATTGCACATTACAATATACTTACTGTGTGTTCTTGTTTTATCAATTTCTTGATGAAGCTGATGAATAAACAGCGAAAGCTTGACCAAACAAAAAAGAAGTTTTCTTTTATCGCCACCCCCTGACTATATCCCAATCCAAGTAGGATATTCTTCATAAAATGCTCTGCATGACCTGGACATCCATAATCAAGCATAAAAATATCAAGGCATTCGCAGGAATACATGAAAAAAAAAATCTGCTGAAGATTAAATATTCAAATTAAATGGAGAGAAAAATGTTGATTCATTAAAATTGTGACGTTTCTAGTATTCGTTTAACAAACTGTATGGATAAAAACAAAATTGTTGGGCAATACTATTTCTTAACCTCCATTAGGCGCGTAGGTATTTGTAGCGTCGTTGGTCGTGTTGTACCTCACAGATACATCTAAACTGTGTGCTATTGGAACGAAGTTCCCTTTCGCGCGTTACGAACAGTTACGCCTGACGCTAGGAGCTAGCCCAAAAAAATTCATACCAAAAGTTGTCACGACACTATGCACCGACACACGCATGTTTCTCTCTCTCACAGACTAAAAAATAAATAACTCTCTCTCCCTCTCTCTCATAGATAGATATATTACAATTAAAAAGACACTATTTTAAATTAAAAGAAAATGTACATTAAAAAGAAAATACTGTAGAAAAAAACATAATTACCTATAATAGTATTATATTTTATTTCATCCTGTTTTTATAAATTAATAAATTCATAAACATTTTAAAAATAGTTCGTAACTTGACTATGTCAAATTACCTTAACTGTCAGTCACTGTCAAATATTTTAATTTTAAATTTTTTGTATTGGATTGTTAATTCCTGTTTTAAATTATAAAAAGTAATTTTAAAAAGATGTGTTATTTAAAGCTCTGGTATTGTATAAATGGACACTTTTGTTAAAAGAAACGAACTGTTAGGTAAGTAGAGATTTTATACAGACAATAATAAATGCTTATGTATGTATAAACACTCTGTAATGTTTACAAATTACTAATTCCTTCACTAATTAATCGAAAGGAACTTCGTTCCATCCGGGTGTCCCTTGACACCTCACACTTTTTTTTTCTTCTTTTTGTTTTAAACATAATTTATTTATAAAATGTTTTAAAGGATAATTTTGAATATAAAAAAAAACTTATTCTATACAAGGAATATATTTTATATTACAGTCATTCAGAAGATTCATCGCTCTCTTCCTCTGGACAATTGTCACGTATTGTCTTGGCATGTAATTTGAGAAATAAATGCATTCCACATTTCTGGCAACGATATGCTGATAATGAATTTTTTTATTCATGTAGCATGGTTGACATCCTTCCCTTTTTTGTGTTCGCCGAAGTACTAGCTTCTGAATAAGTTCCTTCTTGACTTGTTTCGGACTGCTTGTATTTTCGTAACATAATCTTAATACCTCGCTGTAATTTTGGCATCTGCGCTCCTCTTTTCTGCTGGTCATCTAATAGTTCTAAAGCCAATTTTTGTAAATATTCCCGTCGCGAACAAATTTCATTTTTAATGTCAAGATAAATTACTCGAGAGTTGATACTGGCTACATGTAGTAAGTGGAAAAAAATTACCATGGGCCACCTTCTGGTTGACCTAGCAACATTATATGTAGCAAAAAGCGTAGCCCTCTGTTTCAGAGTCATCAGACTCTCTAAATTCATTTTCTAAATTCTGGTCCAGTTCTTCGTCGGCAAAAGCCAAACTATTTAGTTGTTCAATATAGTCTAAGTTATTTAGACTATATATCCTTTTACTCATCTTTATGGTTCCAAACACTTTGAGTACTAGTATGAAAATAAATACTGATCTATTTTACCTCTTAGACACAGGTAACGTACGAAAACTACAAAGGCAACTGACCTGAGTAACAAAACAAAAATGTAACATGAATAGTCGCGTTGTATCCAGCATGTACAAATTCGGACAACCCGCCGGTTTTATAGGTGTAATAAAGCTGTTAATTAACGCAGATGGCTGTAATTCGGGAAAATAGTTTAAAATAAGATAACTGAGGAATACTCTAAGCCATAAAATCCTACAGCTATTTATTTTTGGAAAATCCACAAATATATTTGGCATGTATCTGTCTGATACATAAGCGATTTATAGAGGGTTTAAATTGCATGAATGCAAAAAATTTTTTGAGCAAACACGTTACCTACCAATTGTTACATTGTATTAAAAAAATAGCTAAAAACTGCTGCAGTATTTTAGATAGTCATGTATGTTTAAATTAAGAAATTTAATCTAGTGTGATAGGGAGGTATGTGGACTTTCTTTGGCATCCAAGTTCTTTAGACCTTACACCTCTGGACTTCTTATTGTGGGGCTATTTAAAACAAAAGGTTTACCTTAAGAATCCATTTCGAGATGTTGACCATCTAGATAGAGTAATTAAAGAAAAATGGGAACCTATTACACACAATGTTTAGAAGGGGACGGGGGATACGTTGAAGTTTCTATGTAAATTATAGACATTAGTTATTTTATGTGTGTTTAGTTAGTTTTTGATGAAAAAGTTGCTACATTGATAAAAAGGTTATTAATGGTAGTTATTTTTTAATAAATAATGTAACAATTGCTGAAGTGTTTTTAACTTCCCGCTAAAAAAATTAATTTTTTTTTTAAAATCGGGAAGTTATTGGTTTCACCCCGTTTTTCGAAAATCGAGTTTTCATCGGATCTCAACGTTTTGAGGTCTTAGGAACCTCCCCTGACTATTTTTACGAGGGTGTCTGTATGTCTGTATGTACGTGTGGATGTGTGTGTGTGTGTGTGTGGATGTATGTAAACCTCTTATAACTTTTGAACGGCTTGACCGATCGGAATGAAATAAAAAGCATTCCAAAGAGTTCCATCTAACTTAGATTCCCTGTAAGTTTGAACCGATTCGAGCCGGTAGATTTCGAGAAATTTCAAAATAACCGAAAAAAACAATTGGTAAAAATGATGTTTTTTGGGCATATCTTTTTGGCTATTGCATCGATCAATTTTATAACCTAATCAGCTCTCAAGCTTAAAAAGCCACATCGAATGCCGTTTTGCAAATGAAAATCGGTTGATTCGTTCGTGAGATATCGTTGTCGAAAAATGTCAAAAAAAGTGTTTTTTTCAAGATTCAAGATTTTTTTTTTCAGATTTTTTGACTAATCGGTTTTGCATTCTAGTAACGTTTTTAGGTCTCAAAAAACTGCGTCGAATGCCATCTTGAACATTAAAATCGAATAACGCGCTTTTTAAATATTTTAAAAAAAGTCAAAAAAGTCAAAAACGTCAAAATACGTCACGTTACTATAGCTTTACGGTTAAAACTAGCGGGAAGTTGCAAGGATGGCCTTTAAGGTCAACCTCTTTTCGAATTTTTTTTATTGGCTTTGAGTCTTGCCCGTTTTGCAATGATATTTTGCAATTCTTAAGAAACATAGGAAAACCCTAATCTATATCTTAGAATCTGAGTAAATTTTTAAAGAGATATACACGGGGATACTCATTTCACGCTAATGCTACCGGTCATAGCGACTTGGCAACACACACAAGGTAGGTAGTGGATACTGTTAAGGTATATAAACATAAGGGTCAAAACAAAGGGATCAAAGCTAGCTAATGATTTCACAAATCTCTCTTGATGCGGCTCAAAAACTCATAAAACACTTCTTTGACACGGGTAGTTTGTAGACATTCATGCATTATAGAAGTGTAACTCTGGGGTAATGGCCTTTTCATTTTGATAAGTTTAGAAATGAGGAAGGAGGTAGCATCTGAATTATAGGAGCATAAAAAAATCCAATCAACAAAGTAATCGTACTATCACAATTACATTGTGGATTTGATGTTAGTTTCATGTTGTAAAGTATGGAATTCACTGCACCGTGTCCAGAAAGGCATCTGATGAACTTGGTATTGATTGTTCTATTGAGATGGCCCCTAGCGAAGTAGAGGGGAGAGTTTTATTGTATAAACAATACCTATAAGCATTGTTTGCAGTTACTTTGGCTATTGGAGGGCTGAGGGCTACAAATATGTTAGCCCTCGCCCATCTACGAAGATAACATTGTCCGCTGTCGGGGACCTTATCAAACAGCACTCTCACCAAAACTTAATACAGAGCTGGGATCAAACTACGAACTGTAAACTGGCCAGAGAGTTATTACCTCATCTTGGCGAGAAAACAGCAAAAAAATTTAAGGCATTGACCAGACAAAATCTCCGAACAGCTGTGGGAATCTTAACAGGTCACTGCCAATTGCGACAACACCTCTTTAGGTTGAAATTAACAGAATCGCCGCTATGCAGAGGCTGCGAACAAGAAGAGGAAACAGTAAAACATATAATGTATGACTGCTCTGCTTTTTCTGAAATCAGAAGATCCGTGTTGGGCGAGTACTGGCTTAGGTACACCAGCCGATGTCAGGGAGATCCCCCTAGGAAGCCTCATCACCTATTTTAAATCACTAGGCCTGGTAACAGCCTGAGGTGAGGATATCCCTACACACGGGAGGATACCCAATGAGTCATATGTGGCCTCAGTGTTGGCTAAGCACTAGCTCGCCCCTCCTCAAATTTCCAGATTCAGATCCAGATTGGTCTGCTACTTCATTCCCAGTTATATCTGAATGGCCTTTAACCCAAATAAAAACTGTATTAAAATAGTTATTTATGAAACAGTTCGTGAAGTATGCTTTTTGCGCACGCACGCGATGTTTAGAGCACGAGCGAAGCGAGTGCTATATATCGCGTAAGTGCGCAAAAAGCACTTCACGCACAGTTTCATACAATATTTTATCTACTCTACCTCATATTATGTATCAATTTTTAGTTCGTAAAAACTGTCATTATAGACAGCAGTGCGTGAAGGATTGAAAGTGTGCGTGAAGTAGCAATGTATTTTAAATGGGATTTACTTTATCGCACTGTTTTTGACACACCTTCATATAATCAAATATCCTTAGCATTCGCGTTGTCATGGTGTTGCTATGAGAGCATTAAATTTCAACAAAAGTTATTCTGACAGTTTTGTAGTTTAAACTTTCAAATTTGAGTTTGTAATTATTTTTTATTTGTTTATCGTAGATAAAATAGTGTATGAAACTGTGCGTGAAGTGCTTTTTGCGCACTTATGCGATATATAGCACTCGCTTCGCTCGTGCTCTAAACATCGCATGCGTGCGCAAAAAGCATACTTCACGAACTGTTTCATAAATAACTATTATCTACGATAAACAAATAAAAAATAATTAGAAATTCAAATTTGAAAATTTAAACTACAAAACTTTCAGAATAACTTTGGTTGAAATGTAATGCTCTCATAGCAACACCATGACAACGCGAATGCTAAGGATATTTGATTATATGAAGGTGTGTCAAAAACAGTGCGAAAAAGTAAATCCCATTTAAAATATATTGTTACTTCACGCACACTTTCAATCCTTCACGAACTGCTGTCTATAATGACAGTTTTCACGAACTAAAAATTGATACATAATATGAGGTAGAGTAGATAAAAAACCATTTGCATTTCAAAAAACGGATGCCAAAACCCTTTTTTGCCGATCGTTCTGACTTCACCTGTGAAGTTGAAGAATCAGTTTCATTATGCCTTTGGAGATTATGTTGCACATAAATTGTTAAAATATGATGACTATACTCGTACTCAAGCCGAATTTGAAATTACAAAATTATTATATAAATTCGACATGGATATGTAGAAAAGAAGAGATTCACGTGTATTAACACCTTTACAAAATTTAGACAACACCAGCAGAAGGGGAGCATCAACATCTCATAGCTAATACTCCCAATACGAAGATTTTTCTTTTTTACATGAAAATAAGTTAGATGAACAAACAGAACAAACTGATGAACTTCCTACTTATGAGGAACTTGTATCACGTACTGTTTTTAAAACCACTACTAAGTATATTATTTTTAATTTTTTAATAAATGAATGTTGACTTACCTCTTTTAATGCTTCCTTTAAAGATTCACACACTTCTGGAACTATCAAACAAATAGACGACGCTGACACTCTAAAAAGATACATCAAACTCTTATAAGAATCGCCAGTGGCCAAAAACCGTAAAGTTATCGCCAATCTAGTACTAACAGGTATTGCTTTCCTCATGTTTGTATCCATTCTTTTTATTTTTGGTCCAATTTTATTACAAAAAAATTCAAAGTCGCTCTTTGACATTCTTGAAACATTTTTAAATAGTTTATTATCGAGACTTATTTCTAAACTTAAATTATCTATAGTTTCCCTTTTATTAAGATAAGGTCTAATCCACAATTTTCTCTTTTTTTTTATCTTTAATTTATTTTTTAAAACAATATAAGCCGCTGCGACGCGAACGATTTCGTCAGCCATTATTACCCGATGTAATAGCCCGTTTAAACAAAAAAATGTACGGGCCATGATCTTGAAAGTATTGCAGACAATATTGCCAAAACATATATTGCCCAGCCATCCACTGCATTAAAATATTGCCATAATGGCTGGTCCATAGTTGCTAGAATTGTAGCCACATATTGCAGTAAAACTATTGCTCGTCTGGAAGCCCCTTAACGATACGTCACGTCGTCATACGTATGTTCGGTAATTAAACTAGAGAGCATGATTACAAGTGATTTCAAATGATCAAAAAGATTACAAGTAATCGCAAGTAGTTGCAAATGGTTACAAATAATCACAAGTGAGTGATTGGAAGCGATCACAAGTGATTTCAAATAAACATGATTTCAATTAATTATAAGTGATTACAAGTGATCATAGTTAATTTCAACTAAACACAAGTGATTGTATTGTCACGCCTGGGGGTAGAAGATATACTCTAGTGGTTTGGGATGAGGGGTAGGTACTAGTGTTACTTTCCACCAGGTCATGGTAATCATAGGTACTACCTGATTCAAATCCTGCTGAGGGCAGAAGTCTAACCAATTAGAAGATGAGATAACCAACAGAAAACAAACAATAACTATATTAAACTAGAAACAAGCAAACTCAATGAATAATAAATAATATGAACAAGAAACAACTAATTACATTCATTAAAAATATTTGATAGTATCTCACACATACGCACCAAAAAACATCAAGATCACCACTGCCCAAACCCAAAGGCTGACACTCACCGACAATTTCAGCCTCCGGACTCCTGAGTCAACCTCAACGACGTTCTGTTATACCCAATTCATATTCTACGTGAGAATAAAAATTAAACTATTTAAACTCGCCTTAAGATCTAACGTGCTGACTTTGACCTGGATAATTACAATACAAAATAATAAATACAATAAAATGTTAAACTACGTAGGGTAAAACTACCCTATCATCGTCTGTGCCAATATATTTTCAAAAGTTACTTCAAATAGGTAGGTACGTTACGAATGCTATGGTTTCCTTTCTAGATCATTGCCGGATTGTCAGATCTCGTTCGTTTCAAATATTTCTTTGTTTTTTTATATAGTTTTCTAACAATTTTGCATCATTTCTTTGTGGTCTTCTCACTTTTTTATTTTTTTGTTACCTACTTTTTTTCATGAATTCCAATTATCAATACCTTATCAAATTTGTCATCATTCTTTTTCGATTATTTTTTTTTTGAATATTTCTTCATCTTATTTTATCTTTTTCTTCCGTTTTTTCGAATTTGTAACGATTCGTTAAGATTTTTTGGAGTTTTACAGATTTTGTTTGTGTCGCTTAGGGTTTTTACATTTTTTATATCTTTTTACGATTTTTTTTACTTCTTATATTTCTTTTTAATATGTTACTAATGGTTTTGTGTTCTTATTATTTTTTTTTCTATTTTTTATTTTCCGAAAAGACCTAAAAACTAATGGTTCATTAAACATTATTAAAGCAATAACAGTACCCTCATAAATATTATAATTTGCAGCAATTTAAAATGCGCAAAAAACACGTAAGTTTTAGAAATTTAACCAGTGGCACGATGTATTCAGTCAGTGGCAAACAAACTATGGATGACGTAATAAATGACCTTAAAGAAGAGAGAGTGAATCTCCTGGTACGGCTTGGTAACATTTCTCGTAATGAGAAGGATTTGTCAGGAATTATGATGAAAAATCAATATGGCAGCCGGATATCCATTCATGGACAAAAAATTACTTATCATATGACGTAAAATAAGTTTTGAAACTGTATATTCTCTAATACTGAAAATTAATGAAGCAATGGTTATTTGTAAAGAATTTTCATAAAAATCATTTATGAGAATTTTTTCATGATAAAAAAAGGAAATTTAATTTTAATTAAATTAAAATCAATGCCAAGTTAAAGTTTAATATTGTCTTTCATACCTAATACCTATATTTTGTAATGTCGAATATTTTTTATATACCAAGAAACAAAAACTATAGCTGACCTGTCGAACACTGATGTCTTTTTCTTATTTTCCGTTTTTTCAAATTTTTACTATTTTGCCCCGTTTCTTTTAATGGTATTTTGTTTTGTCCTTTTGTCGTTTTCATCGTATTTTCTCGTTAGTTTCCATGTTTTTCACCATTTATTTTCATTTTTATTTAAGGATGTCTTCGTAGGTATAGACATAAATACAAATGTATCGAGAACATCTATTGGAGAAGAAGAGGCAATTGATTAATTTGGTATTTAAAGGAATGGCAAAGTTTGGGAAGGTAAGGAGTTCCACAATCTGTAGACCCTGGGGATGAAGGAACGATCGAATCGATCCGTTCTCAATGTCTGGCACTGAACAGTATACGGGTGCATGGAGTTGGCATGTTACGTTGCTCTGGTTGGTCTGACAAGTGGAGACACTATAGGTCGGAGTTCTTCTCAGCAAAATCCGTTTAAGTATCGGTATAACAGGAAAAGATCAGACACTGCTCTTCGATGGGACAATGGAGCTAGGTGATACTGATGTCGTTTATTAGTCGAAATGATCTTCTCTGTATTGCATCAAGACCTCTGAGTCGCGGATCTCCATATATGCGAACAGTGTTCAAGATAAGGTCTTATTTGGATTTGGGTTAAGTTGGATAAAGGGAAATGTTTCCATGCTTTAAAAAGAAGGCCCAACTTATTTCCTACTGCAGTTGCTATGGATGCTATATGTTTGTTCCAGAGTAAGTTCTGGGAGATCGTTATACTAGCCAGCGTAATGGAGTCGCTTGCTACTAGAGTCTGATCGTTCATTGTGATGGATGAGTCGTATGTTTGTCTCTTGTTGGATAGCCAACATGTCTTTGTGTTAGAAGCGTTGAAATAAACAAACTTCTTTCTTCCCCACTTGTCAACAATTCATAAATCTTGATTGAGGAAGCCGTAGAGCTTCGCTACAGTGTAGGTTGCCATCATCTGCAAAACCCAGTATTGGGTTATTAGTGGCTTCTAGTGTAATAGGAATAATGTGTGATAGGAATAAAGTAGGAGCTAGAGTTGATTCTTGGGGAACTCCAGCGTTGATCTTGTAGAGGTTGGAGGAATGTCCCTCAACTTGGATGTGCCTGTTGGAAAGAAAGTTGGATATCCATCTAGAAAGGCTTGGCGAGAGTCCGTATGAACACAGTTTGTTCAAAAGAGCTGCATGCCACACTTGATTAAATGCATTTGAGATGTCTAGTGATACTATTTGAGTTTCCCAATAGCGGTTGATGGTATCATTCCATACATGAGTTACATATGCTAGCAGATACGCTGTTGACCTTTGTTGGCGAAAACCATATTGCATGTCACTTAAAAGGTTGTGTTTCTCAAGGTAGCTCAGGATCTCGTGATTGACGTATTTCCCCATAGTTTTGCTAATAGTAGCTAGAAGGCAGGGTTATACAACCTTTCTTGGGAACTGGTTGTACTCGAGCAGTTTTCCAGGTTTCTGGAAAAATATCAGTATGATATGATAGTTGAAATAGCTTATTGAAAACTGGCGCTAGTTCAGGAGCACAAAATTTTAAGAGTAAAGAAGGTATTTCATCAAGGCCTCTTGCTTTGTTGGTATTTAGAATTGTAACGTTCGTTGTAAGCCTAGCTCCTCGACTATTTAACTTTAAAAATATCTATTGTGAATCGCGCTGGCGCAAGCAGTTATCTGATTTCGGTAGGAAATTTTTCTACCTTTTGAGATGCGATTCGGAATTGTTTCATTTCATTTTGATAGTTTAAAAAGTTTAAGTTGTCTCTTCACTTTCTGCTCCCCTCGTTTCGGTGAGTAAGAATTTAATTATTTTAATTTTAGTTTGTAATAATCCAAATATTTGGTGAATATTTTATTTGATATTTAAGTTTATACCTTTACTAACATTTAATTTTTTCGTTCACAATCGCTTGTCAAGAATCAGTTTTTTATTGAGTTAAAATATATAAACATAATAAGTGATTAATTTTTTCTCGAACTTTGGAGAAAACCTTTAGCGATTGTGTACGAAATTAAGGAATATATGGTCGGAGTTTGATGGCTTTTTTTAATTTCATTAGGGCTGATGCCACTTTGAAGAGGGGTCCTAGAGAGGTAGTGAATTCTAGACCCATCAATTTTATTGAAATCACCTTTACATCAATTCAGGGGTAATCGAGCCACTATTCCTGAGGTCACCGCTGAATCTTAGAAATCATCAGATACTGTATGTCCTGTGGTCTTCAAAATTGAAATCCAGATTCTACTCTCGCTACCAAAAGCTCCGACAGAAGACTTCAAAGAAAACCAAAGATAAGAAATTAATTAATTACTTAACTTTTGCTTAACATCAAATCAAATTTTTTATTTAAATAAACAATTTAAAACTGATTTATTCTCTTCTATTTGAAAGTCTGTGCTTGGCGACTATTATTAATTGTTGGGGGGAAATTGATAGAAAAAACCAGAAGGAATCCACGATCCTGAAAGCTAGCTTAGGGTAATTTAAGGGCTACAGAGTAGCAAGGACTCTCTGCACACGCTTAACCCTAAATTTTTCATTGTGTGGGGAGCCCGTGGAATTGAAGGTAGTTCCATGTTGACCGGTGGGTTAAGTGTCGAGTTCGAAGAGAATATTTTGGCAAAGAGTTCTGCCTTTTCTGTGGAGGACGTAACTATTGAGCCGTCATCAGCTGTAAGTGGAGGGAACGAACTATTTGTAAAATTATTATTGATATGTTTGGCGAGAGTCCAAAAGGACTGGCTTCCATTAGGGTTTTTCATTACCTTCTCTCTCATTAGAGCATCAAAGAGACTTTTGGAACTGGAAATAGTGGTGTTGTATCTGTTTCTAGCGTTTATATCATCCTGTTTTGATTCATCTGATGGATTTTCTAGAAATAATTTGCGGGACTTGATCTTAGCTTCCCGAGCTACATCGCAATCTTTATTAAACCATGGCATCTGGTTGGCTTTTAAGCGTTTGGTAAAGTGAGGAATGTAAGCTTCCATTGCACACTTAATGGTTTCAGTTATACTGCTGCAAACTGCCATGTTTCTTCGTTGATAAAGCAGACTGGGTTTCAGGGAAAAGTTGCAAAGTAGTTTCGAAGGCCTTCCCAATCTGCTTTTTTTAAGTTCCAAAAAGTTCTCTTGGGTGGTGCCTCGGATGGGTGAGGTCCGATTGGACATTTGACTTCTACTAAAGCATGATCAGAATTACCTAGGGGAGACAGAACATTTACATTGCTCAGTGTGAGTGGTCAGAAAAAGATCCAGAGTATTAGAACTGTGATTGGCAGCTCTGGGAAAGTAAGTGGGCTTGTCGATTAGTTGGGACAGCCCATGGCTCATTGCAAACTCTTCAGTTAGCCTGCATTCTGTGTCCGTTTTGTTGGACTTAAGCCACTTTTCGTGGTGAACATTAAAGTCCCCAAGCACAATTATCTCACTATTAAGGTAGTCGATCTTTTGTGATAAATAGTCTAGTAGTTCGTCGTACAGTCTGATGGCCGATAAATACAACATATAAATTTGCTAGAAGCTTTTAGTGTTAATTTTAGCCAAAGGAAGTTGTCTCTGTTGTTTTCTAGTGCAGGTAATCTAGAGCAGGAAAGTATGCTTTTTACGTAAACACATACTTCATGGTGCCGTTTGAAGTTGTGGTAAAGTTGCAAATTTAAGATGCTTTAGGCTATTTTTCCGAGAAACCTGTGTTTCGGTATGAACAAGAACGTGAGGTTTTATAGAATGTAAATGGTGATGAGTTGCGTTAATGTTGGCATTTAACCCGCAGATGTTAGTGAATGTTAATATGCAGTCTATTTTGCGTTTCTGCTTCTGGGTAAAATTGGCTGGCCTAGAGGTTGGTCTACTAGTAGATTAATCGATGGCTATGTTATTTCCATCATGAGTTCCCGAGATTGTCCCCCCCAGAAATCCGAATGGGAACTATTTTACTTCCGGAACATTTAACCTCTGGAGAACCCATCATGGTATTTTCTAGAAGAAAAAGGTTTAAGAGAAAGAAAGGGATTGGAGGGAAACGAAAAGGTGCGAAGCGAAGGGAAAGAACCGACTTACAATTCAAATAGGGAAACATGTTTAGAACATTTTACCCCATCTTAACAAGTTGCAGGGTGTTACCTCCTCGGGCGATGGAAAGTTCTATTTACCACCTACAATACTTTATTCAGATAACAATAGCAAACTAATGTTTTAAGAATTTTCGGTAAGAGACAAATAAATTTTTAAATGATTTTTTGAAGTTATACTTCTATTTATGCACTCAGAGGAAAAGATTTGTGTACAGTTAAATGGGAAAAATCATTACATATGTAATGGTGTGAGTAAGAGAAAGACAGACACACTTATAAGGTATATTGGTCGGTAAAAACAAAGATGAAATATTTATCACATGTTACTAGTCATAACTATAAGTCCTTTGAATACCGTTTCAACATTTAGTACATTGAAAAGGGATAGATGTACAAAAAACAGTCTGAACTAATGTATGAATATCATAGTGACGGATCACATGATTATTTTATAACTCTGTCAAGTAAGTTAACATATTAAGTTTATTATTTTATATTACTAATATTAATAATAATATTCAGTAATGAGTATTGTATTGTAGTCTAAAATACCGTCACATGGTTGCAGTATATCCTGCACTATGCTTTTGAGGTTGTTGGTTACATAAAAAAGTGTTTACGAATAGTCGAGGAAATAAAGCATCAAAACCTCAAAATTTTGTAACGTAAGATGGATCGGAATGCGTTTTTTTGCATTGGATTCGTTAAACTATCAGGAAATTTGTCGCTATATTTTATAATGTAAAAATGAAAATTGCATTTCTGCATTCAAAAATAGACAGTAGAGAGAAAACTTACAACTCGGTAAGTATTGCTGTAAATGGGTTTAATTTATATACTCGGGGTTTTTGGAGTCGCTGAACACGAATATCACGATTCCGAAAGTCTCCGCGGCACTTGGTGTCTATTAGGGTATTTACTTCTTCTCCTGAGGTTTTATGTAAATTCTGAACGAAATCAGTGCACACTTGGTACTCGGAATTCTGTACGAAATCAGTGCACACTTGGTACTCGGTGGTTTTTTGAGTCGCTAATTACAATTATAATAATGGCGATGGTGTTCGAAACACCTGGTGCTTAAGACGGACCTCGTCTCTAGGAATTTTATGCAAATTCGATACAAAAAGAGTGTGCACACGGTACTAGGAGGTTTTTGGGGTCGCTTGTCACGAATATCATATAATGAGTTTGCTAATTCATTCGCATACAAATTTATTAATCCATGCGCGTGCAAAGAAGTATAACTTCTGCCGGCAGTCCCACTGACTGCCACCCTAGTTTTTTTTTTAGAAATTCTAATAAAAGTTTCACTAGCGCGTATGACCTCCTCTTGCATTTATTACGCTTAGACACCGACGTGGCATGCTATTTATTAAATGACGAATTGTTTGTTGAGGTATCTGTTCCCATTTTTAAATCAAAGCCTTTGTAATTTATTGTAGGTTATTTGGCATTTCTCTCTGTATCATTCGTATTCCCAACTCATCCCACTGATGTTCTATGGGATTTAAATCCGGACTATTGGGTGGCCATTCCATAACTGTAATTTGATTTTCTTGAAAAAAATCTTGAACTTGTCTAGCGACATGAAGACGGGCATTATCCTGTTGGAAAATAAAATCTTCTCCATAATTTTGGGCATAGAGCTGTAACCTTTTTTATTGTTAGATGGTAAATGCTCGTCTTAAGGTTCACTAGTGCGCACGGCACTCAGTTGGTTGTTGGAGAGCGAGCGTGGGTTCGGACGAGTTTAATGAAAAATTATAGAAAAGATAAAAAAGAAAAATATTTAATAAGATAATAAAAATTAAAAGGGACAAAAAATAAAGGTTCAATAATAAACAAGTCAAACAAAAAAAAAAAAATAAAAAACATAGACAGATATCTATTTTAGAAACAGTAAAAACATATTACCAATCACTTTTGTGAATAGTCCAAAAACATTTCTTTTATTACACTTAAAATAACAGCTATGTATATTATTTTGTTATTTCTGTGTACCCTGTGAAGCGAAAAGTGATACAAATGAAATCTAGATAAAAAATTATTAAAATCACCTTTTGCTTTCTTATTAACTCGAGTTAAAAGAGTACCTACTTACATATCCAGTTATAGTTATTATGCATACAAATAAAAGGAACAGATAAAAAATACTAAATAAAAAACACCGGCTTTTTCAATCAATCACTGTGTTCTACGCTCACTTATGACTTTAAATCTTGATACGTAGATATTAGATATTAATATTGAATACAATCAAATTCAATCTCCAAAGAAATAAACAGTACTCTTTTTTCTTGTAGTGAAGATCGTAACGATACAATAAAAAAACTTACAAATGGCTCCCCAGCGTCTATCGGGAAGAATTATAGATCAGCAACCAGCTTAATCTCAGAAATACGGTAAAAATTCGACAATTCTTTAGTCTCATCCACAGGTACTTACAGGTGGTATTCACAAAACCATTTCATAGAAATTACCAACCCTTTAATCGGCACTCGAAAACAATTACTTTATAAGTTTCAGATAACAAAAAAAACCGGGAAAATTGGAGATAAAAATGATTCGAAGTGTTGATGAACAAAGCCCCACCTTGAGTGAATCTCGTTGCTCGGGTTTCCGCGCAAATAAGCTTTACGAGAACACATGATCCAATCGAAAGATATGATTGGTTAGACTTTTGTACCGAAGAGACCGTTACTTTGAAAAGTACTGGACGTTTCTAGAACAAAATAGAACGCTACGAATACAGAGTAGACTTAGATAAAAAGAAATTGTTAAAAAAAGAATTTTAATTAACAGGGTTTTTTAAAAACGCTACAGAGCAATACATTGGGCTCTAAAATACTTGTTGCCATTCCTGTTCAGTCCAGTTTTCATGTTCGTGGTAAAATGCTAGACGCATTCTACGATGTCGTCTTGTTAATTCTGGTACCTTTGCTGACCGTCTAGATCTTAATCCCATTTCTCTTAAGCGATTTCTTATTGTTTGGGTTGAAATAGGTCTGTTTATATGCTGTTGCAGTAGATTTGCATAATGTCGAGCCGTGAAAGTTGGATTTCGAATTGCATTTCTTACTAACATACGGTCCTGGCGAGGTGTTGTAATGCGTGTTCGGGGACCATATGGCCTTCTTACTACATCAACAGTTTCCAGAAACCTATTCCAAGTTCTTGAAATCACTGATTGGCGTACCCGAATTTCGGCGGCAATCTGACGTTGTGACGCTCTATCTCTAATACGATGGATAACAATGGAAGCTTGAAAAAATGTATTCAAATGTCTTCTGGGCATAATTCTGTACCAACTACTAGTACTAAATAACTTCAAAATAAAACTATTTATCGTATTTTCTTAATAACGTGACGAATGGGAAAAACTACGTTTCATCAAAATTCGATATTTATTTGGGTCTAGTGGTAACTAAAAAAATTGTGATAAAAATGACCAGTCTATTATCAGCAAAACATATATTTTTATACAAGGTGAATTTGATTTTTGTCAATCTCAATCTAAAGCCAAATGTATAAAAATTTTAGGTGATTCTTAATTGATTTTGCTTAGTACACATACACATATCTACTAGACTAGAGAATATAGGTGTATGCTCAGACATCAAACATTTTTAGAAATATTATAATGACAAAAGGAGTAACTAGCGATTACCAACAATGATAGCATGGTTGCAAATTGCAATACTGATATTGTTAGTCTTTTTCGCTTCTTACTTCTAGACTGTTTATTGCAATGATCATCCTAACCGAATTCCAGTGTAGGTACACCAACCAAAGTTATTATGTAAATTTTACTAATTACAGTATTGGCATACAAACATTTCTATGGACCTATGGTCCTGTTTTTTCTAAAAAAATGTACTTTAACATTAACAAAACCTTGCATCATCTGTTTTATTTGCCTCTATTTTTCCAAATTTTTGGAAACAAAGCTTTCGTAGCCCAATTTACAAATGTGATTGCAAGGATGATGTTAAAATCTATAGACACATCTGCGTTCAGTCGGAGATTCCAAAACTGCTTGATCAATAGTGAGCAACATGGGTCTAAGTCCGGTAAATCCACAGCTACCAATTTGGTGCTTTATAATAATGTTCGCTTTCGAATAGCACGAAAAGGTTTGATCATGTACTATGAACTTTTGTTAGCCAAACTTAACTCCATAGGAATTGCTGCACATAGATTAAATTAAAAGTCATCAACACAATTTTTTAAAATATGTAGCATATAAAACGAAATTTAATGTGGGAAGTAAAAATTTTGACAATGTCAATACTAAACTTAAATTCTCTTGAACATCGAATAACTGAACTAGCTCTTTGTTTTTTTTTTTTCATAAGTTGTTGAATGGTACAAGGACTAGGTACAAGTTGCAGTCCAGATGTATTAATCTAGTCAATTTTAATATATATAATCAGAAGAACCAGAATATCTGAGTTATTTAATATTTCGTTACACTCAATCAATTATGCACAGAATGAAACTATTTTAAGAATACTAACGGTCAAAATGCCAATTTAGAATCGTTTGACTCATCTTTTTCGTCTTTTAAACGCCTAGTAAAAAAGGTAAGGACTATTTTTCTTGTTGGATATCTCAAACACATATTATTATTTATTTATTATAATTGAGACAAATTATTCGATCCCTCGATACTGTAGGTGGGCTTATCACGTTCTGTTGTTCTGAAACTAGGGTTCTCGAGTAGATCAATTTTTATTACCTACATCCAATGTTGATTTTTAGCTCTGCTATTCCCGAAGAAACACAAGGATACTTTGCGTAACTGCCTTTTTTTTTTTTTTTTTTAAAGAGGGCCAGGCTTAGAGGTAGTCCATGGGATTGCATCGCAGCTAGTACAGCTTATTGTGCACCCTCATTCACAGGTCCTCATTCTTCGTCAAATCCCAGGTTCTTAATGAACCAAGAGATTCTTTTGACTATGGTTTCCCGTTCTTCCCTTTGATCTCCAGTCGGTAGGCCAAGGGATCTCACACGCAGACCTTGCAGGGCTGGGCACATAAATATCACGTGGAAGGCTGTTTCCTCCTCCTCACCGCATTTCCTACATAGGAGGTTTTCAACTTGAATTCCCATCTTATGTAGGTGTCCGCGAAATACCCAGTGGCCGCTGATGAAGCCAACCACTTTCCGCAGGGTTTTCCTCCTCAGCCCAAGGGCATCTGCCGCTATAGCACCAGTAGGTGTCTGCAGCATTCTCTTTGACTGTATTTTACCTTCTGTTTTTTCCCAGCTCTTTCGATGTTCTATGCCCATCCACTGGCGAACAGCTCTTCGTGCTGCCTTGTTGGCCTAGCATTTTTAAGTCAACACATAAGAACCAGTTATGTTTCACATATTTAATTTTGTCCAAAAGCACAGCAACAGCAGTATATTCTTCTTTTACTTTTGTAGAATGTGCAATAGGCAACAACCCTAACTTATTCCCATTCTGGAGTCCGTTTTAATTATCCGATGAATAAGCGCCACTCACTAGATTCGTAATTTTGTAATTTTATAGCAACCATTAAATCAGGTACACCATTACATAATACAAAGTCATTTCTTGAGCTACATATCTAAGGAGATTTTTTCTCCCGGTAGTAGAAATTTTATTTTATTTTTTTAGCTGGAATCTCTTGGTTGAACGCTTTTGGAGTTTCCAGGTAATACGACTGTTCGTTTTTTGCCTTAAAATCTATAGGCTCCTATTGTGAAGCAACAGTTTAAGGTTCAGGCGGCTTCTTATGGTGCAGAACACGTCTATATGCCGTCCATATGCAAATATTCCCATTTCCTATGATTTTTTCGGTTAATGTCAGTTATGGTCAGCAGTTGTCGTAGTGGTTAGCGGGTTTATCTCAGATCATAGCACTTTCGTACGTAAATTTAAGTAATTTTTGTAACCTTCATTTACGAAGGCTGTCACATTTAACGTTTTCTTTTAAAATATATACTTTCAGAGAATGAAGCGAAAATTATTCGAATCATTCACACAAACTTGGCTTGACTATGCCTTGTAACGTTAAAACGTCCTTAAAGGCGTTATTTTCCTAGCTACCTCAACTAAGTCGTGAGTTACCTTTAAAGAGTAGGTATAACCAGTCTTTCTCAAACATGTAATTAACGGCACCAAAGTATAAACTCCATTGGCGTAGGGATGTGGCGACCCCACCGCCCAGAGGGCCACCTCTGCAAACAGCCAACTGGTCCTCCAGGTTGGGGGTTGTACTGTAGGCCAGCAACCTACATATGGAAAAACTTTATACGCTGCGAATCAAACACTTTTGCCTCGGAGACGGACGGATAACCAGGATAATCGACCTAGGCTACGAAATAAGGATATTCTATTAGGAACATGGAACGTTTTAAGCTGGTTTAGACCAGGAATAGCTACAAGAGCGATCGATCAATTGGAAAGGTACGGGATGGACATTACTGCCATTCAGGAGATTAGATGGCTAGGCACAGGCAGTATACAAATGCAGAACTCTTTAGTGTTTTGGTCAGGGTCTGAAAATATACATGAATTCGGATGTGGTTTTGTTGTAAACAAAAAATATCGAACGGCTATTATAGCATTTAAGCCGGTGAACAACAGAATATGCATACTTAGAGTGAAAGGAAGGTGGCACAACGTAACTATGTTCTCAGTGCATGCCCCGACGAATGAAGCAGAAGATGAAAAGAAAGACGAATTCTACGAGCTTTTAGAACAGGAATATCGAGCAGCTCCCAGGAACGACATAAAAATCATAATGGGGGACCTCAACGCCCAGCTAGGAAAGGAAGACCATCTGAGATGTGTAGTGGGAAGACATAGCTTACACAACGTAACAAACGATAATGGGGACAGATTGGCAGATTTCGCAATAGCAATGAACATGTCGGTTAGGAGCACTCAATTCCAAAGAAAGAACATCCATAAAATAACATGGGTATCCAACGATGGAGTAACGCAAAACCAAATTGACCACGTCCTGATAGATGGTCGTTTTTCCAGTAATATTGAAGATGTCAGAAGCATGCGGGGGGCAGACAGTGACTCAGATCACTTCTTAGTAAGATCCAAATTGAAAGAGAAACTGTCCACCAAAAGATCAAGCACGAAAGAAACGAGGAAAAAATGGGACATAAACAAATTTACAAGACTTCAAAAGGTACAAGAATATAAAGAAGCAATTAGGAACAAAATGCAAATGCTACAAACTGAAACTACTGAAGAGAATGTTGAAGTCGAATGGCAACAATTAAAGACGATAGTAAGAGAAGCAGCTAGTGAAACTATAGGAACAACAACAGGAAGTCAGAAAAATGGATGGTACGACCAAGAATGTGAAAATATATTGGATGAGAAGACTAGAAAGAGAATGACCTTTTTGGAGAACCCCACGAATGAAAATAAGGAGATTTTTAATATAGCACGTGCCAAAGCCAGAAGACTACTGAGAAAGAAGAAGAAGGAACATTTGGAGGAAAGAGTAAGAAGAATAGAGGAAAACAACACGAACAACCAAGTAAGAGAATTTTATAGAGGAATAAGAATCGGAAAAACAGGACAGACGATAAGAGAACTAAATTTTGTAGAAGATAGCACCGGAAGACTACTGACGTCGGAGGATGATATAATTCAAAGATGGGGGCAATATTTCTCTGAACTGCTTAATAGACAAGTAGATGAAAGTGTCAAAGACACGCACTTCTATACTGCAGAATTGGAATTGGAACCGCCTACACTAGATGACGTTAAGAAGGCTATCAACAAATTAAAGAACTACAAATCCCCAGGGGAAGACGAAATTAATGCAGAACTCGTAAAGAACGGAGGAAATGAACTACACCAATTGATACACCAGATCATATCAACTATATGGAAACACGAAAAGATGCCAGATGAGTGGAACAGTAGCATAATAATACCAATCCATAAAAAGGGAAAGAAAGCGGACTGTCGTAACCATAGAGGAATATCATTGGTAAATACCACCTATAAGATAGTGGCATTGATCCTTGTGCAGAAACTAACACCATATGCCGAGGAAATATTAGGAGATTACCAATGTGGATTCCGACCGGGGAGGTCTACGACGGATCAAATCTTTATAGTCCGCCAGTTTATGGAGAAATGCTGGGAATTCAATAAAGACATACACCAAATATTCTTGGATTTCCAGCAGGCCTACGACTCAGTCAACCGGGATCAGCTATAGTATGCAATGAGGGAATTGGGAATCCCATTAAAATTAATAAGTTTAACTAGAATGTGCGTAGGGGGCTCCAAAGCAAAAGTACGAATTGGTCAGACTACGTCAGAAATATTTGAAATACATACAGGCCTGCGACAGGGAGACCCTCTATCCCCTTTGCTTTTTAACCTGGCTCTGGACTGGGCCATGAAGAAAATCTCTCCCCAAATAACACCGGGTTTCGCAACGGATGGTACGAAACTTATGTTAGCCTTTGCCGATGACATAGATGCTGTGGCACATAATACTATAGATGTTAAAGAAATATTCTCCTCTTTTGAAAATCATGCTCAAAGAATGGGATTAAGGATCAACGAAGCTAAAACTAAATATATGATAACATCTAAGAACCCCAGGCAAAGAATACGGCAAAATATTACAATAGATAACTACAATTTTGAAGTCGTAAAAGAGTTCAAATACCTAGGAGCGACAATAACAGATGACAACAGGAACGAAAAAGAGGTAGCCGCACGTATTGCATCGGCAAATAGGGCTTTCTATGCGCTATCAGGATTCCTTAGATCCAAAATACTTACAAGAGGAACTAAGATAAAAATATATAAGACCATAATACGCCCTGTTTTATCATACGGTAGCGAAACGTGGGTCCTAAACAAAAGAGAAACCGACAAGCTTCTGGTCTTCGAAAGAAAAATACTACGAACGATTTTTGGACCAACCAGGGATATTGTAACAGGAGAATGGAGACGTCGAAATAATAATGAACTGGAACAACTATATGGTGTGGAAAACATAGTAAGATGTATTAAATCTGGTCGACTGAGATGGGCAGGGCATGTTGTTAGGAGCAATGATCAGAGACTTTTAAATATCATATACTGTGAAAGGCCAGAAGGAAGACGATCTGTTGGCCGGCCTAGAAGGAGGTGGAAAGACGCAGTTACGGAGGACTTGAGGAAAATGGGTATAACCCTTTGGGAATTGGAAGCTCAGGATAGACAGAGCTGGAGGGCAATAGTGTGTGCGGCCAAGACTCACCCAGAGTTGTAGTGCCAAAGAGAGAGAGAGAGAAAGTATAAACTCCACAAATTATACTTTAACATCCAATATAAAAGATTAATTACAAAATTTAATTATCTCGAAAACAAATTACTTAAATAAAAAATAATTAAAATTGAATACTATATCAAAAGAAAATTGAATAAGTTAATTAATGAATTAATTATTCTATTATTCTTTAAAAGAAATCTTCAGAATCTCTTGAATTGGCTCATATGTATCGGTAACTATTATTTAGGGATGATTTATCTTCCAAATTCTAAATTAAGGACAAAATGTCTTTTTCTTTTACTATAATAACTTCTTCCTATTCATTTTAAAATGACCGGAACTTATCCAATCTAGTAAAACTCGGGTGGACCTCTTTGAATAAATTTGAAAGTACAAATGAACAATGAACCAGATGGTATGACGTAGGTACCAACTCATAAGGCAACAAGAATTACCAATCACGACAAGTGTCGATAATTTTACTGCAACACAACTCACGTCAAATTTCCTAACTACAAATCTCAAAATAAATAATTTTTACCGATATAGACACGGGAACAATAGTTTGGTGAAACTAATTACAATACAAAACGATCAGGTAGATCGTCACAGCCATAAGGCTTAAATTTTGTTTAAATGTGAGCAAATTAACACTATCTATAACGCAGCAGATTTATATAACACGTGAACAAGAGATATTACAAAAAAATATTTACAAAAAATACCAGTCGAATATTTCTCGTCTTTTTGAAGTCCATTAAAAATGGAGGTATATTTAAGATCAGCAAGATGCCTTACTCCTGGCTTACGATGTGAGCTGTCCTCTCACTCAGAAGGCCAGTTCTCAGCAACCTCCCTGGTGGAATAGGCGGCTAGAACTGCTTCGTAGAGAAACGCGAAGACTGTGGAATAGAGCCAAGAGGGACGGTGGTAGTGATGGTTGTTGGGAAACCTACCACACAGCCCTTACAGCTTATAACAGAGAACTTCGGAAGTCGAAGAAGAAATCCTGGAGGAGGTACTGCGCTGATATCGAGGATGTCAGTGCAGGTGCCAGACTTCAGCTCTTTCTAAAGACGTAACTATGAAGGTGGGCAATTTGCTTAATCCGGATGGGACGTACACCAAAACAGGAGAGGAAACAATTGAATTGTTGCTAAAAACTCACTTTTCTGGCTGCCTAGACGGGGGAGTTATCTCCCCTCGGTTGTGGAACATCGCGTCTGACCCTTTGCTTCGGGAGCTCAATGAGTCGGGAATACATGCCCAGGCCTATGCTGGCGATTTCGTCATCTTGGTCCGAGGCTTTTGTGTGACCACTATGACGGAGCTGCTCAACGGAGCTCTGTCAAGAGTAGAACGCTGGTGCAGGAGTCGACATCTTACGGTCAACCCTGCCAAAACGGTAGTCGTACCTTTCACACGCAGGTAGAAGCTGGCAGGCTTAACGCCACCCAGAATCTTCGGTGAAAGAATAACAATTGCCGAGAAGGTAAAGTTCCTAGGCGTCCATCTGGACAAGAGACTTACCTGGAATCGGCATTTAGAATACACTATAGAGAAGTCTAAGCGTGTTCTAAACATGCTTAGGCCATCTGTGGAGAGGACGTGGGGACTCTCACCCAAGGTCGTCCGATGGATACACTTGGCGGTTGTCAGACCCATTGTCTCCTACGGATCATGCGTATGGTAGAACAAGGTTGAGCAATCAACTATTCAGAGAAAGCTAGACTCGCTTCAGAGGCTTGCATGCCTGCAGATCTCTGGGGCCATGAGGACAGCCCCAACAGCGGCACTGGGAGTTATCCTGGGCTTGCCACCTCTCAAAGTTTACATCAAAGGGGAAACGATGTCGGGAGCTTACAGGCTGAAAGTTAACGGGTGTCATGGTGATGG
The DNA here is from genome assembly GCA_964028335.1 of Altica lythri. NCBI lineage: Eukaryota > Metazoa > Arthropoda > Insecta > Coleoptera > Chrysomelidae > Altica > Altica lythri. Next base: position 44,518,795 of record OZ034808.1, on the reverse strand, counting down.
TTTGCATCGTCATCGCACACTGTTCACTGGAGATTGTCAGGTCCTGTTGACAGGCTTGCCAACTGACCAGATGATCCCCTATTACAACTTTGAGAGTCGATACCAAGTCCGGCTGAGAGACAGAGCCGAGTGGACTGTGGACGGCTCTCAAAGAATTTTCGATGATGCATGATACTTTACTGACGGATCTCGCTCTTCAGAAGGAAACGGTGCAGGGGTCTGTGGTCCACGCAACCTTAGGCAGCATTTCAGCTTGAGAACGGAGTCAACCGTGTACCAGGCTGAGGTATACGCCTTACTAAAGGCTGCCGACCACGCCCGATAGCCAGGCTGCACTGCTGGCCTTAAAAAAATTACAGGTTAGTTCCAAGCTGATCTGGGAGTGCATACAAAATCTCAATGAACTGGCTAGACATAACAGTGTCTTCTTGGAGTGGATACCAGGTCATAAAGGTCTTGAAGGTAATGAAACCGCGGACCTTCTGGCCAAGAAGGGAGCGGATACACGATTCACTGGTCCAGAACCTGTATTGGGACTGCCTAGAGCCTGGGTAAGGACCAAAGTCAGGAACTGGGTCTGGAAAAAGTCGACCAACCACTGAAGTAACACTGTAGGGCTGAGGCACTCGAAGCTGATGCTCAAAGGCTACTCTAAAAAACTGACGTCTGACATACCGAATCTTGGTAGGAGTCAGATAAGAGTATTAGTGGGCCTGCTCACTGGGCATGGACCATTCAGACTACACCTTCGGAGGATGGGGATTCTGACACAGGAACCCACCTTGTGCCGACTGTGCGCCATGGACGATGAGACGGCAACTCACATTCTATTCGAGTGTGAGGCCTTGGACTATAAACGGTTCCTCATCTTCGGTGACACGAATCCTGAAACCTATCACCACCCTGAGGAGCTGGTCACAGGACTCAAATCTCTTATAAAGGGAACTGCCCTGTGGCAACAGTAACTCAAGGAATTTCGGACACCTGGATTCTAGCCTACTTGAAGATCAGCGTGATGTTGATTTTCAGCTGAACAAACTAGAGTCCTGCACGCACGGGTGTATGTAAGGACTCTTGGTGCCGAACCTGGTCAGAATATTCCCATAGGAAGCAGTTCTCAAACATGGGGCTCCACAGGAGAGACCATGCCAGGTCATTTAGATTAGATTAGATTAAGATCAGCAACGTGAGATTAATAAACATAGTTTAATTTGACTGCTATGACAAATTTGTATATCATTTTCACAGACAATTTTGACTGATTCGATAGTTTTTAATATCAATTCTCTCATGTCAATCCATAAGATTAATTATTCTATAGTCCCATTTTATACATAAAAATGATCCTCGCAGACTTTTACTAAAGAGACCTAAAAAAATGTGATTTAAATTTATGCTTACATTTCCTAGTAGGTATAGAAAGAACGTAGATAAATAAAAGAATAAAAGTAAAAAAATTAGACGGCAAGAAGATCCGAAGGTAATAGAAAAAAGTAAAGTAAGTAAGAAGGTAAAACGGTGGCAAATGTGCAGAAATATATTTTTTTAAATTTCAACCACTAAACATGTTGTAGCTTTTTGCAATTTAGAAAGCATACAAACATGAAAATGGCATTAAAGAGAAATTGAAAACAAAATATGCGGCAGGACTCAAACCTTCAATCTTTACCTATACGCGATAACACCTCTAATTACATTTGATACTCATTTCCTCATAAACACATGTATGCATGACGCTTTTGTTTTGTCTCACATTTTTATTCGATTAGGAGACCAGATTAAGAAGAAGCGTCGCATGTGACATGAGTTGAATCAGTGGGGTAAAGATTACAGGTTTGAGTCTTGCTGAATGAGACATTTTTTAATTTTAAATTTTACTTTCAAGTTTGTATACTTTCTAAATTTCCCATGAGAGATATCTTACAATAATTAGTTTACTTAAACTCCATAGTCGAGCTATCACTAAATATTTGGTTTTTCAAGGCAACACGCTAACGTAAATCACAAATTAGTGGAACGCTATACGCCTCTCAGGCACCTCTAGTGGCGCCACCAAGCGGACTCCGCGACATGCGGTTGGGTCAATCGGCTGTCATAAGTGTCATATGCTATGTCACAGCCGGACTTGACTATACAAGCCGTGAACAACCACTTGGCAACGCCAATAGTTTCAGATCGGTTTCTAGCGAGCGCGTATTTTTAAATTCATTTAAAGCTCGATTCAAAGATCGCGTAAATAGTATTGACATTTCGTTTAAAATAATTAAATCAGTATAATAATTGAAACATATTTATAAATAATATTTAAACTCTAAAACAAATTACTTTATGAATAAGAACATTTGACTCATTATTTAAATAGTACATAACTCATAATATGTTTATAACAATTGTCTACAAATAATACTCATTTTGTCAGACAATCTTAACAGATTGTCTGTCCAGCAAGGACCACGAGGAGGTATGAACCTTCCTTGCCTGGAAAGGAAAGGGTTGGTTATGTTAGTAAGAATATAAAATTAGTTTGTTTTTGAAAACAAGTTTTCAAGACACATCACGATAGTTGTAAAGGAAATTGGTTAAAATGATTAACAAGAATTGTTAGAATTATTTATTGAATGTGTCTAGTTTCCTTTTTTTGTTTTTTGACTCAGCCTTTTCCGATTTTTCTGTGGCATTTTTATTATTTCTTTTTTTAACATAATTATTTAAAAGAATGTTTGAAAATACAGAGCACATCATAATGAACATATTTTTGTTCTCGTTACCACAAATACATTGCGAGTATAAATCATTAAAGCTTTCATGTTGTCTAGTGCTTAAATTAGTTAGATTACACAGAATAGCTTTTTGATTTGTCATTTTTAGGAAGGCACTCTCAGTAGCAGGGTCATTAATAATTTTTTCACAAATCGCGCACATATGGAATAGAATGTCTTTAACAATTTCTGTAGGAACCTTTAAACCACCACGTTGTAGACAATCAAAGTATTCGTCGTCAATTAGGTTTCCCTTATTTCAACAAGAAAAGAAACACAGATGTTACAATTATTATATTTTTTTACGATTTTGTGGGCAGCATAACCGGCTATATAAATTTGTACCGATTTGTCAATTTCATATTCATTTAGGTAATCAGTTTCAAGTAAAAACAAAAAAATGTCAGTCATTATTTTGAGGCATTGTCCAATCAAGATCATTTTCCTGGATACAGCTGTCTCCCTTTTTTTTAATCTCAGCTAAAGAGAAATTACCATCAGCAGCACTTTTAAATATATGTTTGAGTCTAATTTTTTTCTCAGCATTTAAAATATCATCAAAGCTAACATTGTAATTACAACCTCCGAGAAGTCTGTATTTACCAAATCTTTTTTCTAACTTTTCAGTAGTAAATTTACCTGGTAAAATATACGACAAATCAAATTTTGAAAATGAATACTCAATTATTTCTATTAAAACAGATGTACTATGGAAAAGTGCAGAATAGGTGTCGTTTGTAAGGCGACCATTATTGTTTTCAAGTTTATGCCAAGCTTCAATCCAGGTAACAAATTTTCTTAAAAAATGAACAGAGAAATGATCAATTTTAGAGATGGGATCGCAGTACTCGTTTCTTTTTATTTTACTCCTTAAAATACTAGTATTACTGACAATATCCCACCAATGTCTGATAACTTCAAGAAAAGATGCTGTGTCTTTAAAACCTAAGTCATTTAAAGCTGCGATTGTTGAAAAATTACATATATTATCCGCGATAAAAACTTTTTGACGCTCAAAATTGTTAGGATAAACAGTTTTATGGTTAAGTTTAAAAGCTTTTTTTACAACGAGGTCCTTTTCCTGCTCATACATACACTTAACGTCATTATATTTTGCATGCCTAATCACATCAAAATTGTCAAAATCTGGATAAACAAAGGTTTTATGTAAGTTTTTTAAGTTTCGCCAGTTATTAAGTATATTTTTAAATAAATGCACAAAATCAAAGCTAGCAAATATTTTGCATTCTGGTAGATCAGGGTTGGGGAAAGAATTTAAGTTTTTGCTTGTTATATTAGAAAACATGGATCGGTTAATTCTGTGATTGTCAGTTATAATATCTAGTACTTGAAACCCATTTTTTTGGATCAATGAAATTACATTTTTAGTAATAGGAACCATTTCGTTACCCTTTATAATTGTGAACTGGTAGTAGCTTCACTATTTCAGAAACGTTTCCAAAAGCAGAAACTATCATAAAAGCGAGAACCGTAGTGGCCAAAGAACTGTCATTCGAAGCTACACCTACAAGATTTTTTCCCCTGTAATCTAAGCTTTTGGATATATAAATTTCATCAATTAATAGATTTACAATTTTTTCATTTGAATTCAAACAAATTCAAATATTTAAGAGAGAATACAGAGGAGATTACCAGAAAAATAATAATAATAACAGTAACTAAATGGTATCTAATAAGCTGGCAGGCAGGTATGCAGGTATGCAACGCAATAACAAAATAAAAAAGAAACAAAACGAACGAAAAAATTCCAAAATGTCAGATACTTACGCTAATTTCCAACGCTAATATTTGTTATTGTTTTTAAAAAATAACTAAAAAAATACCTACAAAATCAAAGCCAAACACGATTCATTAAAACACACTTTCAATTATAATTATTTTTTAAAAAGCACAATCACAAAATATGTACCACCATTTGTCGCCACTTATAGGTTTAGCATTTTATAACACATAAACTTCACTCATAGATATTTTTGTTTTAACTCAATATCTGCGGAAAAAAACTGTACTGGTCACTCACAAATCTCACACAGTAAAACCTTTTACAGGTTTAGTCGTTATCTTAACAATAATTTCGTTAAAAAAGCTGATTTATTCTCAAAACAACAAGAACTATTTTGCCTTTCGAGCTTTTAACATGTAAGTCTAATGGCTGAACCCAGTTTATTAGATCTAAAGGCATAGTTGCCAGATTTCCTTGTTCACGGCTTGTTAAGTGGAGTAGGGCTGTGGCTATGTAATTCCAGCGGAGTGTGCTTTTTTAAATTTAAAATTTTAATCGATTGTCGTGAAATGTCCGCGAAAAAAGTTAGTGGTCACACTTGTTGTGTTGTTGGGTGCAATTCCCGGGGTTATACTATCCCAGGAATAAGTTATTATAGATTTCCCTCGAAATCGTGGGAAGTAGCTCGTCGCAAGGATTGGATTGTCGCAGTCCGTCGAGTCGAGTATGTACCAATAATGTTTATCAAATAAAATTTTATGGAGTGACAAAGTTTTTTTATTTCTGTTTTTTTTCTTGGACATTTAGTTAGACACAGAAGCATTCAAATTTATTGTTAAGTTTGAAAAGAAACTTATTGTGAGAAAAATACCAATTTTCTCATTAGAACCTATATAATATTATGTGCTCAATTACTCTAAAAACAATAATAAAATTACCCATTTCATTACGCTGCTCAATCACGTTACTGACGTGAAAAGAGAGCAAAAGCTTTTTTCCTTTGCTGAGCGATTTTTTTCGGAACCTGTCAAGTTTGACGGCCTGAAAATGATTCTTGATCGTGATGTTCATTTTCACAATCGAGAATTAGCGGTTTTTCAACTAAAGTTTTTAAATAACGCTCATTAGAGAAGAGTGATTTTGCATGATAAACAATAGGCAATACACAGCACCTGACTCAACCTAATGCGGCCTTGCGCCACGAGGTAGCGCTGGCGTCGCAAAGTCGAGATGCCTGAGAAGCGTATAATGTAAAGACCCTGCACCATCATTTATAACCGAATTTGGCACCAGTGGTAGTTTTGGATGTCATTTTGACAGCTGTTACTGACATAGATAGAGTCTATTAATTAAGATTACATTTTCACAGATTTTGATGACATTTTGACGGATTTGATAGTCATTTGGTATCAATTCTATTATGTCCGTAAGACTAACATTTTGTCTTCAAATGCTGCTGAAAGTTTCAATTATCATTGTGTAGTTTCATTTTATATAACAAAGTAATCCTCGTACACAATATAAAAAGACCCACACTAAATTGGTACACATTGTCTAGTTAAGTCTTCTACTTAGACAACAGACCTGAATAAAGGGAGGTAACAAACGACTAAAAAGCAAGAAATTATGAAATCAATTAGTTCAGAAGACAACAAGGTATAAAGACAAGAAACTTGTGTGTCTGATCAGTTTCCGATCTGAACATAAAGATAGCAGCACTTTTCAACTAAGGTTGGCGTACGTGTAAAAAAATAGTCATAGAACCATTTTTACTCATACCCGGTCGTAAGTATTTCAACCACTAAACATGGTCGAACTGTCACAAAATATTTGGTTTTTAAAGGCAACACGCAATCTCAAATCAAATTTGGTTGGACGTTATATATAAAGACTCTTTACCATTATTTACGACGATCTGGATTGGATGTCATTTTGATAGATACATCTAATTTAGATGACACTGCGCAAATCCAAGATTGTCCCTAAATATTTGTTTTTTAAAGGAAAAACACTTTTAGCGCCTCCGCATTGACTCCCGTTTTTTAAGATCATTGGTATAATTTTTTATTTAGCTCGTACGAACCCACGCCCGCTCTCCACCAACCAACGGAGTGCCGTTCGCAATTGTGAACCTTAATACGAGCATTTAACCTCTTAAAAAAAGGTTACAATGTTAGTCCATGTTTCGTTTATTACTAAATTTAGTTTTGTTAAAAGACTAGTATGTAAAGTATTATTTGTTACGTTGTTTTGTTTCATGAAAATCAAATTGGACAAGAAAAGAAAAAAGGTCAGTGACATCAGTTTCGAATAATGTTTGTGTTATGTTGAGACTCTGGTCGTCATTTTTTTATGAAAATAAGGTAGAGACATGTTTTAGATCCATTTTGTACTCTAGTTTGTTTATCTATAGACATTTTGAAACCATACTGAATAAGAATCTTTTGCTATTGTTCTGCAAAATATTCAACTGCGTTTATGTTAATCTTAAATCCCTTTATCATTAAGTAGTTAAAAATCTAATAACAAAAACAAAAAAAAATAAAGTTGTGTTACTGCAGAATTCCCTTTTATTGGGAACAAAATTCTGAAAAAAAGAAATAAGTATCCATTTGACATAAAAACGAATTATTAACAATCACTATTAAACATGTCTTTGAACACTCCTATACCCAATTAGGAGCAGACATTCCAGGATGATTCTGGAAATATTCTATTTGGAATATTCAATTATTCCCTGAAAGCGCCGAGAACATATACACGCTGCGAGGAATATTCTTAGAATCCGCGAATGGAAGGCCCAAAATATAACATAGAATATTCCTACAGAATATTTGCAGGATATTCATATTATTCTAAGAATAATCAGAGAATCGGCTGTCTAGATTATTCTAGGAATATTTAAAAAAAAATAACGCTAGAATATTTTCATTGTTCCGAAACTATTCAAAGAATATACGTTAAAATTATTCTAGGAATATTTAAAGAGATCAACTGAAGAATATTCACATTATTCTATGAATATTCAAAGAATCTGTTGGTATTATTCTAGGATTATTTAAATAGATAAACTCTAGAATATTTATATTATTTTTAGAGCAGATACATTTTCTCTTGGTTAACTCATTACCAGACCAAAGTTAATCAGGGTTTTGAATATTTCGGTGTGACTTGTGTCTATTGATTTTGACACATACAACCCCCGAATAATGTTAACCGAGTTTAACCGAGAATAAAAGAATTTGCACTTAAGTAAAATCTTTGGAAAATCCAGTTTAAATTATTTTACAATTATTTTATGATATCAACCTCAAAACAATATTTCATTAATAATTCTTGCATTTCTGTCACATTTTTACAGTACTGAATGGAGTATAAGAAATTAAACAAATTATGATCAAAAAAATGCCCTTTACTATATCATTTAAGCATGTATAGGTACTATATAATTTTATATATCTGCATCTGCACCTGCACCATCTCTGTAAAAATTAATTATCATTTTTTTATTATAAAAAAAAATATAAGTACATACTACATATGCATACATACGTTTCTTTCTTCATCCTTTCACTTGCTTTAAAAAGGTAAATACCCAAGGAAATTTCAATCTCCTTTCTATTTGGGTGTTTTGTTCTTACCTTTTTCTGTAAAAGAGAGACCAAACACTAGCACGAATGATCCAACACAACTTATAAAATGAAAATTGCATCAATTCCAATCACAATCACAAAGGAAAACGTAAAAACAACGCTAAGTTTCCCGGTTAAATTGATAGATTGACAATCATGAATCATGACCATGGAGACTAGATCATGACACTCGACCGTCGACATTTGCCAGCCAGAGTGCGTTCGAAATTCATGTGGAGGTTGCGGTGCGTTCAGCACAGAGAATTAATAATTGTATAAAAACCTCATAATAAGCTGTTCTGTACTTATCTTAGGTACTTATCAAATGATATGATATTCACATTTTTTTTAGATTGACGTCACGTGTTTTATTATGACAGAAAAGGGTCAAATTATCAATTATCAAAAATAGACCTAATTATTCCTAAAAAAAAGACAACTTAATGTTTATTATTGAATTTATCAAGTCAACAATAATATGTATTTTATAGCAGAAAAAAGAAGAATGTTTATGATAAATTATAAGCCCAATATCATTTATAACACATATATTCGTAAGACATTCTAGAATATTCGGAATATACATAGCTGATTTATATTGCCTCATTCCAGTATTATTTTATCAAACATGTATATGGAACTTTCCAGAATATTCAGAATATGCTTTGACTAATTTTAAAAGTATATCCTGGAATATTCAAATAGTATATTCCTAGAATATTTGATATAATCCGGAATATTTCTAGTCAATATTTGGAATATTCCGAATATTCTGACCCATTTTCGGATGTTTAAAGAATATTCTAAGAACATTCGCTCCTATCTGGGTAGATGCCTGTCCAATTTGTTGTGAAACCATATCGGGAGACAAATATGATGGAGTGTACCCAATGTCAAAGATAGTGCTGCTATGAGTGTGTACAAACAATAGATGGTATAGAGAATATAATAAACAATGATAATTGGAAATGTCCCAAACGTAATCACATATTATCTATATCTGAACAACCATCAGCGTCATCAATGTCACATATTAACAAGGTCCCAAATAAGGCTAATCCAACTAAGACAAGTGTAAAGAGTTTATCCTCTTCAAATAGTAAAAAGCAGTTAAAACTAAAACTTTTACAAGAAGAAGGGAACTCGTTAAACAACAAACAGCTCTTCTGAAAGAAAATTCAGATAATAGCCAGGATGTAGATGAAAACAATTTAAAAGCCTCAGGTCCTCTCTTAAATAAACTACTATTCTTTAAAATTAAAAATCTACCAAATGAACATAGTACTGCTAATCACACCATCCAAATCATGTCTTTCCCTATAAAATGCTAAATAAACCAAGAACTTTAACACCACTACAGTATGCAGCCAGGAAATAAACCCCCAAATATTTACCAGACTGTAATGGTAATATTAATAATTGGCCGCTATTTATTAGTTCATATGATCTGCACAGTTATGTGGCTTTGATAATACGGAAAAACTATTAAGATTACAATCTTGCTTGCTTGCAAAAACGCTGTTTCTTCGTTACTTATTTTACCAGAGTGTGTCCCTAAAATCATTGAGATATTAAAATTACTCTTCGGAACACCAGATTAAATTCTAGAGGCTCATAGAAATTCTATCCGTAGAAAACCTTCCCCTAAAGCCGAAAAATTAGAAACCTTAATTGAATATGCCATTTCAATTAACAATGTATGTGCATAAACGAGTATCTTAATAATCCTAGACTGATGCAGGAATTAGTGAATTAATTACCATTACAAAGTCAATATTAATTAGGGCAACCGCGTGTGAATTCTCCGCTAGAGGCGCTAGTGTAGCTGGAGGTCCCCGCGTTACTGTTTATGGGTGGGATGCACGGTATTATTTTTCTTTTTAATTAGCTTTGGAGTTATTACGAGGTATAATAATATTTATTTTAAAACATTGTTTTAATTATGGAAAAAACGAGTTACCGGTCAATGAATGTCACTACTTTAAAAGTAGAACTACGAAAAAGAGGTGCAAAGATAGCGGGCTGAAAGAACAGTACTGAGGAACACTGCGGCATTTTCCTCTAAATATCAATAGATTAATATTTATTTGTAAATGTGACGACGGATAAGTGTCAGCTACAAATTTATTTTACGGACGGACCTACAACGCCAATGGCGCCAAATGGTGAGTAAAAAAACGGTAGCCCTCATTGGGCAATTTATTGTAATGATATTCACGATTTCAATGGATTACTAGACTTTGCAGATTAACTTTATATTTTGGCTAAACACTTATGTACAGCGCTACCAACTTTAACCTCTACTATACCTACTCGATCAACGATAAATTGGCGACTTCCATACACCTAATCTCAGCTCTAGTACCTACACTTACTCCATCTATCACTTTATTCCCAAATATTCAACAATCATCCTGCATGTTATGTGATGGTCAATGTAGTTTTTTTAGGAGGTTGTCAAAAATTCCTGCAACAACCAATAAATGAAAGATGGAAAACCTTAAAGAAACTAAACGTCTTGAGACACAATCTGAACAAGTTTTCATCACCACCTCAGGGGATTTTAAAGGGGCCTATAGAACAGCACGAACTGTAAATAGTTTAAAGTTCCCAAAGAAAACAATTAAATTTTTCGAGCTACAAAGGAACTACAGCTATTTAAAAAATTTACCTGTCCAGTAATACACCAACGATAATCCCCAAATACTTATTGGTTTAGACAATTGAGATTTGGCCTTACCTTTAAAAGTGAAGGCGATCCAATAGCGGCAAAATGTAGGCTTGGTTGGACAGTTATTTTACTATCCGCATCTACGAAATGCAATGAATCTGAATCCGTATTGACTTACAACTACCACATATGCGATTGCACCAAAGATGACATGAATAATCAAACACTATTTAATGAAGTAAAATAGTATTATACGTTACAAGGTCGGTAGGTGACTTATTACAGTATGAGTTAGTTTACGGACGAGGCGACGTAGGAGCCGAGTTTGGAAATGAAAACGAGGACTGTAATAACACCTAACGACCATGTATCGTATTATATTTTATTTCATCCTGTTTTTATAAATTAATAAATTCATAAAAATGTTAACAGTAGTTCGTAACTTGACTAAAAATAGTTCGTAACTTGATTAGTTATGTCAAATTACCTTGAAAGCGATCTGTCACTGTCAAATAATTTTTTTATTATTAAGGTTTAATTGTTAATATAAAATTGAATAACATTGAGTTCCTTTTAAATATGGATGTAAAAGTAAGTAAGTAATTAATTATTTTATTTTTATTTTATAGTCATTATAGTATTTTTAAATGTCAAAAATTAAAAGTAATTGTCTTCCCTTAAGCAATCAGAGCAGCGTTGCTAGGCAACACATTACAGTACCTGATACCGTAATGTTTTACTTACCGGCGCCAAATTGATTATAGGGAAGTGTATTTACTGGACAGGATGAAATAAAAGTATTTTTTATTTGAAAGTTTAAGCGTTTAGAATTTAAACTTGCCCATTTAAAAAGATTTGCAAAGGGATAGGTATCTACAAGAAAATACCTTAGTTCATGATGAAAATAAATATAAAATTGGTTTACTATGGAAATATGAAAACATTGTCCTACCTGATAGTAAAGATATGGCTCAGAGTAGATTGTATTCTATTGAAAATAAAATTAAATATAATCCTGAACTTTGACCTAAAATGAATCAACAAATACAGGATTTCGTTAATAAAAACTACATACGAAAACTAACTCCAGAAGAAGAAAAAAATTAAAAAAATAATTCAATTTGTCAAACTAGTGATGAGTTTTTTGAGTTTTCATAATTATACATGAAAGTTCTGTCACTCCAGAACGCCCTTTATTTTATTTTTAGTATTTTTTTAATGTTCTTGTTTTTTGTTCTATCTATCGTTGACATCAGCTATAGTTCTGATTTATATATAAGATAGAATTTTCTCTATTTCAAAATCTCTTATATACCTATCCATTATATTCCTAAGCAAATACAAAACCTCATAAATAATTGCCTAATCTAATAAACAAAATAAAATTACTATTTTTTAGAAGCAGATGAAATTGAAATGTTTCTTCGTTTGTAATGATAGCTTGCACCTTTTTTCCGTTTGAAGTTGGCCAGGTGTTGCACTAAGAGAGTGCGTTTCGGGATTGCCATCTTTTGCGGGATCAATTAGTTCTGATGGATAATAGAAAGTTCCATTTACATGTAGCTTTCCTTTTTTGATGAAGCCATTCGGTCCGTTGTTTTGTTTCGCAAGAAACAGATGTGTTCTTATAGTTTTGGTCTCAGCTTAGGCCATTAAGGATGTCAATTACTACGGAGTTATTCCATTTATCTTCCTTCCTTTCCAAGTACAAATAAAACGATATTGTTTCTTTTAATCTTTTATTCTAACTACTCAACTTTGTCTTTTACCAACTCGTTTACTATATTATCTATCTCTTATCCTAATTTAAGTAGCATTTATTATTGATTTTAGATCGTCAATCTGTTTTTGTATGCACTTTAATATATCTTTTTACTAATAACATCGTTAGTCATATTTCTTTGTGTGGATAAAGTTATTTCATTTTGAGGAAAAAAGTACTTTCGTCACTAAAACAATATGTTTTATGGAATTATGTTGTTGGTTAGTTTGATTGAACATTTTTTCAAAGAATTCTAGTATTTGGTCGAAGTCATCATCTAAAAGTTTGTACCATTTTAAACGGAAGATGTTTAATGCTCGATACAAGGTTCACAATTGCGAACGACACTCAGTTGGTTGATGGAGAGCGAGTATTTCGTTCGAGCTAAATGAAAAATCATATAGAGATGTTAAAAATTTGGTATTAAATAGTAAAACAAGAAAAAAGTAATTTATTTTTTTATTCTATAGGTAAGAAATATAAGAAACCCAGAAAAAAAGATAAAAAAAGAAATATACAATTTAGATTAGATAGATAAAAAAAAATATTCATGTATCTAGGTTAGATAACCCGGCAGATCATTATAACTCAATTGGAAATTACACACTTTTACTCAAAAAAAAATAATATTAATACTTAAACTTCTTTTTACTTATCCTTATAGTTAGAATCAAAACTTGTTTTATAAGATACTTTTTAAATTATAAGACTAACAGATGTGATTGATCAGAGAACGCACTCCAGAAAGGAAAGAAAATTCTCTATTAAAAAAATATAACAATATATATTCATAAGTAGAATAAAAAACAGGACAATCAGAAAAAAAATGGAATCATACTTATAGTGCTATAATCATATCAAGTGACTATCCAACATTAGGTATCTACACACTTAGGATAACTGCTAAGCTATTTTTATTGTTGTCCATGTGTACCCTGTTTAAGCTAAAAGTGAATTTAGACAAATAAAAAAAAATTCATCTTTTGCTTTATAAATAACTCGATTTATAAGAGTACTTACAATATTTAGTGATAATTATGAAAACAGACCAATTGAAAATACAGATAAAAAAAGAGTGTGCGTATAACCTTTACGCGCGATTGAAGTAAAACTTTTTGACGTACGTATCGGAAAATAAATATTTAATTACAATTCAATTATATTTATTGTCTATATACTTTACAAAAAATGAGATGTTATATTTATATTATTCATTAGAAATAGGAATTTGAAAGTTATCATTATTTTTTATATATGAAATAATAGGTTTATGATAACTAAAATGTGAAACATAGATTTTACTCTCTAAATACCATTAATGTATTTAAAACCGTTTGAAAATTTTGAAAATTTCGTAAATAAATTTTGAAAATTTAAGCTCCTCCCATAGCTGAAATCACACCGTTACTTCCATCAGAATCTTCCCTTAGAATCTAACGTTAGAGTTACCCCTAGTCGCGCCTAAAGAAGTTTTGCTTCAATAATAGGTAAACAATATTCAAAATATACACACATTACGTTTAGAATGTGTGATTTTGTAGCTGTATCTACCTTATTGTAATACAACACAACACAAGAGCCTTCGATAGTTAGATAACCATTTCATTTTGTAGCATTTTATAGCATATTTCATAAAATTTAAACTCCTAGTTGAGTTTGTTTTCTTCAGTTCTACGAAGGATCTGTTATTGCTGGTAAAAGATCAGCCATCCTGACTAGTGGTTTTATGGCCTTTATGGCTACCTAACCAAACCTAAAATAAGTATAAGAAAGTGTTAAAACATTTCGAATATTATTATTTTATGAACAAAAACGTGCAACATGCTTCTTTACTTAACGGTAAAGCTTCCCTATAAACAATTGTTTACTATCATAATATGTATGTATGTGTATATAAACTTACTTAATTAAATCATAATGAATGTCGCTGTCTCGTCTTTTTTTCATTTTCATTTTTCTTCAAATCTTTCTGGCGCTTATAATATGCCCTTTGACGTTCACAATTTCTTTTTCTTTTTAGCTCTTTAAGTCTATAAAACGAAAATAGCTAGGTATAAATAATAGGTATAAATAATTAGGTATAAATAGTGTAATTACACACCAAAAATAAAATTTATCCATATAAAGTACCTACTCACTCATTGTCATTCAATATTTTTTCATCACTTTCTTCATTAATAAATTCACTTTGTTTATTCATATTTAAAACAAACACTTTATACACAAATTTAAACTATTTACCACCAATGTATTTCGGTTGACAAGCTGTCAATTCATACAATTACAGATTTAATTTTATTTAATATAGTAGGCCAGTAGGCGGAATCGTGTTAAGTATTTTGTATCAGGTTTTGTTTCCGGTACGCGGTACATTAGAATGACGTCACGTCCGTTAGAATTACTGAGTTACCCCTAGTCGCGACTAAAGAAGTTTTACTTGAAAAAAACGAAACACCGGTTGTTTTCAACTAAAGGCGGCACTGCACCATTGCTTCACAGTAAGTTGGTATATTGAACATAGGAATATTCTATTTTCAAAGAAATAAACAGCATTTTCTTTTCTGGTAATTATTTAAAGATAAACAAAACTTACAGATGGGAACCGGGGTGCTTTTAGAATAACCAGCTTACTTTCCAAAAAATTCGAACATTTTCTAGTCTCATTCAGCAGGTAGATGAAGGTAGCAATTGTAAAACGATTTAAAAGAAATTAACAACCTTTCTTGTAATAAACGGCACTCGGAACACCTTCAGTTTTACAAAAAAGTTAAAAAAAGCCGGGAAATTCAAAACTCTAGAGTAAGGGGATGGTTAGTCAATTCCACCCGAAGTGCCGCGCTGTTTTAGGGTGTGTCATTAAATGGACTTTTACGAACGTACGTGGTTAGGAAAAGGGATATTATTGGTTGGACTACCTTTTTAGATTTCTTTCGAATATTACCATCGTTTGTAAATAATACACTCATTTAATCACGTAGGCCTTCCTAACTGATTTTAGGAAATATTGGAAAGTTTTTAACGACAGGGTCGGCTTATATATCAAAAGCAAACATTTAAAGATTATTTAATTAATTGGATTCTAAAAATGCTACAAGTTGGTGCGCCATTATTGATTTTTATGGATAAAATTTGTTTTTAACCAACACTCGGTGTACTGTCCTTTGACTGATTTCTCAAATAGACGCAACTTGTGCTGTAGAAAAATAGGGTTCACTAGCATTTCTGCAATTATATCAATTGTTTTATCATCATTAGTTGTTAAATAACAAACTTCGTAGGCAAGAACTTGGAGTACATGTATTTTTATTAACAGTTATACACAAATTAAACTCAAATTTAGTAGCCTAATTTTACAAATTATTAAAGAAAAAATTGTTATAAATTCATTATTTCAATGACAGTTTTTTTTGACAATATATTTTTTTAACAGGGTGATAAATTAACAATATACATAAAAAATTAAATTAATATTCTTTGCACTAACTGTTGATCGACCAGATCGTTTGGCACCTTGAACACTATCTCTTTCTTCAAACTTCCGAAGAAGCTTCTTTAAATAAGTACTTGATATAGGGCGATCGGGGTAGCTTTCATTAATAAAAAAAAATTCCGCTGCATGGAAATTGTTTCTAAATTCGCCAATTATTAAAACAGTTAATATAGTCTCGTTATACCATTATTACATTTAAAGAAATAAACAAATTTGCAAAAATTTAGGAAAGTAAAAATAACAACAACAAAAAAAAAACGAGTGTGGCAGTCAGTGGGACTGCCGGCCGAAGTTATACTTCTATGCACACACCCGGATTCATACATTTGTATGCGAATGATTTAGCAAAATCATTATATTGTAACGGGATAACCGTAAAGGAAGGGACCTTAATTTGAAAGATTGTTGTTGACAGTTGATTTTTAGAAGTTTGTAAAAAAAAATCAATTGACCATTTTGAATAATGTTTCTAGAAAATTCTAGAAACTTCTAAACAAACTAACTAGATTAAATAATGTTGTATATAAGGGGATGCACGGGCAGTTAACGTCAGTTCAAGTTCAAGTATTCACAAGAGTTCATTGTATTGTCAAGTAGTTAGACGTTATCCAGCAGAGTTCAGTGTATCTTAACAATTTTGTAAATAAATTGTGTAAAAAGCCCCCATAAGTGTTTCAAATTGGTGTCAGGTGTGGGGTGAAGATACAAGAATGCCTGGAAAAAAGATAAATGAACTATTGGTGGCTGAGCTCAGAAGAGAGCTTGAAGAATTAGAGTTGGAAACTACTGGGAGCAAATCCGTATTGTTGAGAAGGCTCCGTGAATACTACCTAAATAATAATTTGGACCCTGACGCTGTGGAGTTTGAAGACCCGGTTCAAAAAGCAAATTCTGAACTAACTCAACAACTTTCCCGGCTGCAAGAGGAGCTATCAGGACGAATGACGAACCAACATGAGGAGCTATCCAGTCAGATGAAGAGCCAGCGCGAAGACATGTCCCAGCTGTCCCAGCGAATGACGAAACAACAAGAGGAGCTATCCAGTCAGATAAGAAGCCAGCGCGAAGAGGTGTCCCAGCTATCACAACGGATGTCTACCCTATCAGATGAGTTATCCAGTTCGTTCTCCCAGCAGATATCACATCTTCGGGACGAGCAAAATCAGCAAGTAGCCAACTTGTGAGAGGAGCAAAATCAGCAGGTGGCCAACTTCAGAGACGAGATCAACCAGCAAATGCAGTCCGAGATAGAAAAGCTTAAACATGAACTGGAAGCTTGTCTACAAAACCAAACCATCCACCACGGCGACGGAGATGCAGGAAGGATTGAAACCTGCCACGCAGACGTCGAACGACGAAGAAACGAGGAGACGACCCAGGTGCGAACGACAATGAAACCCCCGACCTTCGACGGGAAGACTTCCTGGCCAAATTACCTGAAACAATTCGACGCAGCGGCCAGAGCTAATGGATGGTCATCCCAGGAGAAAGCATTGTCCCTAACCGTAGCTCTGCGGGGCGAAGCTTTAGACGTCTTGCAATCATTGACACCGGATGAAGCTGACAACTTCGAGTTATTGGTGAATCGTCTAGAGATGCGTTATGGTCAAACTCATCTACAACCGGTGTACCGAATGCAGTTAAAGAGCCGAAAACAGAAAAATGGAGAAACTATCCAGGAATTTGAAGCGGATGTAGCAAGAATGGTTAGACTTGCGTATTCAAATGCAGCGGAGGATTTCCTGGAGTGCCTAGCAGTCCAAACCTTCACCGATGGTCTTCGAGACGTCGAGTTGCAGCGCGCTGTACGGTTGGCGCGGCCGAAGACTCTTGTGGACGCCTTGACCATTTTCCTGGAGTTTGAGGCGGCGACGGAGGCCTCACGTGGAGTTGCTCGACTAAGGGAAATCACCGGTAACTACGACCATGCCGTTCATTCCGTTAGCGACGTTGAAGCGGTAGTAGAGAGGTTTATGAAGTTATCTCCAAAAAGAAGGCGCCCAGTGAGATGCTGGAACTGCGGAGAACTAGGCCATATAAGAAATACTTGCCCCCATAAAGAGAAATCTCCTGCTGAAGTACCCCAACAGCAGGAAAACTTTAAACGGGTCGACTCCTGGAGGGCGACTTCGACCCCAAACATTCCCGAAGCCCCTCACACCATTAAATTGGCAACTCTGCGACATCACGTGGACAGCTTATATGTAGATGGCCTCCTTGATGGGAAGAATATTAGCATGCTGGTAGACACTGGAGCTACAAAAACTATCGTCCGACCAACCATCATTATGCGAAATAAGATGTTGCCTACCAGTTGGAGACTGCGTACCGCTACCGGAGATTCTGCTAGAGTCTACGGTGAGATACAGGTGACCCTACAGTTTGGTTCAACCTCTCTTGTTCACTCAGTGCTGGTGGCTGACGTTGATGAAGATGTTGTTCTGGGCATGGATGTTATGCTCCACTGTGGTTTTCATTTGGATCTTTGCCAACGTATCCTTCGTACTGGTAATGAAGAAATATTCCTGCACCGAAAACAAGTTGACAATGCCTCGATTAAGCTAATCGATGATATCGAACTTCCGGCAAGCTGCGAATGTGTCGTCACAGCGCGGTTGGATGGACTGGAGCCAGATGGTGCCCCAGCCATGATAGAGCCGAAGAACCATGACCATGAATTGGGAAAAGGACTCCTTGTGGGTAAGACTCTTGTTAGATCCGCCAAAGAGGTACCCATCCGAGTTATCAACTTGAACGATCATCCAGTTCTTCTCCGAAAGGACACGAAAATGGGAAGTTTAGAACCAGTAATGGCCATAATTCACAAGATAAATGTTACGGAAACAGATGAGACCAACGAAATTGAACAATTAATGACAAAATTAGACCCCTCTTTGTCAAAATTAGAAAAGAAACAGGTAAGAGATCTACTTTACCGTTATAAACCTGTATTTGGTTCTAAAAGTAAACTGGGAAGAACTGATGTTGTACAACATAGAATTGACACTGGTGATGCACGTCCGATTCGACAGGTACCCCGAAGGATGCCTCAAGTTAAAAAGGAAGAAGCAGACAGAGCCCTTAAAGAAATGATTCAAAATGGCATAGTCGAACCATCCAGTAGTCCGTGGGCTTCTCCTGTGGTATTAGTGAGAAAGAAAGACGGATCAATGCGGTTTTGTGTCGACTATCGAAAGCTAAATGATGTCACTAAGAAGGATAGTTATCCTCTGCCAAGGATTGATGATGCCCTCGACGCTTTGGCGGGTTCTACTCTGTTTTCTACCTTGGACCTTAAAAGCGGATACTGGCAAGTTAAAATGAATTCTGCAGACAAAGAAAAGACTGCCTTTACCAGTGGATCAGGGTTATGGCAATTCACGGTCCTTCCATTTGGCCTCTGTAATGCTCCTGCGACGTTTGAACGACTAATGGAGAACATCCTGCGGGGTTTGTCATGGGAAACTTGTCTAGTTTATCTAGACGACATCATCATAATGGGTAAGACCTTTAAGGAACATTTATCTAACCTGGAAGAAGTTTTTAAAAGATTACAGAACGCTAATCTAACATTGAATGTTAAAAAATGCCACTTGTTCCAGAGACAGGTCAACTATTTAGGACATAACGTAAGCAAGGATGGCGTTGCTGTTGACCCCGCTAAGATACAAGCCGTTCAGGACTGGCCAATCCCTATCGACAAACATCAGCTCCGGAGTTTCTTGGGTCTTTGTTCCTATTACCGACGATATGTCAAGAATTTTGGAGACATCGCCAAACCCTTGACACGTTTGACAGAACAAGATAAGTCCTTCTGTTGGGATCAGGAATGTCAAAAGGCGTTTGAAATATTGAAGAAACAGCTTACGTCAGCACCTGTTCTTGCTTATCCACTTCCGGATGGTAAGCTTATTCTGGACATCGACGCCAGCAATGTGGGAATTGGAGCCGTCTTGTCACAGCTACAAGACGGTAAGGAAAGAGTGGTTGGTTACTTCAGCAAAACTTTATCGAAAGCTGAAAAGAACTACTGTGTAACTCGGAGGGAACTGTTAGCAGTTGTAAAATCCGTCGAACACTTTAATAAATATCTGTATGGCAGAAAATTCCTGATCAGAACAGACCATGCTAGTTTAAAGTGGCTACTTAGCTTTAGGAACCCAGAAGGACAGATAGCAAGATGGCTCGAAAAACTGCAGAAATATGATGTTGAAATCGAGCACAGACCTGGAACCAGACATCGTAATGCTGATGCACTGTCCAGAAGACCATGTCGACCTGATTGCCCAAATTGTACCCGTATGGAGCAGAACGAGGAAAAAGTTGCCTTAGTTAAGGTTGTGCCAGGAGACGAGAGCTCTATGCTGGAGGAGCAACAAGAAAACGATCCCGTTCTGAGAAAGATTAGGGAGTGGAAGAGAATGGACCGTCGTCCGTTGTGGAGAGAGATATCCTCATCCTCTCCTGCTTTAAAAGCATACTGGTCCCAATGGAACTCTTTAATTTTGGACGGAGGGCTCGTTAAAAGACTTGTAGAAAATTCCGAGGGCACAGAAACAAGGAAACAAATAGTGGTCCCAAGAAATGCTGTACCGGAAATTTTAAAACAGATGCATAATGATAGTTCTGGAGGACATCTGGGTATCACGAAAACGCTGCAAAAGATCCGAGATAGATTTTACTGGGTAAATTGCACCAATGATGTTAAAGATTGGTGTCGTAAATGCACTACATGTGCTGCCAGTAACGGTCCGCACCGGAAACCGAAGGCGGAAATGCAGCAATACCTGGTTGGAAGTCCTTTTGAAAGAATCGCAGTAGATGTATTGGGGCCACTTCCACAGACCGATGTAGGAAACAAGTACATCTTTGTTGTAATGGACTACTTCACTAAATGGGTTGAAGCATATGCAGTTCCCAATCAGGAAGCTACCACTTTAGCAGATATATTGGTTAAAGAATTCGTAAGCCGATTTGGGGTACCATTAGAATTACATTCAGACCAAGGAAGAAATTTTGAGAGCAAGCTGTTTCAAGAAGTTTGCCAAAGATTAGGCATCCACAAAACGAGAACCACAGCGATGCACCCTCAGTCTGATGGAATGGTGGAACGAATGAACCGGACTATAACCAACTATCTGTCAAAAGTGGTGTCAGATTGTCAGAGGGATTGGGACCGACATATTCCACTATTTCTAATGGCAATTCGATCGGCCATCAACGAATCAACTGGCCAAACGCCTGCGAAGGTCCTGTTCGGTAGAGAAATGAGGCTACCATGTGCCTTGGTGTTTGGTTGTAAACCTGGTAAAGAAATGGCACGTGAACAATATGTCGCTGACCTTCAGAGTCGAATGGAGAATATACACAACCTGGTGCGTGGAAAACTACAATTATCTAGTGATCGGATGAAGAGGTACTATGACACACGGACAATGGAAAAGAGTTACCAAGTTGGAGATTTAGTCTGGCTCTATAACCCCCGACGGCGTCGAGGTATTTGTCCCAAATTACAAAAGAACTGGGAAGGTCCTTACACCATCAAGAAGAAGATTAACGATGTCATTTATAGGATCGTGAAAATTCCCAGAGGGAAACCCGTCGTGGTCCATCATGATCGTTTGGCGCCTTACCAGGGAAACCACAGTGGAGATGCGCAGCAACTCCAAGAAAATGGTTTGGCTGGCTCAGGGAGTGTGCGGGATTCCGATGTAGGAAATAACATTCCAGGAGGAATGAATTTAAGGAGGGGGCAGTGTAACGGGATAACCGTAAAGGAAGGGACCTTAATTTGAAAGATTGTTGTTGACAGTTGATTTTTAGAAGTTTGTAAAAAAAAATCAACTGACCATTTTAAATAATGTTTCTAGAAAATTCTATAAACTTCTAAATACACTAACTAGATTAAATAATGTTGTATATAAGGGGATGCATGGGCAGTTAACGTCAGTTCGAGTCAAGTGTTCACAAGAGTTCATTGTATTGTCAAGTAGTTAGACGTTATCCAGCAGAGTTCAGTGTATCTTAACAATTTTGTAAATAAATTGTGTAAAAAGCCCCCATAAGTGTTTCAATATGATATTCGTGGTTAGCGACCCCAAAACCTTCTAGTACCGAGTGCACATTCTTTTTGTACCGATTTTGCATAAAATTCTTGGAGACGAGGTCTGTCTTAAGCACCAGGTGTTTCGAAGACCATCGCCATTATTATAATCGTATTTAGCGATTCAAAAAACCACCGAGTACCAAGTGTGCACTGATTTCCTACAGATTTTACGTAAAACCCCAGGAGAAGAGGTAAATACCCTAGACACCAAGTGTCGCGGAGACTTTCGGCATCATGATATTCGTGTACAGCGACCCCACAAACCCCGAGTATATAAATTGAACCCATTTTTAGCAATACTTACCGAGTTGTAAGTTTTCCCTCTATTGTCGGTTCGGAATGCACTTTTCGAATACAGAAATGCAATTTCCCATAATAAAAAATAGCGACAAATTTTCTGATACTCTGACGAATCCAATACAAAAAAATCAATCCATCTTACGTTACAAAATTCGGAGGTTTTAGTGCTTCATTTCCTCGACTATTCGTAAAAACTCTGTTTATGTAGCCACCAACCTTAAAAGCATAGAGCAGAATATACTGCAACCCTGTGACGTTACTTTAGACTACAATACAATACTCATTACTGAATATTATTGGAACGAAGTTCCCTTTCGCGCGTTACGAACAGTTACGACTGACGCTAGGAGCTAGCCCAAAAAAATTCATACCAAAAGTTGTCACGACACTATGCACTGACACAATGCACCGAGAGACGCATGTTTCTCTCTCTCACAGACCAAAAAATAAATAACTCTCTCTCCTTCTCTCTCATAGATAGATATACATATTACAATTAAAAAGACACTATTTTAAATTAAAAGAAAATGTACATTAAAAAGAAAATACTGTAGAAAAAAACTTAATTACCTATAATAGTATTATATTTTATTTCATCCTGTTTTTATAAATTAATAAATTCATAAACATTTTAAAAATAGTTCGTAACTTGACTACGTCAAATTACCTTAACTGTCAGTCACTTTCAAATATTTTAATTTTAAATTTTTTGTATTGAATTGTTAATTCCTGTTTTAAATTATAAAAAGTAATTTTAAAAAGATGTGTTATTTAAAGCTCTGGTATTGTATAAATGGACACTTTTGTTAAAAGAAACGAACTGTTAGGTAAGTGGAGATTTTATAAAGACAATAATAAATGCTTGTGTATGTATAAACACTCTGTTATGTTTACAAATTACTAATTCCTTCACTAATTAATCGAAAGGAACTTCGTTCCATCCGGGTGTCCCTTGACACCTCACACTTTTTTTATCTAGATCTTTCCACTTCAGCGGGTTTTGGGAAAAACAGTATAATAATATTATTAAAATATGACAAATATTCGCAAAAGCAATAAAAGAAACGGTTTAAAATCGACAAGAATGCACATCGAAATTTCAGCAAATTTTAACCAAATCAAAACAATAATTAACTGACACATACGTAAGTGGAAATAAATAGGTTCGAACCCAAATCGCCACTTTCATATCTGTTTACTTACAATCTGTGGTTTATACATACATAATACATAAGCATTTATTGTCTGTATAAAATCTCTACTTACCTAACAGTTCGTTTCTTTTAACAAAAGTGTCCATTTATACAATACCAGAGCTTTAAATAACACATCTTTTTAAAATTACTTTTTATAATTTAAAACAGGAATTAACAATTCAATACAAAAAATTTAAAATTAAAATATTTGACAGTGACTGACAGTTAAGGTAATTTGACGTAGTCAAGTTACGAACTATTTTTAAAATGTTTATGAATTTATTAATTTATAAAAATAGGATGAAATAAAATATAATACTATTATAGGTAATTATGTTTTTTTCTACAGTATTTTCTTTTTAATGTACATTTTCTTTTAATTTAAAATAGTGTCTTTTTAATTGTAATATATCTATCTATCAATCAATTAACAAAAATAAAATAAAAAATAAATGTCACAAATTACTTGATAAATGTAAGTGGCAAATTTTTATAGTGTAAACTTGCCTCCAAATTAACCAATAAACAAACGCGAGTGTTGCCAACTTAAATTCAAATCGCTCCTCCTAGTTTTTAAATAAGGTATAAGTAAACAGGTAAAAATATTTTTTTTATTTTTTATATTTTCACCGTGTTCTTTGTCTCTCTGCGGAATTTTGTAATCGAATTTAAACCTATTTCCCGACTACCTAGAGCTCTGAAATTTTCAGGATAGCTAAGATCTGGATGACAATGCATGTTTCAAGTGTGTTTAGGCATATACATTAATTTCGAAATTTATACTGAATTGATATGAAATATGATATAAATTGTGTATACATGTTATCATTTTAAAAGTTTTTAAATATGTCGTTCGTAGCCTATACTTCATTTAAAAACTAGGAGGAGTGATTTGAAAAGCCAGACTTACAGCCAAATAAGTTACTAGAAAATTTACAAGGCGGCAAATTTAAATACATTTCTTTCATTTAAATAAAATAGAAAATAAATGTTTATGGACACTTTATATATGGTCTAAGATGGTCACAAAGTAAACTTACAATAATTATATTAAAAAAAGAAATCAATTAACAAAAGTCACCATTATAAATATTTCACACTTTGAAAACATAACCTGTAAATGTCACAAATTACTTGATAAATGTAAGTGGCAAATTTTTATAGTGTAAAGTTGCCTCCAAATTAACCAATAAACAAACGCGAGTGTTGCCAACTTAAATTCAAATCGCTCCTCCTAGTTTTTAAATAAGGTATAGTTGATTAAGCGTCGGATATGAATCAAGGTGACAGTTCTATTATGTTATCATAATGGGATCGACTACGCGAGAGAGAATTTTTTTTTTGTTTTACATGTGACAACAGTAATTATTATTTTAACTGTTAATAAAGTAACTAATTTAGAAAATTTTTAAAAATTTTAGACTATACTGTGGACTATGCCGTAATCTATCTTGTAAAGCGCTATTTGCCAAGGGAGTAATAATTTAATAATAGTAATATGACTTATAAATCACCAAAAAAAACTTTCTACTATAAAAAGTTCTTTTATAAATTGTGATTATTTCATTATGAATCCAATCCTTTGTTTTGTTGCAATTGACCATTGTTTACAAATTTAAATAATTTGTAATAAATAATGTGTTCAAATTAAAAACTCCTGAAGACAACAATCAATGATTTGATATTTTATTTGTTTATAAATACAGTTTGTGAATATTGATGTAGTTTTATATTGAATAGATCTTAGAATTTTTCCTTTAGTATTTTGGAATAAATAAATCCTTTGTTCTGGTTTTAACTTGTATGACTTATTAATTTTGTACATAATTTCTATACACATAGGAACAAATAAACTTGTAAATAAATATAGCTAGAATATGTATCTTCTACAATCCGAAAACGAACCTGCTATTTATCGAAAATACAGGATGTACATTTTTTCTTAATTTTACTAATATTATAAATGCAAAAGTTTGTGTGTTAGTTTGTTACTCAACCACATCAAAATAGCAGAAGGGATCGGGATGAAATTTGAAACAGGAGTAGATTATGGTCTGGAATAACACATAGGCTACTTTTTATCCCACAGGAACTAGATAAACGTGATATATTTATATTTATCCTAGTTTTATTATAAGCAAATCACAGTTGTTATTGAATCACGCCAAAACGGCTGAACCGTGTAGGATGGAAATTGAAATAAGAGTAGATGGTAGTCGGGAATAGTACTTAAGCTACTTTTTATCTCACGGGAACAGGAAAAAGGGTTTTATGTTATCATTTTTTAAGAATCTCAAATTGCAATTAATCTTTTATAGTTTTCAATATACGAGGGAATTACAAAATCTTTTTTTGGATTTGTTGTAATTTACTCTCTCTCTCTCTCTCTCTCTCATAGATGACTCATAGATGACTCATAGATGACTCATAGATGACTCATAGATGACTCATAGATGACTCATAGATGACTCATAGATGACTCATAGATGACTCATAGATGACTCATAGATGACTCATAGATGACTCATAGATGACTCATAGATGACTCATAGATGACTCATAGATGACTCATAGATGACTCATAGATGACTCATAGATGACTCATAGATGACTCATAGATGACTCATAGATGACTCACAGATGACTCACAGATGACTCATAGATGACTCATAGATGACTCATAGATGACTCATACATGACTCATAGATGACTCATAGATGACTCATAGATGACTCATAGATGACTCATAGATGACTCAGAGATGACTCATAGATGACTCAGAGATGACTCATAGATGACTCATAGATGACTCATAGATGACTCATAGATGACTCATAGATGACTCATAGATGACTCATGGATGACTCATGGATGACTCATAGATGACTCATGGATGACTCATGGATGACTCATAGATGACTCATAGATGACTTGTAGATGACTTATAGATGACTCATAGATGACTCATAGATGACTCATAGATGACTCATAGATGACTCATAGATGACTCATAGATGACTCACAGATGACTAACAGATGACTCACAGATGACTCATAGATGACTCATAGATGACTCATAGATGACTCATAGATGACTCATAGATGACTCATAGATGACTCATAGATGACTCATAGATGACTCATAGATGACTCACAGATGACTCAGAGATGACTCACAGATGACTCACAGATGACTCACAGATGACTCAGAGATGACTCAGAGATGACTCAGAGATGACTGTCAAATATTTTAATTTTAAAATTTTGTATTAAATTGTTAATTCCTGTTTTAAATTAAATTGAAATAAAAAGTAATTCTAGGTAGAATATACAATACCTCTGGTATTGTATAAATGGACACTTTTGTTAAAAGAAACGAACTGTTGAAAATAATGGATTTACTTTTTTTTTCTATTTTGCTTTGAACAGTGTAGTAGTGTCGCGACTTTGTTAAGTTTATAAAGGTTTTTTGTAGATAATAAATATTAAAATAATAGAAAATAAAAACAATAATGTATCCTGACAGTGTTTCTGCACAAGTTCCGGATATTGCTGATAGAGTTAGGTAAGTAGAGCTTTTATACAGACGATAATAAATGCTTATGTATGTACAAACTCTCTGTTGTGTTTACAAATTA
Source organism: Altica lythri (assembly GCA_964028335.1). Lineage (NCBI taxonomy): Eukaryota > Metazoa > Arthropoda > Insecta > Coleoptera > Chrysomelidae > Altica > Altica lythri. Next base: position 44,491,497 of record OZ034808.1, on the reverse strand, counting down.
CAATTCCTTCACTAATTAATCGAAAGGAACTTCGTTCCATCCGGGTGTCCCTTGACACATCTCACTTTTTTTATTAATATAAAATGCTAAACTTTATATGTGGACTTACGTGACAGAATTATAAAATAATCTGTCAAATAATCATGTGGTCCGTCACTATGATATTCATACATTAGTTCAGACTGTTTTTTGTATATCTATCCCTTTTTAATGTACTGAATGTTAAAACGGTTTTCAAAGGACTTACAGTTATGACTAATAACATGTGGTAAATATTTCATCTTTGTTTTTACCGGCCAATATACCTTATAAGTGTTTCTGTCTCTCTCTTACTCACACCATTACATATGTAATGATTTTGCTCATTTAACTCTACACAATATTTTCCTCCGAGTGCACGAATAGAAGTAGAACTTCAACAAGAATAGAAAACGTCACTTTTTTGACAAATAACTAGAGGTGGTCGTTAGATCCTTATTTATTAAATGCTAAACTACAATTTTACAATTAAATTTATTCATTAAAATAAACTTAAACCCAAACAACATGAGTATGAGTCGGTATTTTCAATACGTGTCAATTGACATATTACTTACCATAACGTCCCATTTAAAATTATCGGTCACAGAGGCTTTGTACCGTCATCTATGACTATTACGTCACCTGTTATGACTAGTTGAAAAGCCTAAGTCCGTTTATTTCTTCTCTTTAAGTTTCAGTATTTTATGTATACCCTTAAAAATATACTGATTTTTGTACAAATGTACGACCACTGAACCATACAAGGTTACATATATAGGAATATGGTCTTTTACTACAAACCATATAAGATACTTAGTTTTATATTTTTTATCGTCTAAAATACACATTTGAATTGTATGTATAAATAATGGAGCTATATAAAAAGAAATATGCCTGTGATTACAATAGTTATGTTTTTATTTGATAAATGCTTTTCCGTATATTAACGTACATGAACAGTATAAAACATGTCAAGTTTAAAAAAAGTACGTAGACTTGCTTCTTAATAAGGTAGTATTAGCAGTGAAAGTACATTTCTTCAACATCTTTTATTCAAAAATGGCAATCTTTAAAATAGTTTTCATTGCATAATAAATAAGTATTACGGAAGCTTTAGAATTCGTCGAGCCATCGAGCGTTCCTCTTTCATGATTTCAATTAATTTCAGATTGTTTTTTCTGTTCTTTATTGAGAATTAAGGCAAAAAATGCAGATTTTAATTAACTCTCAGTTGCATCATTAAAGTCAGAGAATTCTTTCAATTCATTTGGATCTTTGTATGATAATTTTAGATGAGCGTTTCTAATTCACAGGAAAAATTAACTGCAAAAATTAAGTGTATTTTGGTTAATATCTGAAGTCTAATCGACAAGTTGAAAATGGTACAAAATAGAGATACTACTCTTAAAATTATGTGCGATCGATCATTGGATCCGGAATGACGTCTAGAAAAATGTGCGAAAAGCGTGTATTAGCACATAAAAAATTGCAAAAGTTATAAACAACTAAAGCTGAAAAAAAATGGCATTTCGTTTTTTGCCAATATTTAATAAAATATTAATATTTAAGAAATTTCAAAAAAAGATTCTGAAAGAGAAGGAAATTTCCAATAAAAAACTTTTAACTCCCGGAGCTCTATCTCCATTATTTATAATTTTAATTTAACGCTGAAAATAGGTTTGCGCTCGACATTTTTAGGTCGCGCGCGTGGCATCAAAAGCGAGTACGTCACATTAATTAATTTATTTAAGGTATTAAATATTTTTTTTTAAATTTGAAAAAATTATGGTGTGTTCTGAACACTATAAATAATTTATTCCCGTTGGAAATTTTACTTAAAGTTAATTTTTTAACAAGTTAAACAATTGTTAACTAACAAAATTTTCTTGAACTTTCGTCTTAATTGTAAATGAAAAACAATAATTGCCTTAAAAATTTTTCGCTTCGTAGAGCCATTCTTATATACATACTTTACAAGATCACGCCATAAAAGTTAAAAAAATATTCATACTTTGTTTATAATAATTTTTGCAATTAACCAAAAACTGAAAAACCCAAGCAATGTTGTTTAACTACAAAAATTATTATAAACAAAGTATGAATATTTTTTTAATTTTTATGGCGTGATCTTGTAAAGTATGTATATAAGAATGGCTCTACGAAGCGAAAAATTTTTACGGCAATTATTAAAACATTTTTTTTTATTTAAAATTAAGACAGAGTTCAAGAAAATTTTGTTAGTTAACAATTGTTTAACTTGTTGAAAAATTAACTTTAAGTAAAATTTCCAACGGGAATAAATTATTTATAGTGTTCAGAACACACCATAATTTTTTCAAGTTTAAAACATAATATTCAATACCTTAAATAAATTAATTAATGTGCCGTACTCGCTTTTGACCACCACGCGCGCAACCTAAAAATGTCGCGCGCAGACCTATTTTCAGCGTTAAATTAAAATTATAAATAATGGAGATAGAGTTCCAGGAGTTTGGAGCTTTTTATTGGAAATTTCCTCCTCTTTTAGAATCAATCTCTTTTGAAATTTCTTAAATATTAATATTTTATTAAATATTGGCAAAAAACGAAATGCCATTTTTTTCATCTTTAATTGTTTATAACTTTTGCAATTTTTTATGTGCTAATACACGCTTTTGGCACATTTTTCTAGACGTCATTCCGGATCCAATGAGCTATCGCACATAATTTTAAGAGTAGTATCTCTATTTTGTACCATTTTCAACTTGTTGACTAGACTACTGTATTGGATTTATAATGTTAGTTTATTTATCGTTAGACCATGTTTAACTAATTATTTTATGATCAATTATTTACCAATCTTGAAGTTGAAACTTTTTTTGGCATGTTTATTGCGCAAAAAATGCATTATAAAAATACAAGCATAGGTTTTGTACAAAAAAACATTAGGTAGGTACGCAAGCTTTATTTTTATACGATAATATGGGTATACAAACTAAGTATTGTAGATATGCTATATAGTTAAAGGCCTTATGTTCATAGATGTAAATTTGTATGTGCCACTACTTGACAGTTCGTTAGAAATATTTGGGTACAAAAACTTGTTCAAATTTTTAAGAGATAGTAGATTGTGAAACCATTTTCGATAGGTATAGTTATAGTTTTTAATCAAAAAAAAGAAAGAAAAACAAGTATTTTTCTCTGGAAAGTGTGTATTAAAAATTATAAATTTATTAGTTGAGCGATTTCGGCCATCATCAGACTATCAGAGCTAAAAGTCCAAAGGTTAATCAATACCCCAGAAGTGAAAAGATCGATAGACAATTCGACAATATGGAACTGAAGCCAACAAATCCCGTTTGCAGTTAGAGGGACAACATAACTTGTAGACCGGTTTCGGTGTATTTGCACCTCGTCAGTACAAGGTATATTTTGTCTTCAGCGAGCTTAAAGCATAATCGCTGATTGAAGAATGCACTAAAATCACGATCTATTTATAACCACAGAGTAATGGAAGTGTAAACGATGTGATAGTAGTGACATCTTCACCTCTAACTACAAACTAAAACTCGATTTGACTATAAACAGTTCACATTGTTCATTGTTAAAATTCAAAACAGCGAAAGTTGGACCTTTGGACTTTTAGCTCTGATGATGGCCGGTGTTAGGCCAAAATCGCTCAGCTAATAAATTTATAATTTTTAATACACACTTCCCCAGAGAAAAATACTTGTTTTCCTTTCTCTTCTTTGACTTCAGTAAGTGTGTACAAGTTTAACAGTCCATTTAATTATAATTACACAGTATAGTGTTTGACTTAAATCGATACCTAAGACTGTCCAGAAGGATAGAATTGATCGCCTTAGACATTTGGTTTTTAGACCTATTCATCAAGCGAAAGTGAGCACCCAACTTTTGCTTTTGCGTTTTTTCTCATTTTTCTTTTCCAGTTTTTCACGATTTTGCATATTTTCACCATTTTTTCAGTATTTCGAGAATTGGCAAATTTTTCACGATTTTTCACGAAGAAGGGGAAATATTAACAAAAAAATGGCCCTTGGTAAGCCAGGCGCATCAGTAGATTTATATTAATTAATTATATTAAAAGTATACGTTTTAGAAAAAAATGTTTTAGATAAAAGTTGTAGGTCTCTTTAAGAAAAACAAAAAAGTCCCTTAACATTTTTTTGTACAGGGTGAAGTAAAAAAGTTACGAATTTTTTTCCATTTTGATTTGATGTCACGCCCAAACGGCCTTACCGATTTGGCCCATTAACGAACTCGACCGAGATTTTGGGACGATTGATTTTTGTACCAAATTTCATTTCGATCCGTTAAGAAATGCGACCGCTATCGTGTCCACAGATTTCGTTATATCGGAACTATACATACATACATACATACATATATATATATACATATATATATATATATATATATATATATATATATATATATATATATATATATATATAAACTTTTGAACGGAAGGTGTTTTTGAGGTCAGGGGGACCTAAAACGAAAAACTGTAGTGAAATTTTCCCGAAGTCGTGACCTGCGAACCAGCTGAATAGTAGATATAAATCTACTAAAACTGGAAAAATGTTAAAAGTCGTAAAAAAGTCATATAATAATAGGAAATATTAAAAAATAGTGAAAAATTGTTAAGAATAGTGAAACACATAAATTCATAAAAAAGTATAAAATCGTTAGAGTTATTGGCAAAACAATGAAAAATTGTAAAAATTGTGAAAACCCAAATAAATTTTAAAAAACCCTAAAAAATGTGAAACTTAACGTAATTTTAGTAGATTTATATCTACTATTCAGCTGGTTCGCAAGTCACGACTTCGGGAAAATTTCACTACAGTTTTTCGTTTTGGGACCCCCTGACCTCAAAAACACCTTCCGCTCAAAAGTTTATATATACAGGGTGTTTCTAAATTGATGCGAAATATTTCACAGGGTGATTTTTCAGCAAAAATTAAGGGGGGTCTTTTATATAAATTTTTGTTCCAAATCGCTCTCCCTCCAAGTTATAGCCCCTTAAAGTTGGGAAAAAACAATTGTTTTTATTTAATATCTTCACTATGGAAGAATTTAGAAGAATGATATTTGGTAGATAATTGATGCTAATAAAATGGCATTTTTTGACAATTTTTGTAACCCTGCAATGTTTATACAAGGGGGTGAAAAAAACAACCCTTATGATATTTTGCCTCAGAACTTTTTAATTCGTCTACATTTTCCTACATAAAAAATTGATTTAAGAAGACGGACTTAAACTGCAACTTTTTTATGTCCTGACTATTCCTCGTAAAATTGTTAGTTTGATCTCAAAAAATAAAATATGTTACAATTCGATATTACTTATTCCTTTTTCACATAAATCCAGAAGCGTTATTGTTTGTTAAAAACATAGTAAGCAGGTGTCAAATAATGTCATAATTGGCAGATAATTATTGTTAATAAAATGACATTTTTTGACGGTTTTTGTAGCCCCGCAATGTTTATACGAGGGGGTGAAAAAATCAACACTTATGATGTTTTGCCTGAGAACTTTTTAATTCATCTACATTTTCCTACTTAAAAAATTGATTAAAGGCAAACTTAAACTGCAACTTTTTTACGTCTTGACTACTTCTTAGTAAGTTGTTTCTTTGACCATAAAAAAAATAAAATATTACTCATGCCTTTTGCACATACATCCAGAGGGGTTATCGTTTGTTAAAAAAAAATAAAGTATGCCAGAATTGAATGATATCATAATGACAAACAGTTAATGATTATTTAATTGGACAATATTTTCTACCAATAAGATTAAATGGAAACGACTACGGCCATTTCCTCGAAGAAGTGTTGCCCCCTCTTCTTGAAGATGTTCCTATACAAATTAGGCAAGAATTTTGGTAATGAGTAATATTTTTTTTTTTGGTCGAAGAAACAACTTACTGAAAAATAGTCAAGACGTAAAAAAGTTGCAGTTTAAGTCCGCCTTCTTAAATCAATTTTTTAACTAGGAAAATCTGAGGCAAAATATTATAAGTGATGACTTTTTCACCCCCTCGTATAAACATTGCGGGGCTACAAAAACCGTCAAAAAATGTCATTTTATTAGCAATAATTATCTGCCAATCATGACATTATTTGACACCTGCTTACTCTGTTTTTAACAAACAATAACGCTTCTGGATTTATGTGAAAAAGGAATAAGTAATATCGAATTGTAACATATTTTATTTTTTTGTGATCAAACTAACAATTTTACGAGGAATAGTCAGGACATAAAAAAGTTGCAGTTTAAGTCCGTCTTCTTGAATCAATTTTTTAAGTAGGAAAATGTAGAAGATTTAAAAAGTTCTGAGGCAAATTATCATAAGGGTTGATTTTTTCACCCCCTTGTATAAACATTGCAGGGTTACAAAAATTGTCAAAAAACGCCACTTTATTAGCATCAATTATCTGCGACATTTCATTCTTCTAAATTCTTCCATAGTGGAGATATTAAATAAAAACATTTTTTTTCTCCCAACTTTAAGGGGCTGTAACTTGGAGAGAGAGTGATTTTGAACAAAAATTTATATGAAAGACCCCCCTTAATTTTTGCTGAAAAATCACCCTGTGAAATATTTCGCATCAATTTAGAAACACCCTGTATATATATGTATATATATATGTATGTATAGTTCCGATATAACGAAATCTGTGGACACGATAGCGGTCGTATTTCTTAACGGATCGAAATGAAATTTGGTGCAAAAATCAATCGTCCAAAAATCTCGGTCGAGTTCGTTAATGGGCCAAATCGGTAAGGCCGTTTGGGCGTGACATTAAATCAAAATGGAAAAAAATTCGTAACTTTTTTACTTCACCCTGTACAAAAAAATGTTAGAGGACTTTTTTGTTTGTCTTAAAGAGACCTACAACTTTTATCTAAAACATTTTTTTCTAAAACGTATACTTTTAATATATTCAATTAATATAAATCTACTGATGCGCCTGGCTTACCAAGGGCCATTTTTTAATCTCCTGTGTGTGAGCCTGACAAAACCGACTTTTTGTAATTTTTTACATCTGTAGTTACAAATACAACCCACGACTCGGTCTCCTCCTACCCCTTGATGGTTATGTAACTAAATGTTTTCTCTGGTTTTGTTTTAAATTCATTTACTGAGGCTATTATTTTTTATATTTTCGTTAATAAAAACAAAATCACATTTTGAAAAAGGTCGATGCAAATTTTTGTAAGAGTTTATATTTCATTTATTCTATAGTAAACGTTATTTCTTAAAAAAACGATTAGATTTTTTTATATCTATTCCATTTTGATTACCTAATTTTTCACGGTAACAAAAAAATATCAAAAAAGTGGTAAAATCATAAAAATATCAAAAAAATGGATAAACAAGAAAGATTCACGCGAAAAAAATGTTGAATGTACTAAAAGCAATTTATAAAATACCAGCAAAAGATTGAAAAACCTAAAAAACTTATATTGAATAAAGTTAAAGTTAAATCTTTGGTTGAGGAAAATCTTACGGTTTCACTTTAGCACCTTGTTGATGGTAAGGGTATAAATAAAGCTAAAAATAAACCTACTTTATACCACAGTTAGCGTGTTGAAAATATTGAACAAAATTGTTAAAAAATTGAAAAAAATCTTAAGACATCGAATACAATTTACCAATTCTTGAAAAATTGAAAATAATAAAAAAAATTTAAAAACTCATAAATATCTGCAAAATTTGTTTCAATAATTGTGGAACAAATAAAAAAAAAACGTGTGCGTCTCAGGACGCGCGACAGAAGTGATAACTTCAACTAATCCAAGTTGAACTATTTAATATTGAAATTTTTTAAATTGAGAAAAATTTGCCTATTACTTAAATTTTATCTACATTAATATGATAATGTGTATAAATTTAAAAATTTAATTATTTTGAAAATTTTGAAAATTCTGAAATTCTGAAATCACTATAACTTTCACTAATTACGATACAAAAATTTTTTACTATGCCAGTTCGAAATTTCTAATCAGTCGCGTAGTAATTCGCAACACAACCACCCTTTACGTGGAACGGCCTGATTGCTATTTAATACAGACTTAAAACTTAAATTCTTATCCTTATTATCAGTAATATCATTAGTAACACACTTTATTATCAATTTTTATAAGATTTATTACAAATGAAACCACCAAAATACGTCTTTTTTATGCTAAAATTAGGCTAATCAGACTGTCATTTCTTCTTAGACAAACTGTTACGATAATTCCCGAGGTTGACCGAACATATTAAGAATGAATTTAAATTATAATTAAAAGACATTAAATCATAGATGAACGAATTATTTGAATAAATGAGTAAGTAAATAAATAAATAAATAAAGATATTTTTATAATTCACGTTCACAAAGTTTCTATTTCGACACTAAAAACAGTATCGAAATAGATTCATTGTAACACTGTTTTTGGTAACTTTTTGTTTTACACAATTGGTTGCACTGCACTGATTTTCAACGAAAGAGTTCAGGTAGTAAATCAAGAAGTATGTTGTAGTAAATTATTAACTACATTATCAGCGTTATTGCTAAATTCGGAATATTTTATACAAATTTGACAAACATTCTAATTTAAAATCATTAAAACTGACATGTGTCAAAACTGTCAAGATTGCCAACATAAATAAATATTTCGAAAAACACTCATTTTACTTTTTTTTATACTTTTAAAAGTTCATTATAAAAAATAGTATGTAACACTCGAGTTACAATGACGGTTTGTAGTACTCGTTCTTTGCGAAACTCACCGCTTCGCGGTTCGTTTCACAAACTGAACTCGTACTACGAAACCTCTGTCATTGTAACACTTGTATTACAATATACTATTGTATTAATATTAATATTTACCTATTTCTATTTGATTTAATTTCCATTTCTTTTCCTAAAACTGACCCGATAGATGCCGAGGATGACCGAACCGTTTAAATTATGAATTTAAATTATAATTAAAAGGGAGTAAATTAGTTTTATATACAAAAATATAGAAAATAACCTAATTTTTATGATATTAAATGAATATAAATATTTAACAATTAATAACAAGTTAAAATGGTGTCGTCGGACACCAGGTAGGAACTAAGTTCCTTTGGCTAATGTAGAATCGACCATGGTATAAGTGTATATATATTACACCATGGAATCGACACATAACACTACACGCTTGTGTATACGACTGTAACGCCTGCGCACGTCTCATTTAACGGTCAATATATCAAAATCAGTGAAATCTTGGCGTTAAGAAAGAAGCTTCTTTAAAATTCAAGGCGAGCTTTAAAGAGTAATGTATTTATTTTTTCACCTTTCCTAACTATCCCTCATGTTAATGCTTTGGTTTCTAGATCTATGACTAGACTCGGGTTTGTTATTCGTAACTCTTCTGGTTTTTCTCTTGAGACGGTGCGTCTGTTATATGTTTCTTTGATAAAATCCCTTATTAATTATGCCTCTCCTGTTTGGTGTCCTTTTTATCGGATACATATTAATAAAATAGATACGGTTCAAAGGAAGTTTTTAAGATATTGTGGCTTTCGTCTTGGTATTACAAGGGATCAATGGAATTATGAAGGGATGTCTGATTTACTAGGATTGTCTAGTCTTGAAAATGATCGTATTTTTGCTGGTCTTCTAATTCTATTCAAACTAATCTCTGGAGATTTGAATTGCCCTGAACTGCTACAAGAAATTAATTTTAGGGTTCCTACTAGTGGTACACGTAATACAAATTTGTTTGTTGTTCCGTTCCATGCCCGCAATTATTCTTACCATACGCCTTTATCTCGGTTCTCCAGATTAGCTAATAAATTTAATTGTCATATTTTGGGAGTATCTTTAAATGAGTTTAAGAGACAATGCCGTGAGGTGCTGAATTGACTTTTATTGTGTTTGTTTTATTGTAATTATTGTAATAATTATTGTATACAAAAGGGGTGAACCCGTAAATAAATAAATAAATAAATAAATAAATAAATAAATAAATAAATAAATAAATAAATAAATAAATAAATAAATAAATAAATAAATAAATAAATAAATAAATAAATAAATAAATAAATAAATAAATAAATAAATAAATAAATAAATAAATAAATAAATAAATAAATAAATAAATAAATAAATAAATAAATAAATAAATAAATAAATAAATAAATAAATAAATAAATAAATAAATAAATAAATAAATAAATAAATAAATAAATAAATAAACTACTTTCAACTATCAAGATTTTTAAAAATTACATCTCATGTTACTTTAACAAAAAAAGGTAAAAGTTAAGAGATATATACAAAAAAATTTGCATCGGCCAGGAATCGAACCCATTTTATCAATGAGCCACCGAACCACCTACGCATAATAACTTCCAGAATGTATTTGATGCACGTCTCATTTGACGGGTTTTTCGTTACGGTTTTTACTATTACATTTTTTTCAGTTCAGTTCAGTTTAGTTCCAAAAAGTAATGAATTGTATTTAGTGACAGATTAATACCGTATAATACGGTAAATTCAAATATACTTAAAACTTACATTAGGAAAAGCATAGAGAGAGTGAGAGAGAGAGAGAGAGAGAGAGAAATGATATTATTATGTTTCACTGCGCCTGCGTGTAACAACGATAAATAACGCGTTATGATAAACGCTTTTTTCAACGCGTTACGCTGAAATCAGTTTACCCTCCCATAAGAAGTTATCACTTCAATAAATAAATAAATAAATAAAGATATTTGTATTAATATTAATATTAATATTTACCTATTTCTATTATTATTATGTTTCAGTGAGCCTGCGTGTAACAACGATAAACAACGCGTTATGATAAACGCTTTATTCAACGCGTTACGCTAAAAATCAGTTACCCTCCCATAAGAAGTTATCACTTCAAAAATATAAGAAAACCGTTAAAGATACTGGAAAAGCAATGAAAAACTGTAGACATTGTAAAAATCCAAATAAGTTTTAAAAAAACCGTAAAAAATGTAAAAACTCTGTAAATTTCTGGTTTTTCTTATATTTTTCAGTCTTTCGACACTTTTTGTGATTTTTCTGGTTTGTCAAGATTTTTCTTAATATTTTTTTTGCTATTGTCAACATTTTCCAGTTTTTCGAGTAGGGGAGACCAGGGAGGCTCGAGACAAAAAATGAATTTTATTTATTATAAATTTTACAATTTGCAATTTAAAGGTAATGTATATTGCAAGTGAATTGTGTGCCATTTAGCTAAACTTGCCATATTTTTTCATGCTTCCAAAATAGTATTTTAATTGTTTAGGTATATTTCTACAAAATGGTGAAAATTGTCTCAACGCTACCTAGGTAAGGGAGCGTTGAGACAGGTTATAGGGAGCATTGAGACGTTGTAAACTTTCGGAAAATGTTTATTAATTATTGAAAAAAAAACAAAAACAAAGAAAATCAACGAACATTTTGATAATAACGGAAGTCCAAACCAAATGTCAGTGTAGATTTGGCTCTTTCTGTTCCACCTACATTTTTTGGAAACGGTAATTTCAAAATAATGTCTTGTTCTTCGGAAGACATCCATCCGCTGGGGTGAGCAACTCCAGCAGTTCCTGGGAAAACACCACTTAACATATAATCCTTAAAATGTACTCGTGGAAAGACGAAAAATGGAGGGATGAATGTCGCTCCAGCACTAATACCACAACAGGCAGTAACTAATGTGCCTCGTTCAGCAGACGTGACGTTTCCAACTTGTTTAACACCCTTCGCTGCCAGGACTTTGGGTGGTTTGTGTACGGTTGTAAGACCTGTTTCATCAATATTCCATATCTGATGAGGTTCAAACTTTTCGCGCTTAAGGACTGATTCCAAATTGTTGAAAAACGTGGTAACATTTATGCGGTTGAAACTCGTACATCGTGATAAACTGGTTGACTCTGGAGTCCTCAGCGATAACTCTTGATGACGATGTCTAAAGCCGCGATACCAATCGTAGCCAGCAATGGATTTTTCATCCCATTTCTTACGAAATTTTTTATGATTGGCCTTAGAAAATTGAAAGGCCAGTTCACGTGCACATGTGACTGTTAAACCATGATGCGTTTGCGAAGCAGGGATTAGATAATCCGACAGGAGAGCCTCTTCTTCATGGGTAAACACTAATGCAGTTTTGAAATCAGGTGAATAAGCAATGTTAATTGCGCGCAATTTCGCTCCCCCAAGAACTTCTTCCACAGCTGTTTTCATAACATCAGGCGGAGGAACTACTCGTTTCGTCTTTTTAATCCAGAAATGCGGTATATCGTATCTACAACAATATTATCAAATCATTTTTTAATCAGTTTAGCATTTTTTAATTATTTGAAAATATTAGATAGGGAGGGTTGAGACGTCTCATGGCTCCCCAAAACAACTGTCTCATGTCTCCCTATGTAGCGTTTTATAAAAGAATGTAGCCTAAAATTCTTGTTAAAAAAATCTAATTCACTGGATAACTATATAACTAATTCAAAACATACCTGTGGTCACTACGCTTAAGGAATCAACTTCAATTTTCACTTTAACTTGCTCCAAACTACAACGAAATCACAAAATAAAATTTTAGTTTTGGCAGCAATTTTGCACGTTCACTAATAACACTAATAACTAATAACAACGTTGACGGCGGTTCGCTGGCAAAGGGATAAGAGATTTGACTAAAGCTATGAACTAGTAACCACTAGATGGCTCTGCTTAAGCGATTTCAGGAAATAAATGTAGTGTCTCATTCCTCCCTTGTCTCAAGCCTCCCTGGTATCCCCTACTGTCCAATTTTTTACAAACTCTTCTAAATTTTCACGATTCTTTAAAATTCAATTTATTTCACGTTTAACAGTTAGATGGATGTACTGGTTGTATAATCTTTGTCTGACAAAACCAACTTTTTGTTAATTTTTTTCTCCATATTTCATTATAAGTAGAAACCACGACTCGCTGTCCCCCTAATCGTCCGATTGCCATGTAATTGACTATTTTATATGGTTCTGTTTTAAAATCATTTACTAAGTCTATTATACATTTTTTTTACGCTAATAAAAGAAATAACATTTTGGAGAAAGGTAGGTACAAAATTTTTCAGTAACAATTTGTATTTACGATTTTTGGTTGAGAAAATTTTACGGGTCCACGTCAGCAACATTCTAATGATAGATAAAAAAATTATGAAAATTGGAAAAGACGTAAAAAAATGGCAAAAGTCGTAAAAAATTGAAAAACTGACAAAAAAAGTAACAAATGATGAAAAAATCATTAAAAACTGAAAAAAAAATATTACAGAACTAGACAAATCTTAAAAAAACATAACAAATTTGGAAATTCACAAATAAGTGGAAAATCGTTAGAGTTATTGAAAACCCGTAAAATTTGTAAAAAAAAACAAATAAATCTTTAAAAAATCGTAAAAAATGTGACAATTTACGCAATTTCAATTTTTTTTTAATTTTTTATTTTTTCTACACTTCTTAAGGATTTTGTTCAATTTCCATTTATCTCACATTTTACAGTTTAAATAGACGTAATGGTCGATTAGTTCTTGTCAGGGCCTGACAAAACCGACTTTTGGAAGTTCCTTTTCGGGCGTTACGACCAGTTACGACTGAGGCTAGAGGCTAGCCGGAAAAAATTCAGACCAAAATATGTCACGACACGACAAGACACACGCATGTTTCTCTGTCTGTCCGTCTCTCTCTCTCTCTTTCTCTCACTCTCTCTCTCTCTCCCTCATAGATATATATTACAATTAAAAAGACATTAATTTAAATTAAAAGAAAATGTACATTAAAAAGAAAATACTATAAAAAAAAATAAGTAGGTACCTATAATAGTATTATATTTTATTTCATCCTGTTTTATAAATTAATAAATTCATAAACATTTTAAAAATAGTTCGTAACTTGACTAGTTAGGTACGTCAAATTACCTTAACTGTCAGTTACTGTCAAATATTTTAATTTTAAAATTTTGTATTAAATTGTTAATTCCTGTTTTAAACTAAATTGAAATAAAAACTAATTCTAGGTAGATGTATGTCATCTAAACCTCTGGTATTGTATAAATGGACACTTTTGTTAAAAGAAACGAACTGTTGAAAATATTCAGGTGATAATGGATTTACTATTTACTATTTTGCTTTCAACAGTGTAGTGTCGCGACTTTGTTAAGTTTATACAGGTTTTTTGTAGATAATAAATAATAAAATAATAGAAAATAATAACAAGAATGTATCCTGACAGTGTTTCTGCACAAGTTCCGGATATTGCTGATAGAGTTAGGTAAGTAGAGATTTTATACAGACAATAATAAATGCTTATGTATCTATAAACACTCTGTTGTGTTTACAAATTACAATTCCTTCACTAATTAATCGAAAGGAACTTCGTTCCATCCGGGTGTCCCTTGACACATCTCACTTTTATTTGTTAATTTTTTCCCCATCTATCGTTATAAATAGATCCTCATTTGCTCTCCTCCTATCTCCTGATTGTTATGTTATGACTATTTTATATGATTGTATTTTAAATTGATTTACCGAGTTTTTTTTTTTTGTTAATTAAAAGGGCACATTTTAAAGAAAGGTCGGGACAAACTTTTTCTGTAATAATTTATATTTCAATTATTCTGATTGTTTAAATAACGATTAGATTTTAATTTGAGTAACTTGGGTAATTAATTTCTAATTTTTAATTTTTTTTGAGTATTTCAACACTTTTCGTGATTTTTCAAAATTTTTCGATTTTTTCATTATCTTGCAAATTTTTAATATTTCTTGCTATTCTCAAACATTTTTCCGTTGTTTTGAACATTGTCAAATTTTTCACGATTTTTTAAGAATTTTTCCAATTTTTCATGATTTATTTAAAATTTTAATTTATTTCAAGATTGTAGTGGTCAATTAATCTTTGTCTGAGCCTGACAAAACCAACTTTTTGTTCATTTTTTCACAATTTTGCGTTATCTATAGAACCCACGACTCACTCTTCTGAGTGTGATGTTACTATCATTTTTTTTGTAATAAGAACAGAATCACTGTTTGAAGAAATGTCGGTAGAAACTTTTTCTGTACCAATTTCTATTTCAGTTATTGTATAGTTAACGTTATTTATTAAATATCATTTTTTTTATCCATTCATTTTAAGTACCTGGGATAATTAATTTTTAATTTATTTTAATTTTTGCAATATTTCAACACTTTTCATGATTTTTTAAAATTTATCCAGATTTTTTCAATTTTTTAGTAAGTTCTGCTATTCTCAAAATTTTTTCAGTTTTTCGAGAATTATCAAAGTTTTCACGATTTTTTGGTCTGGGCCTGACATACCCGATTTTTGGTTAATTTTGTCACTACCCAAGTAACATTTTTGGTTTTATTGTAGTTCTCAGGGTATCTAAAAAACCTTTTCTATGAACCAAACATAAAACCTTTTAATCCTGATATTCTCCTTACAACTGCAATAAAACTATCTTAAGTCTAAAATGGAGAACTTTATGAAGGTTGCTATGACCAATTTTTAAATCTTTCTTAAAACCTGGCTTATAATGGTTATAAATTAAGCAGTTATAAAACTTAAATGAGGTTGTATAAAAAGCAGTTTTAAAACTGTAATAAAGCTTTTTATAAAACCTGGATAAAACTAAATTTAAGTCGTTTAAGTTTTAAAATTGCATAAAATTTTACTAATAGATCATAAAAAGATAACTTTAAAACTCAATTATACTAATTTGGTTTTAAAGTGATGTTGCTTTCCATACTTAAGATATTCTTTTAGATATATATTATTATATTATTCTAATACCGATAATATCATCACATTTTGATTAAAATCATAAACAAACTGCAGAGTACTGTTAAAAGTGGACCTGATACTTTCTTAAAATTTACGCGCCTTTTAAAATGTCCCAATTTTATAAATTATAAAATGTTTGTAATTTTAGTAATTTGTGTTTTTGCCCGAATTAGTCAATATAATACAGGTACTAATAAAGAGAATGATAATTAATGTCAATTATTGCTAATTTAACATATTTTAGCGGTATAAAATGAGAAAAACCAATACATTTTTTGTCATGGTTTCGGAGTAATTAATGCTCCATAACCACACTATTTATCTACAGATGGAAAAGATCTAAAGTGACTATATACAAAATAAAATTAATATATATGTATTCAGCTATTAAAGAGAATGGTGCGATTATAAAAAAAAAATGATAAATAGGCATTAAAATATGAAAAGAATCTCAAAAAATATTTGTTGCCATCCTTTCGGTTTAGTAGACATTTTTTAATAAAATGGACTCCAGTAACACTCTTGATTGTAACCAGAAGGTAGAAATAAAGTAAATCATAAAACCTTTATATGGCTATTAATAAGATATGGTTTTAAGCTGGTTTTATCGTGGTTGTATTAAATGTTATTTACAATGCGCGCGCATAGGTTTGGAAATTTAACCTCACAATTTTTAGTAATTACATCAGGAATATTATTGACATAAGAGGAAACCACAGGCACACATTTTTTAAGTCCTTGGTGCCAATATTGTCCTTCACCAATATTATAACACCCAATGATTTTGGTTGGTGTTCTTAGAAGTGTACGGGGATCTGTTGGTAATATATTTGGAAACCTTGTATTTATGACTTTTAATAATGCCTTTGCTGTGTTTTGTTTCACATTGTATCTACTTGCCCATGCCCAATATCATCATTTTTATTAAAATTCGGAGTAGAATTATTCGATGAATTAGATATACATTCAGTAAAACATTTTGCAACAACTGTATTTTGTAGTTATAAAAACTGTTTTTTTAGTTTCCACTCTCTGTGGAAACTTCAGCTTTTTTTGACATGCATCCTTTTTTCTAAAAATGTGTTCATTTTGGCACTAGGTACTCACATAAACTTTAAGCATAAACATAAAAGTGTAAAACTGCTATTATAGGTTTAAAACTATGTTGGGATAAAACTCTTTGGATTTAAGAGATATTTTAAAAAGCATTTTTTAATGCCCGCTAAGGAACGTCGTTTTATTGTGGTTTTTTAATATGTATGTAGTTGCAGGAGTAAGGAGTTTTAAAAAATGGTTTTATAGTAAATTATATGACCAGTTTGTAATACCAGTTTAAAACATAAGCATATTATTCTACTTCTATAAAACTGTTTAGCTGTAGGAGTATTTTAAAGCCATACGGTTTTAATATTGTCACAGTAATTACTGTATTAAAACAATATTAAGATCAAAATCATTTGAAGTAGAAAAGGTTTTATTTCGAGGTTTTAACAGATCCATTAAAACGTGATTATAATGCTACTAGCTCTTTAAGAGTTAATGGCCAAATTATAAGCCGCCTTAAGAGTGAAACATATATTGCTACCTTTTTAAAACATTATTAAAACTTTTTCAAGACTATTTGATCTTTAAAATGTTACTTGGGTATCTTCCGTTATAAAAACAAACCCACGACTCGCTCTCCTGCAATTCCCTTAATGTTATGTTATCGACTATTTTATGTGTTTTTGTTAATAAAAAAAGAATCACAGTTTGAAGAAAGGTCAGAACAAACTTCTTTGTAACAATTTGTATTTCAATTATTCTGTACTAGCAGCCCGCCCCGGCTTTGCACGGGGATTAAAAAAAATAACAAAAGCCGTTAAATTTATTGGGTCAACGCTTCCCTGTAAACAATATTACATGTTGTTTTATTATCTGGCAGCAAAATAAATTGATTTCCAGGTGCTCCGACCCGCCTTAGGCGGTTGGCCATGAGGTAAACCGATCCCTACAATTTGAAAGGTTTGACCTTAAGACTTACTATTAGTAAAAGCGAAAGATGTTTTGATAGGAAATTGAAGCGGTTTAAATGGATTTGGTAGATCAGTTGGGATCATCGCTATCCTCAGTGTATGAGCAAGTTGACCAGCGGTGGTTCAGTTATATTGGTTGCTACAACTTAATTGTCCTTTAATTCCTTTATAAGTAGCCTCGTCCCATTGCACATGCTAAATTTGTGATATCTGTCGTGATTATGAAATAAGTTATTTTGATAAGGATTAATACCAAGATAAAAACTTTTAAACAATTAAAAATTAGTTATTGTGACGTAACTATAACAGTTAGACATATGCTGTCGCGGCATTTTTTGTAGATATTTATATATTCTTCAAAATCGTAGTACATTATTTTATTCTATAATCAATAGTATTCTCAGCGCACGCGATGTAAGGATTTTAAGGTCATTGTTGGTTACATTAATAGCATTTTAGTAAGGATCCCTATTTTTTTTTTAAATGGAACATAGCCTATGTCACTCGGGAATAGTGTAGCTTGCCAACGGTGAAAGAATATTTGAAATCGGTCCAGTAGTTTCGGAGCCTATTCATTTCAAACTAACAAACAAACAAACAAAAAATCAAACCTTTCCTCTTTATAATATTAGTATAGATTTAACGTTATTTGTTAAAATAACGATTAAATCTTTCTATACCATTTTGAGTACCTTGGGTATTTAATAATGAAGTAATGTGGAACGTGTCAATGTTGAATGCGTTAAATTAGGCATCGTACCGAGCCAAGTACCACCGCACCCATCATACACACGCACGAACCATGATGGCACAATGACTCGAAATGGACAGACTGCGGGCAATAAACACCGCGGTCAATCGTCGTCACTTTCTCTTCAATTATCTACGGGCACTGCTCGCTTACCACTATCAGTACCATTTACCATGTGATAAAAAGAAGAGATCAAGGCTGCCAACTAGATCGACATGGATGAATAGCTTTGAAAACGAGAGTCGTTTGGTCTTTTGTGAATAATGATTAATTTATTTACTACATGTGAACATATGGGTTTCTACACTTTAGTTCGCCAGGTGTTTCATCTTACCTCAAATGACAAGTTTTCGATCTACCTTAGTTTAGAGGTTTTTTTTATATTACCTTAATTGACTTAATTATAGGTACCGGATTGTAAAATCTTCACTGTCAATACCTAACATCTTCTGTACAATGTAAATCCTTTACCCTTTATTCCATTTTTTAGAATCGCTACTTCCTTACATTGTTTATAACCGTTTTTAGTAAAGATCTTTTCAAGATTTTATTAAACACATATTTTATTAATAATAAAAGTAAACAATTGATTTTTTTGGTCAAATCAAAAACGCTTCTGCTAAGTGTTGCTGTGTCAGTTAAGATCAAAAGAAATATTACTACTTGCTAAAAGTCATATTGTACCAGTTTTTCATTGTTCAAAACCCAGATGGCCCATCTACCAAGCTAACATTGTCCGCAGTCGTGGACCTTATCAAACAGCACTCTCACCAAAACTTTATATAGTGCTGGGATGAAACTACGAACTGTAGCTTGGCCAGAGATTTATTACCTCATCCTGGCGAGGAAACAGCAAAAAAATTTAAGGTATTGACCAGACAAAATCTCCGAACAGCTGTGGGAATCTTGACAGGTCACTGCCAATTGCGACAACATCTCTTTAGGATGAAATTAATAGAATCGCCGCTACGCAGAGGCTGCGAACAAGAAGAAGAAACAGTAGAAAGCATAATGTATGACTGCTCTGCTTTTTCTAAAATCAGAAGATCCGTGTTGGGCGAGTACTGGCTTACACCAGCCGATGTCAGAGAGATCACAACAAAAAAAGTTTTTAATCTTCCTTTATACTAAAAAAATAGATAAGTTGTAAAAAAAGTGCGGGTCTAAAAAAACGAAACTTTCTAAGAAAATACAAATGATTTAAAGAATTGTAGTATCATTTTTTTTTTTTTTTTTTTTTTTAATTAGTATTAAGTAATTATGTTATTATCCTCTTTTATATGTTGAATCTTGTACTATATATTATATTGCTCTGTAATGGGATTTTATATCTGTTGGGCAATAAAGCTATTATTATTATTATTATTAAAACGTTTGTGGTTTGTATAAATATTGTGTTATAACGTTAAAATAAAAAAAAAAGTGTGCGTGTAACCTTTACGCGCGATTGAAGTAAAACTTATTTGACGTCCGTATCATCGCAAAATAAATTTAAATTCAAAATATGTTTATTAACAAGTAGCTACAGGTTTTTGATTTTTCGTTTATTATTATTATTTATTGATGAAAGAGTAAAATATTCTTGAGAATCCGCCATTTTATTCAAGTGACAACTATTTTGTTTTGTAATTCATCTAAAATTCATTAATTTCACTTTCACGTTTTAAAAATTTTTGACAGAAATTAACGGTTAGGTTAGGTTAGCTAATCAAAAGTTTTGACGTACGTATTGCAAGGAAGTCAGTAGGAACATAAAGAACTGTGTGTGTGAAAATCATGAGAAATCTTCCGTATTTTAAATGTCAATCAATTTCTAACAAAACTAATAGGATAGACCTAATCTTAAAGCAATATGGACCAGACATATTATGTCTATCCGAAACATGGTCCAATAATGACAATATCGGCTACATACGATTTAATAATTACTCTGTTACTGTTACTTCAATAGAACTAATAAATCACATGGCGGTGTACTAATTTTGACAAAATCTTCCATAGAAATTATGAAACACGATTTTTTGACTAATTTATCACTTGAAGTAGATATTGAAATCTCCAGTATCTCTTTTGAAATACTTCAAACCACCTGTTGTATATTAAATATTTATAGATCCCTATCTGGAAATTTCAATACATTTTAAATAGACTTTATAGTGCATTAATTTTCTGTACAAATAACTTTATATCTATTATTTTTTGTGGAGATTTCAACATTAATTTTTTAAACGATTCACAGGAAAATAAAATGTATGCATATAGAGTACTCACTCATTTTCATTCAATATTTTTTCATCACTTTCTTCATTAATAAATCCTCTTTGTTTATTCATATTTAAAACAAACACTTTATACACAAATTTTAGGCGTACAACTATGTTAATGTTAGATTAAGTCATCATGCTAATCAATTTTTAATTTTATTTAAATCCACAAATTTCACGTTTTATGTATCATTGTATATGTATTTCATGGTTCTATATTTTCGACATTTAATTGTCCTTCCTGGATGACAATTTCTGTTTTTAAGTTTCCGCACATGCACATTAGTCCTTCTTGATACTACTATTTGTCGTGCTGCTTCCATCTTCGTTAAACGTGCTTCTGCCAACGCCTACAGTTCTTATGAAACAACAGCTGTTATCATCGAAGTTATTCTCATACACTTTCTGTGTTTGTGCTTTGTTATGGATCACAATGGTTCTAGAGCTGATGTTGCTGACAATGGATTTGGTTTGGATACCTTACATCTTTTTTGTCCATTCTTTTAAAGACTTTCTCCGTATATACCTCTGTTTTAGCCTTGATTTACATATATCTCTACCATTTGGCTTATTACTACTTACTACGTTGAATAGTCTTTTCTTACATCCTTCTTGGATGTTCTAGATCCTTCCTTGTTCTGTGGATGTTTCTTCCACAATTTTTTAATTTCAACAACTTCTTTTCTAAGGTCAGAGAATTTCCTGCTCATGCACACCATATATTAACGGTTCTTTCGTTAATCCCTGGTATTTTGCCACCCGTACAAATTAAACATCTGGTTTTCTTCCAGCCCTTAGATGGCTTTTATTATTTTTTGACCTTCATCCCACCTGATTTGGATCTTTCATCTCCAAGTTTTTTGGGTTTATGCCTTAACCAATGTTAAAGCTCTCAGTTCCAATTCCACATTTTAATGTGTTTATTTTCTTCATTATTTTATCACTAACTATTTTTGTTCCTGTGTTAGTTAATTTTTCGTACCACATTACTTTGATCCTCTATGAGTCTACCTCTACCTGTTGGCTCTTTTACTACACACTTTGTTTGCTTCCGTTGGACTTTTAGTGTTGAAGATATAGTAACCTGATACCACTTAGTTGCTTTCCATCTAAATTATTGTTTGGATATAATTGTATTTTATTACTTTACTTTGAATTTGGTAAGTTGTTAAACTCTTACTTTTAATTTTATTACTTTTCTACCATTTCCATATTTTTTCACAGACCTGATGATGACCTTGTTGGTCAAAACTAGTTGTCAACCTTTTTGATCTTACAATTAAATATTTGTGTGGTACGAGACTTTGTGTTTTCGTTTGTATTACCATTTGACCACATTTGAGTAATGGATGATATCCTCTCGCGTACAACTATTCACCAACAATGTATTTTGGTTGACAAGCTGTCAGTTTGACAGGTCAGTGAAATATGTATATTATGTTTCCTATATTTACAATTATAGATTTAACTTTTATTTAATATAGTAGGTGGAATCGTGTTAGGTTTTTTGTATCAGGTTTTTTGCATTGCCTTAGAATATGAAGTCACGTCCGTTAGAATTACTGAGTTACCCCTAGTCGCGCCTAAAGAAGTTTTACTTCAAAAATTGGGGTCCAATTAATAAAACTAATAAAAAATTGTAAGCTTATAGCAATATTTTGTTTGTAGTTTATTGTAGTAACAAAAAAAGTTTTTAATCTTCCTTTATACTAAAAAAATAGATAAATTGTAAAATAAGTGCGGGTCTAAAGAAAAACGAAACAATTAAGAAGGCGAATTTAAGAAACACTGAAAGAAACATGACCTCGTGAGAGGCATTTAAAGAAATTTACGTATGATAGAGCAGAATGAGCCATTCCACGCAATTTGTTCGTACAGCTTGGTTAAGTATTGAGTTGAAATTTAGGATAACTAGATTATATTACCAAAAAATATTTCGTGGCAAAACTTTTAGGACATAATTTATAATATAGCAGAACTATTACTATTATTGAAAAAAAGTTGTGAGTTCAATCCAGAAACTTTACAAATATACAGTTAATGATCAAGTCCGATAATCAATGTATTTGTATTGGTTTAATTTTTAGGTGTCGTAACATTACTTATTTTGTTTGACAATAAAAAGTGAAATTGTTTTTTAACATACATAAAGAAATGCGTTAATGGGAGAAAGTATAAATAATTTTGGCAAATATTAATATATATTTGTCAGTATTAGAAATTACAGATAATATGTGGTATATGTAAAATTAAATCCATTAATAAAAATATAAACAGTTTAATTAATCTATAGTATTATCCAACATTTTATTAACAAATATTAATTATATTTTCAATTTTAGTTGTAATTATATTTTATTAAAACAACACTATTTTTATCATTAAAAAAATATTTAATATATGTTAAAAACGCCTTTAGTGTGAAATCGTAGCTAAAATATTTAAACCGGGTGGGCCACAGAAGAACTAAGAACTAAGACGACGAATAGTACATGAATGCAGCCTAATAACCCCTAAAATGATTCAAAACGTTAGGCTACAGCCACATTAACGGGATTTCAAGCTGCGTTTCGTTCACGCAGCGTCAATTCTTGTCATTATAGTAATAATAGGCCACACCAGCAGTTTTTTCACGCGGATTAAAACCGACTCATCCCTTGTCACACACGTTGGTTTCAGTTCTTTACGTGTTGGGAAGCTGAACGATTACAAAAATGAACAAAAGTACTCTTAACGAAAATCACGTTGCGTGAAATTTAACCCATGCGTCAACCCAAGACAGAGTGAAAAGACATCGAAAATGGAACCAGTCCTATTCGTAGGAAGGAGACCTTAAAGACGCGCCCGTCGTTTATCTTTCGGGCTGGAATTCACGCCTACGGCCACATTAGCGGGATTTTACGCTGCGTTTTGACGTAAAAACACGCCAAAAAATAGTCTACACTGTTGTCAGCTGGGCCGGCCAGACACGGCGTGAATTTCCGCCCGAAAGATAGAAGATAGGCGCGTCTTCAAGGTCTCCAGCTCACGATTAGGACCGGTTCTATTTTCAAGCGTCTTTTCACTGTCTTGGGTTGACAGACGGGTTGAATTTCACGCGGCGTGATTTTCGTTAAGAGTACTTTTGTTCATTTTTGTAATCGCTCAAAAAATGACATATTATCAAATCATAGGCGCTTCGTTTCATTTTTAAGATTGGTTGCACTTTGAATGAATTAAGAGATTTTTTTGCAAAACGGTAGAAATAAATCGGGAACAATCATTATGTCTGAATACTTGATTTAAATACCTTTCCAATGATGTGCCGCACATGGTTTATTCCCTATTTAAAAATAATGGATTAAGGAAGAGGAATGGAGGGGTTGGCAATTGACAGATGCATATATTGTAAAAATGTGTCCCTCTTAGATCAAAAATTGACCTGTTTTCACATTTTCTCAAAATCTAATATATACGGCCAATTATTGAGGTTTTCTGTGGCCCTCACTCTATTTACATAACACCGTTCATTAAAACAAAAGACATTAGATGGTTGTTAGACGCTCACTTTTATGGGCCATTGCCTATTGGTGACAACGCAAAACCACCCATACCTGAAACTGCCCGACCCGAAAGATTTATTATTCCGTGCCGATTGCGAAAACACCATAATCTTATAAATCTATCAGGTATAGTAACCAAATAAGTTCATGCGGTTTCTGTACATCGTACATTGCTATGGGTATTGTTTATGTTGTTGATAGATATCGATTGTTTCTTATCTACTGTCGCTTTGGTATGAATCCTTCTTTTCTCACACACAATAACATGACTAGACAGTTCACCACCGTTTCGGTGTACTTAATGCAGTTCTTCCATATGTCCGCTGTAACATGATGACTTGCTTTTTCAAATAATTTTTTTTAAATCAGCTATTTCAAATGTTGTGTTGTTTTGAGCGACCTCATTCTTAACTGCACCCATAGATTCGTAGGTCTCTTCATTATTGCAAAACTAATCATCCATCAAAAATTTTTAAGATTTATCAAAAATTATGGCCTCTGGCTGATTTTGGATCAAATATGGTTTTTAGTCCCAGTATTCGGTGGCGCAAAAGGTATGTACCGCATTCGTAGATTATGCCGTTAGTGATTAAACACAAGTGGTTCAAAAAATTTTCTTTTCTTTCAGTTTAACAGGTAAACCGCGTTCAAAGAGACCAAAAATGATGAACAAGGAGGATCTTCTACAGGTTGTTGACGCAAATTCCAGAACAACGTGCCAAGAATTTGCAGTGTTAGTCCTGAAACCCTTCGTTTGTATCTTCATCAGCTAGGAAAGACGTAGAAGTTAACCGAATGGGTCCCACATGAATTGACAGATGATAACAAATTAAGTCCTTTTCTATTTGTTTAGCAAACATTTGATGTAACTATGATGCACCGTTTCTTAATCAGTTATTCACCTGCAACGAAAAATGGATCTTGTATTCAAATTCTATGCGTTCGTATCATTAGTTGTTGCCTACTGATTTGGTACCACACACGCTCAAGGCTTCCTTGCACTCATGCAAACAAGGTTTTGTTGTGTGTTTGTTGGACATCAACTGGATTTTTTCAGTTTTTGAAAAGGGGTCGCATCATTACTGCTAATTTGTATTGTAAGCAGCTTTAACGAGTACAAGCAGCACTCATCCAGAAACAACCTTCTTTAATCAATCGGAAGAAAGTGTTACTCTTGCAGGATAATGCCAAGCCCCACATCGCAAAAGTGACCTGAGAAAAAATTTCTAAACTTGGCTGGGAAAACGTTACCACACCCTCTATATTCTCCGCATTCGCGGTTTCAGCATCGTCCAATTCTCGAATTTCTTCATCTGAATCGGAATCGGTGGATGATTCGCTTTGTTCCGGTTTCGATTCCGTTACGATCGATTTGTTTACTTCGGTTATTTCCGGCATCTTTTATGTCATAAAACTCTCTTTTGACGTTTAATCTGTGCTTAATAAAAGATGCCTAAAGATGAAGAAATTACAGAATTGGAGGATGCTAGAACGGCAAATGCGGCATCAGCAGCGTTTTTTGGAGCTGCGGCAGCAGGGCCTATCTCAAGCGAAACAATCACGTGGTGAAAAGAAGATTAATTATGGTTTTATTGTGAAAAATAGAAAGTAAACAAGAAAGGTGCGGACAAATTTCCGCATGTAAAATACTGGAACGTTGGACGAGACATTGACTTGTCACCGAATTTTGAAATATGCTCCGTGAACTTTATCTGTTTGACCAAAGTGAGGAATTTCTGTTACCGCGAATGATCAAAATCAGAGTGCGCATGCGAACCTTCACGAGGCAAGTCAGTGATTTACAACGTGAAGAACTTTTTGTTGTCTTTAACGAATATGCGCATCAGCGACCAGAAGTTGAACACGGATTGCGATATTAAAAAAAAATTAACAAAGAAGAGACATATATACATATAACACAGACTAATATAATTCTTCTCATAAGACTTAAGGTGATATACTCCAACATTTTGGCGCGAAACCTAGAAAGAGCAACGATACTCAAACAAGCCCAGTACAGAGAATAAATGTAAATTTTGTCAGGTATAAATTAACCCCGACATTTAAAACAGATACTGATTCACCGAACTGTACTGGGAGGTTTATAGTAGAGGGCGCTTTAAATCAAAGAATAGAATATTTTAAATCTGTATTGCGTTTTTCTCAAAAATTTCAAAATATTTTAATATGAAATTTTACTCATGAATAGTTCGTTTCATTTTACGTGGTAGACGCATGTGTTTATTACAAAAATTATTTTTTTTTCTCTATAAACCATCATAATTTTCTTTAAGTTATCATTTATTCAAAATAAAAGTATGCGTCTACCACGTAAAATGAAACAAACTATTCATGCCTAAAATTTCATATCAAAATATTTTGAAATTTTTGAGAAAAACGCAATACAGATTTAAAATATCCTATTCGTTGATTTAAAGCGCCCTCTACTATGAACTTCCGAGTACAGTTCGGTGAATCAGTATCTGTTTTAAATGTCGGGGTTAATTTATACCTGACAAAATTTTTACATTTAATCTCTGTACTGGGTTTGTTTGAGTATCGTTGCTCTTTCTAGGTTTCGCGCCAAAATGTTGGAGTATATCACCTTAAGCATAGATCCATAAAAAATGGCAACACCTAATTCGTTAAAAATTTATTTGTCGAGTTTCGTTTTAAGGATTTACTGAATTTATAGCAGTTTACAGTTAGGCGTACCATTATAAGAGTTTTTTTATGTTATGTATTTGTATATTTAAAATAATGCTTTTTCAAAAACGGTTAGTGCACCTAATTTTTGTTTTGCGCACCTAAATAGCACCTAAAAAGCACCTAATTTTGACAATAAATTTCGACAAATTTGTCCAATTTGGGTCAGCCACCTTTAAATTCGGAGTTAGCGGGTTGAAATACATGCCGGTAGGTAGGTGGAGTCGAATGTACAAATAGCCCAGGCTGTAGGGAAAATAGTACTCTTTAATTCAGGAATTAATGTGACCTGGCTTGCGTTATAAAGGGAAACATGAAGAGCAATCCCACAGTTCAATAACAATTGGATTAAATTTAACGCATTACGGCTCAAACTAAAGATCCTTTAAAATACTCTTATAATTTATACAAAAAATGGTTATTATTATACAATCCTTACTTTAGGCAAAAAATTAAAAAAATACCAAAAATATGCATTTTTCACCTACGAAAGCTCATAAATAAATATTAACCAAAAATTTTCTGTTGAATGAACTGGGAGATTGCTCTTCATGTTTCCCTTTGTAATGCAGGCCAGGTCACATTAATTCCTGAATTACAGCACAGGGTGTAGTCAACCTGGAATGGGTACCACAGGGTCAGACATCAGTATTACTATGTAGACGTTTTACAAAGACTCGGAGAAAAAAAGCGCAAAAAAGTCTGAAAGGTGGAAAGAGAACTGCTGGATCCACATCGATACAACGCTCATATCTCGCTGTCTGTTAAGGACTATTTTCTCTATTTTCGCCTGACTTAGCACCTTGCGACTTCTACTTCTACAGCGTGTCTGAAGATGACCTGCAGTACTTTTTCGGACAGTGGAAAGTTTGTATGGGAAGCGAGTGTAAAGAGTATATTAAAGGTAAAAAATAAAAAATTGCAAAATAAAGATAGATGCAATAGTCTCGGAACTTAATTTTCGGACCTTGTATATCAAGTCGTCACATTTCTCACTCGTATATACGAATTTAATATCTATAATTTTACATTTGTTAAATGTTTGTATTACAAATATGAAATATTCATAAGAAGGAAATTTGACGATAAACAATAATTTACACTTGATTATAATCATAAAAAGAAAAACACTTGATAATTTGTGTAAAAACGTTCAAAGCAGGATCCCGGACCGATTTCAAGGTCTTTCAATAGAATCTTACAATAATGTTCAAAGAATTTGAGTATTATTAATATTCGCACATTATCACACAACAACTTTTTTCGTAAATTTACACGCAGAAAAACGAATTGTGACAATAAATACTTACTCAAAGTTGGGGTAAAATGTCAAAAGTGAAAAAAATTGTTCGAAAAAAATAAAGAATGAAAAAAAAATAAAAAATTTAATAATTGACAAAAAGTTAAAAAATATTAAAAAGATTAATTTATTGTTAGATTTAAAAAAATATTACAATATAAAACATTTTAAATTATAAAATAGTTAAATTTAAAATATCGTAAAAAATACATTAAAATCTTTAAAATAATTAATAAAATTTTAAATAATGTAAAAAATTTAAAAAATCACAAAAAAAAAGAAAACGAAAACCAAAAATTAAAAAAATTGTTAAAAAATAAAAAATTAGAAATAATGTAAAAGTGTCACAATGTGGTAAACTGCCATAAATTAAAAAAATTGCAAATATTTCAAAATTGCAATTAACTTCAAAACACAGAAAAAAAGTCATAAGAATACAAATTAAAAACAGAAATTAAAATTGTTAAAATTTTGTAAAATATTAAAATCAGCAGTTTTTAAAAATATTAAAATTCAGATAAAAATTCATAGTCAACTTAATAAAAAGTCGACAATTTTAAGAATTCTTTAATTCTCAAAATAAAACATAAAAATGTAAAAATGTACATAATAAGAATTCAAATTCAACTAGTTAAAAAATATATAAAAAATTAAACGTCAAATTTAAAAACTCGAAATTACAAACAAATCACAAAAATAGAAATTTATTAAAAACTAAAAAAATAATAAAAAAGCGTCAAAATTAATAAAAAATTTCAAATTTAAAAAAAAAAACTTAAAAATCTAAATATATCTAACAAAAAAATATTTAAAACATTTAAAAATTTTAAATTTTTGTCAAAATTAAAATAAAATTTTAAAATTAAAAAATATTGTAACGGGATAACCGTAAAAGAAGGGACCTTAATTTGAAAGATTGTTGTTGACAGTTGATTTTTAGAAGTTTATAAAAAAATCAACTGACCATTTTAAATAATGTTTCTAGAAAATTCTAGAAACTTCTAAACACACTGACTAGAATAAATAATGTTGTATATAAGGGGATGCATGGGCAGTTTACGTCAGTTCGAGTCAAGTGTTCACAAGAGTTCATTGTATTGTCAAGTAGTTAGACGTTATCCAGCAGAGTTCAGTGTATCTTAACAATTTTGTAAATAAATTGTGTAAAAAGCCCCCATACGTGTTTCAAATTGGTGTCAGGTGTGGAGTGAAGATACAAGAATGCCTGGAAAAAAGATAACTGATTTATTGGTGGCTGAGCTCAGAAGAGAGCTCGAGGAATTAGAATTGGAAACTACTGGGAGCAAATCCGTATTGTTGAGAAGGCTCCGTGAATACTACGTAAATAATAATTTGGACCCTGACGCTGTGGAGTTTGAAGACCCAGTTCAAAAAGCAATTTCCCGGCTGCAAGAGGAGCTATCAGAACGAATGACGAGCCAACAAGAAGAACAAACTCAACAACTTTCCCAGCTGTCACAACGGATGTCTACCCTACCAGAAGAGTTATCCAGTTCCTTCTCCCAGCAAATATCGCATTTGCGCTCCGAAATGTACACTCTTCGTGACGAACAAAATCAGCAAGTGTCCAGCTTGCAAAACGAACAAAATCAGCAAGTGTCCAACTTGCGAGACGAGCAAAACCAGCAAGTGGCCAACTTGAATCAGCAAGTGGACAACTTGAACCAGCAAGTGGCCAACATCCGAGAGGAGATCAACCAGCAAATGCAGTCCGAAATAAGAAAGCTTCAACAAGAACAGGAAGCTTGTCGTCGAAACCAGCCCATCCACCACAGCGACGGAGATGCAGAAAGGATGGAGACCTGCCACGTAGACGTCGACCGACGACGAAATGGAGAGGCGACCCAAGTACGAACTACGATGAAACCCCCAACCTTCGACGGGAAGACTTCCTGGCCAAATTACCTGAAACAATTCGACGCAACGGCCAGAGCTAATGGATGGTCATCCCAGGAGAAAGCATTGTCCCTAACCGTAGCTCTGCGAGGCGAAGCTTTAGACGTCTTGCAATCATTGACACCGGATGAAGCTGACAACTTCGAGTTATTGGTGAATCGTCTAGAGATGCGTTATGGTCAAACTCATCTACAACCGGTATACCGAATGCAGTTAAAGAGCCGAAAGCAGAAAAATGGAGAGACTATCCAAGAATTTGAAGCGGATGTAGCAAGAATGGTACGACTTGCGTATTCAAATGCAGCGGAGGATTTCCTGGAGTGCCTAGCAGTCCAAACCTTCACCGATGGTCTTCGAGACGTCGAGTTGCAGCGCGCTGTACGGTTGGCGCGGCCGAAGACTCTTGTAGACGCCTTGACCATTGCCCTGGAGTTTGAGGCGGTGACGGAGGCCTCACGTGGAGTTGCTCGACTAAGGGAAATCACCGGTAACTACGACCATGCCGTTCATTCCGTTAGCGACGTTGAAGCGGTAGAAGTTATCTCCAAAAAGAAGGCGCCCAGTGAGATGCTGGAACTGCGGAGAACTAGGCCATATAAGAAATACTTGCCCCCATAAAGAAAAATCTCCTGCTGAAGTACCCCTGCAGCAGGAAAACTTTAAACGGGTCGACTCCTGGAGGGCGACTTCGACCCCAAACATTCCCGAAGTCCCTCACACCATTAAATTGGCAACTCTGCGACATCACGTGGACAGCTTATATGTAGATGGCCTCCTTGATGGGAAGAATATTAGCATGCTGGTAGACACTGGAGCTACAAAAACTATCGTCCGACCAACCATCATTATGCAAAATAAGATGTTGCCTACCAGTTGGAGACTGCGTACCGCTACCGGAGATTCTGCTAGAGTCTACGGTGAGATACAGGTGACGCTACAGTTTGGTTCAACCTCTCTTGTTCACTCAGTGCTGGTGGCTGACGTTGATGAAGATGTTGTTCTGGGCATGGATGTTATGCTCCACTGTGGTTTTCATTTGGATCTTCGCCAACGTATCCTTCGTACTGGTAATGAAGAAATATTCCTGCACCGAAAACACGTTGACCATGCCTCGATTAAGCTAATTGATGATATCAAACTTCCGGCGAGCTGCGAATGTGTCGTCACAGCGCGGTTAGATGGACTGGAGCCAGATGGTGCCCCAGCCATGATAGAGCCGAAGAACCATGACCATGAATTGGGAAAAGGACTCCTTGTGGGTAAGACTCTTGTTAGATCCGCCAAAGAGGTACCCATCCGAGTTATGAACTTGAACGATCATCCAGTTCTTCTCCGAAAGGACACGGAAATGGGAAGTTTAGAACCAGTAACGGCCATAATTCACAAGGTAAACGTTACGGAAACAGATGAGACCAACGGAATTGAACCATTAATGACAAAATTAGATCCCTCTTTGTCAAAATTAGAAAAGAAACAGGTAAGAGATCTACTTTACCGTTATAAACCTGTATTTGGTTCTAAAAGTAAATTGGGAAGAACTGATGTTGTACAACATAGAATTGACACTGGTGATGCACGTCCGATTCGACAGGTACCCCGAAGGATGCCTCAAGTTTAGAAGGAAGAAGCAGACAGAGCCCTTAAAGAAATGATTCAAAATGGCATAGTCGAACCATCCAGTAGTCCGTGGGCTTCTCCTGTGGTATTAGTGAGAAAGAAAGACGGATCAATGCGGTTTTGTGTCGACTATCGAAAGCTAAATGATGTCACTAAGAAGGACAGTTATCCTCTGCCAAGGATTGATGATGCCCTCGACGCTTTGGCGGGTTCTACTTTGTTTTCTACCTTGGACCTTAAAAGCGGATACTGGCAAGTTAAAATGAATCCTGCAGACAAAGAAAAGACTGCCTTTACCAGTGGATCAGGGTTGTGGCAATTCACGGTCCTTCCGTTTGGCCTCTGTAATGCTCCTGCGACGTTTGAACGGCTAATGGAGAACATCCTGCGGGGTTTGTCATGGGAAACTTGTCTAGTTTATCTAGACGACATCATGATAATGGGTAAGACCTTTAAGGAACATTTATCTAACCTGGAAGAAGTTTTTAAAAGATTACAGAACGCTAATCTAACATTGAATGTTAAGAAATGCCACTTGTTCCAGAGACAGGTCAACTATTTAGGACATAACGTAAGCAAGGATGGCGTTGCTGTTGACCCCGCTAAGATACAAGCCGTTCAGGAATGGCCAATACCTATCGACAAACATCAGCTCCGGAGTTTCTTGGGTCTTTGTTCCTATTACCGACGATATGTCAAGAATTTTGGAGACATCGCCAAACCCTTGACACGTTTGACAGAACAAGATAAGTCCTTCTGTTGGGATCAGGAATGTCAAGGGGCGTTTGAAATATTGAAGAAACAGCTTACGTCAGCACCTGTTCTTGCTTATCCACTTCCTGATGGTAAGCTTATTCTGGACACCGACGCCAGCAATGTGGGAATTGGAGCCGTCTTGTCACAGCTACAAGATGGTAAGGAAAGAGTGGTTGGTTACTTCAGCAAAACTTTATCGAAAGCTGAAAAGAACTACTGTGTAACTCGGAGGGAACTGTTAGCAGTTGTAAAATCCGTCGAACACTTTTATAAATATCTGTATGGTAGAAAATTCCTGATCAGAACAGACCATGCTAGTTTAAAGTGGCTACTTAGCTTTAGGAACCCAGAAGGACAGATAGCAAGATGGCTCGAAAAATTGCAGGAGTATGATGTTGAAATCGAGCACAGACCTGGAACCAGACATCGTAATGCTGATGCACTTTCCAGAAGACCATGTCCACCTGATTGCCCCCATTGTACCCGTATGGAGCAGAACGAGGAAAAACTTGCCTTAGTTAAGGTTGTGACAGAAGGCGAGAGCTCTATGCTGGAGGAGCAACAAGAAAACGATCCCGTTCTGAGAAAGATTAGGGAGTGGAAGAGAATGGACCGTCGTCCGTTGTGGAGAGAGATATCCTCATCCTCTCCTGCTTTAAAAGCATACTGGTCCCAATGGAACTCTTTAATTTTGGACGGAGGGCTCGTTAAAAGACTTGTAGAAAATTCCGAGGGCACAGAAACAAGGAAACAAATAGTGGTCCCAAGAAATGCTGTACCGGCAATTTTAAAACAGATGCATAATGATAGTTCTGGAGGACATCTGGGTATCACGAAAACGCTGCAAAAGATCCGAGATAGATTTTACTGGGTAAATTGCACTAATGATGTTAAGGATTGGTGTCGTAAATGCACTACATGTGCTGCCAGTAACGGTCCGCACCGAAAACCGAAGGCGGAAATGCAGCAATACCTGGTTGGAAGTCCTTTTGAAAGAATCGCAGTAGATGTATTGGGGCCACTTCCACAGACCGATGTAGGAAACAAGTACATCTTTGTTGTAATGGACTACTTCACTAAATGGGTTGAAGCATATGCAGTTCCCAATCAGGAAGCTACCACTTTAGCAGATATATTGGTTGAAGAATTCGTAAGCCGATTTGGGGTACCATTAGAATTACATTCAGACCAAGGAAGAAATTTTGAAGCAAGCTGTTTCAAGAAGTTTGCCAAAGATTAGGCATCCACAAAACGAGAACCACAGCGATGCACCCTCAGTCGGATGGAATGGTGGAACGAATGAACCGAACTATAACCAACTATCTGTCAAAAGTGGTGTCAGATTGTCAGAGGGATTGGGATCGACATATTCCACTATTTCTAATGGCAATTCGATCGGCCATCAACGAATCAACTGGCCAAACGCCTGCGAAGATCCTGTTCGGTAGAGAAATGAGGCTACCATGTGACTTGGTGTTTGGTTGTAAACCTGGTGAAGAAATGGCACGTGAACAATATGTTGCCGACCTTCAGAATCGAATGGAAAATATACACAACCTGGTGCGTGGAAAACTACAATTATCTAGTGATCGGATGAAGAGGTACTATGACACACGGACAATGGAAAAGAGTTACCAAGTTGGAGATTTAGTCTGGCTCTATAACCCCCGACGGCGTCGAGGTATTTGTCCCAAATTACAAAAGAACTGGGAAGGTCCTTACATCATCAAGAGGAAGATTAACGATGTCATTTATCGGATCGTGAAAATTCCCAGAGGGAAACCCGTCGTGGTCCATCATGATCGTTTGGCGCCTTACCAGGGAAACCACAGTGGAGATGCGCAGCAACTCCAAGAAGATGGTTTGGCTGGCTCAGGGAGTGTGCGGGATTCCGATGTAGGAAATAACATTTCAGGAGGAATGAATCTAAGGAGGGGGCAGTGTAACGGGATAACCGTAAAGGAAGGGACCTTAATTTGAAAGATTGTTGTTGACAGTTGATTTTTAGAAGTTTGTAAGAAAAAATCAACTGACCATTTTAAATAATGTTTCTAGAAAATTCTAGAAACTTCTAAACACACTGACTAGATTAAATAATGTTGTATATAAGAGGATGCATGGGCAGTTTACGTCAGTTCGAGTCAAGTGTTCACAAGAGTTCATTGTATTGTCAAGTAGTTAGACGTTATCCAGCAGAGTTCAGTGTATCTTAACAATTTTGTAAATAAATTGTGTAAAAAGCCCCCATACGTGTTTCAATATATTTAAAATATTTAAAAACCAAGAAAAAATATATTTTGAATATATTTATTAATTTTGTTTTTTGATTTTTTTTTTATTTTTTAAATTTTTGCAAATTTTGACAGTACTTACATTTTCACATTTTATAAAATATTTTTTATTTTATAATGTCTCTATGTATGTATTTATATCTTTTAAAATACTACGATTTTTTAAATATATCTATTTTTTATTATTTTTGATGCTCAAATTTTTAATATAAATTTTCGAATCCTGTATAATTTATTAAATTTTTGAACACACACTTTAAAAATAACTTTTTGTTTTTTGGGCGATTTAATTTCTTTTTGCAGGGCTAAAAAGCCTAACGTCTTCTCAACATGACTACAAATTTGGAAGCAAAAATAACGTACAGAGTCGGAAAAACAATATCTTACGGTGCAGTTGAGCTCGTTGCAACTAAAAACTTCAGTCAAAAGGACATTTTTCAACACTACCGTATTCGCAAAATATCTTTTTTTTATTTAAATAATGTTCAGAACATGTTTTCGCTATACAATTTAAAAAAAATATTTCTAAAATATCATTTTTTACTGGAGTTAGAAAATCTTATTCGATTCCTTTTCTAATATGTTCACCAGAACGAAACCCTCAATTACATTTTTCCATCGTTTTTGTCTCATATTAGCAGCAATTTTTTTAAATGTCTCAGGAATTTCTTAAACGCTCAAATATGTCAATTTTCCTTAGTAAGCCATGACTGCTTAGGTTGCCATGGAATTTGTTTGACATTTATAGTTAAATAAGTAAATTGGCCTGTTCATAATGCCACTTTAAGCAAAGAGCACAGAATATTAATTAAATATTACCGTGAAAAATATTATTATGGTGCAAGAAAAATTGTAAATGCATTTCCTAATAAAAATTGGCATATTGGGTCTATTGAACATAAAAGTGGAGGAGGAAGGAAGCGAAGTTCAAGAACTGAAGAAAGTATTGCTAGAGTAAGGTTTTTTTTAGGAAATTTGCAACCTGCTCAATCTGTTGGAAATCGCAAAAGAAACTAGGATTTCCTGCCCATCAGTTCAAAGAATCTATAAAGAAGACTGCCATCTTAAAGTATTTAAGAAAGTTTACTGTAAAAAATTTACTGCCAATATAAGAGAAAAACAACTGGAAAGATCTAATTTGCCACATTCCGCTTTCGTGAAGACATTAGAAAAATATGGTT
The DNA here is from genome assembly GCA_964028335.1 of Altica lythri. Lineage (NCBI taxonomy): Eukaryota > Metazoa > Arthropoda > Insecta > Coleoptera > Chrysomelidae > Altica > Altica lythri. The sequence continues at coordinate 44,455,318 of OZ034808.1, read as the reverse complement.
TTCAGATGAGAAAATGTTTTATCTACGGCCTTCTTAAAATACCCAAAATAATAGGGTGTATTCTGACCTACAATTTAAGAGCATCTTTTAATTGAAAAAAGTCATTTTTCAAAAGGTGTAATGGTCTCTGTTGCAGTATCCATATTAAGAAAATCTCGTCTGCAGCATCTATAACCTGAAATTGAAGAAGTATGTTATGATTACACTTTCCAACAGGATTGTGCTCCTTCGCTTACTTCCTACAATACAAGGATATTTTTTAGTAAAAATTGCCCGGACTATATTGAGCCAGAGATGTGGCCACCCAAAACCTATAATTAAATCCGGTTGACTATTCAATTTGGAAAATTTTCGAACAAAATTTCTATGATGGACAACAATTTGAAACCTTCGAACAGCTCAAAGAAAGAATGAAGTTTGTTTGGAACAATTTTGAACAGGGTGTAATAAATGGGGCTATCAATTTATGGCGCAGACGACTTCAAGATTTGGTAAACAATAATGGAGGCCTCATTCATAATATTTTAGTTTTATATTAGTTTTAAAAATATGTTTTCATAAATGTGTTATTTGTTAAAATGTTATATTTTCCTAAATTAATAAAAAATGATATTTTGCGAATCCGGTAATTTTGAAAAATTGCCTTTTTACTGAAGTGTTCTGGATAGTTAACCTACCAAAGGAGTATATCAGTTTAATTTTAGTTAAGACAGTTTTCATTTGCAACGAGCTCAAATGCACCGTTACATAATTTTTTTTAAATCCGCCCCTGTACGTTATTTTTGCTTCCAAATTTGCAGTCATGTTGGGGACATATTAGCCTATTTCAACTAAAAAATGTACTCCTTTATTTCGGCCCACAGTGTATATAATTTTTGTATTATTGTAGAATATGAATTTTTTACAGTTTTTTAAATATTGATTATTTTAAACTATTATTTTTTTTATTAAAGATATTTAAAATTTTTTTTATTTTATTTAAACTTTTACAATATTCTTAATATTTTTGTAGTTTTTGCTAGTTATCAAAATTTTTATTTTTTTTTTATTTTCTAAATTTTAAAATCTGAATGTATTAAAATACTTCTTTAAAATTTTAAAAAATATCAAAAATTAAACTTTCAAAATTTTCATTACTAATATATAAAACACAACGTGATAATCGCTTAAAAAAATCAATTTTTCTTGGTGTACATGTCACTATCTACGAGGAGTGCTCCGAGAGGGAGAAATATTAAAACCATCATCTGCTGGTATCGTAACCCAGAGTTTTAGATCCACTGGCCGGAATATTCTTTAACTTTCTCCGGTGAATTAACTTAATAATTTGCCAAACCATTCGTCTGAACCGTTCAAGTCCGTACGTTCGCTTGGTTAACATCTCCGTAGAGCCGCGCACACCTGGTGCAACCCGTTAACGTGCTGCTCTGCAGGAAGAATCACAAAATCGAGGATCGGTGACGGAATTTTAAATAATTTTTAATACAAATATTTTAAGTGTGTGTTATGTGTTCGTTGAAGTGACTTTTGTTAAATTAGAATTTTTTGTATATTCATTGTTATTTTAGTCGTTGGAGATGGATTTTATATTCAGGTAAATAACTTTTTTTTTCATTAAGATTTCGGGCAAATCTGAAATCCTGGAGTGATTTTACCTAAAAATTACTCACCGCACTCTATACTTTGGATCAACCAATAAAAAAGTTAGGTTAACACTGGATCATAAAAGAGATATAGGGTTAATAATAATGCATTTTTCTGATATCTCCAGAACGGAGATGCATAGTACAAAAATTAAAGCTGATTTGTATTTTTGGGTTAATTTTCTTTAATTCAAGTGGTTACACTATATATTTAATACAATAAATTTATTTTATTAATAATTAGGGATCAAGAAATTTATATTAGAGTTTTTTTAATAGGTTAAAATTATTATTATTTATTATTCATTTACATTTATTTTTATTTTTCTAAATTTTTCACACGGACTATATTTGCGAAAACTAATTTTCATAGTTTACCTAATATATATCAAAAAATGAAAAAGTGTGAAAAATTGCTGTATTGAAGATTTTTTTTAATAATTTTTTTTATTTGCGTCTATATATGCCATTAGTTTAATAATTAGATATCAAAAAATTTTTTTTGTTAATATCTTTTAAAATTTATTTTTATTTTTCCAAGTTTAGCTGTAATTTTTTTTTCTTAGTTTACCCAAATTATTTTAAAAATAACATTGCTTTATTAAAAATTTTTTGGATAAAATGGATAAAATTTAGTAAATATTTTCTAATTTTTTTATATTCGAGATTTTTCAATTTTTGAATTTTTTTCAGATTTTTTAAAATTGTTTTTTAAGCAACTTTAACTTTTTAACTTTTTTTTTTAAATTTTTTAAACCTTTATATTTGTATTCATTTTAATATATTTTAATTTTTTGATATTTTATTACATTTTAAAAATTATAAATAAGCACTTTTTCTTTAATTTTTAATTTGTTTCCATCTTCAAATTGTAGACAAAATTTTACAAATAAATTCAAAAAAAAAGTTTCGTTCACATTTAAATTTTTAAAATGTCACATGTGATCACTTACAATCACTATGAAACACATGTGATCACTTACAATCACTTTTAATTACTTAAAAACAACTGTGATCACTTATAATTACTTGTGACCACTTACAATTATTTATGATGACCTACAATCACTTATAATAATCACCTACAATCACATGCGATCACTTATGATCGCTTCTAACGAATTGTTATCCCTTGCAATCACTTCCGATTATTTGCAATTACCTTGACCCACCAGTGATTAATTACAATCATTTGTTGGGTTAAAAACATTTAGATTTAGGTATATTTAAAAAATGTGAGCCGTCACGGGACGCCTGGCAGATGTGAAACATCAACATTATTTTGTAAAAGTATATGCAGTATTCAATAAAAAAAAAGAGTGTGCGTGTAACCTTTACGCGCGATTAAAGTAAACATTGAAAAATTTGAAAATTATATATATATATATATATATATATATATATATATATATATATATATATATATATATATATATATATATATATATATATATATGTATATACCAATTTTCATAATAATCGGTCCAGTAGTATTTGAGTTCATCGATAACATATATACAGACAAACATTCATTTTTATAGAATAGATAGTATGCGGAGTTGTGTTAGGTTTTTGCGTCACCGTCGCCACGCCAGAAATCTGATTTACGTGCGGCTATAGATGTTTCACATCAAAATTTGTTTATTATTTAGTTTTTATATTTATTTACCTAAATATTATAAGAAAATATGCACTTTTAAGTCTATATTTCAATTTTTAATATTTTTACACATGAGTAAAAATATTAAAAATTAAAATATGAGCTTTAAAAGTGTATTTCTATATAAAACAATTCATACCCTGTCCCGCCAAATTTTTAAATCGATAAGCTTCTTCCCCCTATTGTTGGCGCGCCACCGTCGCTCAAAACATGAGACTAATTTTATATAAGGTATGAGTACATCTCTTTATTATATATTATCTATGCGTTAGGTTTTTTACGTCATACGTCACCGTCGCCACGCCAGAAATCTGATTTACGTGCGGCTATAGATGTTTCACATCAAAAAAAATACCCGATTGATCAGGATCAGGAACTTCTCTTAATATTAAACAAAACCTCTTCAAAAGACTCACTTAAACGATTTTTTTCATTAAAAGACGTTTGACCTTTATTAAAGAAGTTCTAACTAAGCAGTAATATCTGCTTTGCTCCGGGTTTTGAAATAACCTTAAATTTGTAGTGATGACATTAATTTTGTCTTGTTTAAAAAATCATCATGATGAATGATAAAAAATCAACTCGCCAGAGCGATCAAACCCACCGGACCGACATTCAAAATCAATCCTACTTTAAATCGTAACGCTTTAATCTATTGTGCCACTGGACCTAGAAACTAATTTTGTTTATAGGAAGTAGATAGTGTCTGCGAAGTCATCAGCTACGCTCTTTGTTTTTTAGTTGGTTTTCTTTTATTTATTTTTTCTTATTGCCTTGTCATCGATCCTCGATAAGGATCCAAAATTTCATCTCAATCGGATACCGAGAAGTAAATTAAATTTAACTTGCAAGATTCCACCTTCACATCCAAACATAGTCAAGTTAGATAAAAGCTTGTAAAAAGGTTGTTCTTTACCCAAGCGAGTGACTTTAACCGATAATTTTGTCGATAAATAATACAAAACGATCTAGAAATACCGTTTATAGAAAGTATACTAATAAAAAATGTGCAATTTCCTTGCATTTTAATAGATCTTGCGTATGATATTGTATGTGTTAAATAGTTATTGCAAAATTAATTAATTTTATTCATTTTCTACATAAACTCAAGCAAAAAGAATATAATTATTGTTTTGTGATGTTACGGAATTATTTAATTACTATTTTGTTGAAGTTTCATAAGAATTAAATTTAAAAGACTTTTATAAGAATTTTGTCTAAATTGTGAAATATTGTATTAATCATAAACCGCTTCTTCAAAAATAATTATCTATAAAAATATGATTTAAGTGTTTACTTAGAATTTATACATCTTTAATTGAATCAATTAGATGTGTAATCAACAATTTTAATAATAATAATTGAAATTTAGAAATTAAAGGAACAAAAAGTTGTAAAAATATTGTATTATATACTCGTTCAAAGTTCGTACGGAATGACTCATTTTAAAAGCTATTTTAAAACTCAGGGCGGTAAAAGGATCTATATTATACCAGCAGGTACTGACTGTTATTTTACTGAACCGCGGCAATTACTCCGACATTCGTGTCGATTTGCGTGTATAGGAAAATAATATAATACAGAAAATATGTACGAGTAATTTTTAATCAAAGTACGGTTATAATTATCATTACTTTTATAAAGCTTTAAAAAAAAATATGTTTGAATTTTTGGCCATTTTTAATTTTTTTCATCTTTATTCCCGTTTTTTATTAATATTCGTGTTTTTCGTTTTTTCATGGTTGAAATCCCTTTTATTTTTTCCCATTTAATTAATTATTTCTCGTTTTTATTTTTTTTTCAGTTTTTTTTCATTTTTCCCATTTATTTAATTATTTCTCGTTTTTTAATTTTTTTTCATTTTTCCCCATTTTTTCCATTTTGGTCGAATTTTGTTTATAATTTTTTTCTTTTTTCTTTTTTCTGTTTTATTTTAAATTTTTGGACTTTCTTTTATTTTTTGTAGTTTTTCTTTCTCATTTTTAATTGTTATCCCGTAGTTTTCGTTTTTTTGTTTTGTCTATTCTTTTTATTTTTAAATTTTTTTTACTGGAATTTTGTTTTTTTGATTCATAGTTATTCGATTGGTTATAAATTTGATTATTCTCCGTTATTTTTTAATTTATTTAATTTATTACTTAATGGAGATTTTCTCATTTTTTTTATTCATTCCTTTTTTCTTATATATTTTATAAACCAATTTTTTACTATTGTACATTATTTTATGTTGTTTTTACTATTTTGAATTTTTTTGGTTTTTCAATATTTTTCTCCCTTTTTCGTTATTTTTTTATTTTTTTCAGTTTTTTCTAGTTATTGTCTAATTTGTTATATTTTTCTGTCATTTTGACGTGTTTTTTAATTTTTTAAAGTACATTCGATATTACGATTTTTTTTTTGTTTTTTCGATTTATATTTATAAAGATTTTTTATAAATTTGACTGTTCTTCGTTTTCTCTATTCCTATTTCTTTAATTTTTTCCTTATTGAATATTTTTTTTTCTTTTATCTATTATATTAAAAATAGATTTTTCTTATTATGTATTTCCCTATTTTTAATTTTCGATGTTTCCTCCTTTTTTTTCTGTTTTTTTAGATCTTATCTATTTTGTTGTATTTTACCCTCAATTTTACCTATTATCTATTTTTTATTCGTTTTTTTTTAGTTTTTGTCAGTTTTATAATTTTTTTCGTATTTTATTTTATAGCAATTTTTTGGATAGGTTTTCTGTTATTTGTTTTAATTTTTGTGGATCTTTCTTGTATTTTTTTACTTTTTTTTCGTAGTTTATCTGTTATCCCGTTTATTTATTAAGTTCTTCTTATTTCATTGATCAATTCATAGTTTTTTCAATTTTTTTTTCAAGTATTCAACTTCTCTATTTTTATTAATTTTTTATTTTTGTGAAGTTTATTTATTTTATCATTTTGTTATATTTATTTTTATTTTTTTATATTATTTTATTTTTTGATTTTTTTTAATTTATTTGATTTTAAAGCTTTTTTTAAATTTTCTTGTTTTTATCTTTCCTATTTAGATTTTTTTATTTTCTTATTTTCCGCATTTTTCGATTGTTCGCATTTTTGCGTTTTATCAATTTTTTCACCATTTTAAATTTTCACATTTTTTGTTTTTTAATTTTTTACACTTTTAGAATTTTATTTTTATCTATCGATTTTTTTCATTTTTTTTAAATTTCTTTGATTAAGTCTTTTTTATTTATTTCATTTTCTCAGTTGTTGGATTTTTTTTTAATTCTTATATTTTTTTTTATTTTTCTTGTCTGTGTCATTTTTTCGATTGCTCGGATTTCCCCATTCTTTTGATGTTTTCTCTTTTTTTTCTATTTTTCAATTCTTCTTATGTTTTCGATTTCTATAATTTTTGTCTCAGTTTTTTGTAATCCTATATTTTTTATATCCAATTTAAACACCTTCAAATGTTACTTTGCCACGGGTGAAGTTTCACCTTAGCGCAATTATTAAAAATTCTTAATAAAATATGATCTCAACTGTTGTTTAGTGTATAGCTGAACGTCATTTGGGTACTTAACCAAGTTCGACCTTTTATTTATCCATTATTTCAATTTATTACTTTCCTAAAGCTTTATTGTATCTAATTTTCGCTCTAACTGCATTTTTCCTAACTTCTAATTGGCATCAAGATTTACTACTTCTGTATATTTATATATTAACATTTAATATTATGACAAGCAGAATATTTTAAGATGTAAACAGTCAATAATGTCAACTTCTTCTTCTATTTTCTTTCTGCTATATCGGACCTAAGACTGAGCTGTCTATCAATAATGCAGTAATCATTTAAATTAACAATACAATAGTAAAAGGCCTTCTAGCAGTTACTTCATGCCAACGCGTTAATGCAGTAATCATTAAATTACTTCATGCCAACGCGAGTGACTTTCGGGCACTTCCTTGTCAACCTTCTTGTTGCAAACTACTTAATTGTGTTTATCGGAGAAATTTTGTCGGGTTGGATTTTAATCACGGAGCATTCGTGGCGCTTAATTGTGGATTTTAAAACCAAACCCTTATTTCCAACTGGGCCATTGAATTAATCTACGTTTGGTTGTTATTTTGTTGATTATCTTCGTGTTCAGTGGGAAATACCACGTGTGGGATTTGTACAAGATTTTCTGTCGATTTAACATTAGTACATTATTAAGGCGGCTTTTGGGTCTAAAAATCAACGTCCCGAGCTATTGAATGTCCTCGAGGTAGAATACCCTTTTTCCACCTAGGGTCCTTGGTACAGACTTACTTCATTGGTACAGGCTTATTACCTGGATACTGGTTTATTACCTTGGTACTGGTTTATAACTTTTGTTGGTATTAGCAGTATTTATATTTTGGAACTGGCAAGTGTTCTTAGTATCGGCAGTACTTCTGGAACTGAATTTGTTTTGGAACTCGCAGTTCCTTGTTTTGATCAAGAACCAAACAGCGTTAGATTATTGGAGATTGGAAGCTACCACCGCCAGTACAGATAAGCATTATAAGTCTTTGCATATTGTAAAATCTTATTTGGAATTGTTGTGTATAATTTAGTTTAAATTCTTACTTATTTTTTTGATTTTTAATATTGAAACACTAGTGTTACTTGAAGTTTGTAATTTGCGTTGACCTCAAACATTTGTTTACACATTAAAGGAGGGTCTAGTTTTGAAATTGATTTGTTTTATTTAGCTCACTTTATTTCATTTCGTGGGATTGTGTAAGAGTTGTTAGTGCCTATTAAATCTAGGGGTTTCCGGCTTGTACCGTCGAAGTCGGTGGCGCGGCTCACTTGTGTATCATCCCTCTACGGCTGAGTTCGAGCATAATTTGCCAGTAGAGTGACCACTAACAACCCTCGCGCAATTCATCTATTGTTGATATTGGATTTTTCTTAATTATTATTTTATTCTTAATAGAACCTTAGCAGTTAACTAAGGAAAAACCGTGGCAACTTCAAGATTTACTTTAGTTATTAATAACAAACTGTTAATTTTGTCAAAGCTACAAAATAAAAAAGCGGCTTTTATCTTTCTAGGTATGAGGTTAAACTTTATGATTGGTATTTTTAAGACAATGAAGTATAATTTCTTACATGCGTAAATAAGAATACAAACACATTTTTATAAATTGTAACCATATTTTTTATTTTTTTAATGCCATATTAGGTGCTATAATATTGAAACACTTATGGGGGCTTTTTACACAATTTATTTACAAAATTGTTAAGATACACTGAACTCTGCTGGATAACGTCTAACTACTTGACAATACAATGAACTCTTGTGAACACTTGACTCGAACTGACGTTAACTGCCCATGCATCCCCTTATATACAACATTATTTAATCTAGTCAGTGTGTTTAGAAGTTTCTAGAATTTTCTAGAAACATTATTTAAAATGGTCAGTTGATTTTTTTACAAACTTCTAAAAATCAACTGTCAACAATAATCTTTTAAATTAAGGTCCCTTCCTTTACGGTTATCCCGTTACACTGCCCCCTCCTTAGATTCATTCCTCCTGGAAAGTTATTTCCTACATCGGAATCCCGCACACTCCCTGAGCCAGCCAAACCATCTTCTTGGAGTTGCTGCGCATCTCCACTGTGGTTTCCCTGGTAAGGCGCCAAACGATCATGATGGACCACGACGGGTTTCCCTCTGGGAATTTTCACGATCCGATAAATGACATCGTTAATCTTCTTCTTGATGGTGTAAGGACCTTCCCAGTTCTTTTATAATTTGGGACAAATACCTCGACGCCGTCGGGGGTTATAGAGCCAGACTAAATCTCCAACTTGGTAACTCTTTTCCATTGTCCGTGTGTCATAGTACCTCTTCATCCGATCACTAGATAATTGTAGTTTTCCACGCACCAGGTTGTGTATATTTTCCATTCGATTCTGAAGGTCGGCGACATATTGTTCACGTGCCATTTCTTCACCAGGTTTACAACCAAACACCAAGTCACATGGTAGCCTCATTTCTCTACCGAACAGGACCTTCGCAGGCGTTTGGCCAGTTGATTCGTTGATGGCCGATCGAATTGCCATTAGAAATAGTGGAATATGTCGATCCCAATCCCTCTGACAATCTGACACCACTTTTGATAGATAGTTGGTTATAGTCCGGTTCATTCGTTCCACCATTCCATCAGACTGCGGGTGCATCGCTGTGGTTCTCGTTTTGTGGATGCCTAATCTTTGGCAAACTTCTTGAAACAGCTTGCTCTCAAAATTTCTTCCTTGGTCTGAATGTAATTCTAATGTTACCCCAAATCGGCTTACGAATTCTTCAACCAATATATCTGCTAAAGTGTTAGCTATCTGATTGGGAACTGCATATGCTTCAACCCATTTAGTGAAGTAGTACATTACAACAAAGATGTACTTGTTTCCTACATCGGTCTGTGGAAGTGGCCCCAATACATCTACTGCGATTCTTTCAAAAGGACTTCCAACCAGGTATTGCTGCATTTCCGCTTTCGGTTTTCGGTGCGGACCGTTACTGGCAGCACATGTAGTGCATTTACGACACCAATCTTTAACATTAGTGCAATTTAGCCAGTAAAATCTATCTCGGATCTTTTGCAGCGTTTTCGTGATACCCAGATGTCCTCCAGAACTATCATTATGCATCTGTTTTAAAATTCCCGGTACAGCATTTGTTGGGACCACTATTTGTTTTCTTGTTTCTGTGCCCTCGGAATTTTCTACAAGTCTTTTAACGAGCCCTCCGTCCAAAATTAAAGAGTTCCATTGGGACCAGTATGCTTTTAAAGCAGGAGAGGATGAGGATATCTCTCTCCACAACGGGCGACGGTCCATTCTCTTCCACTCCCTAATCTTTCTCAGAACGGGATCGTTTTCTTGTTGCTCCTCCAGCATAGAGCTCTCGTCTTCTGGCACAACCTTAACTAAGGCAAGTTTTTTCTCGTTCTGCTCCATACGGGTACAATGGGGGCAATCAGGTCGACATGGTCTTCTGGAAAGCGCATCAGCATTACGATGTCTGGTTCAAGGCCTGTGCTCGATTTCAACATCATATTCCTGCAGTTTTTCGAGCCATCTTGCTATCTGTCCTTCTGGGTTCCTAAAGCTAAGTAGCCACTTTAAACTGGCATGGTCTGTTCTGATCAGGAATTTTCTGCCATACAGATATTTATAAAAATGTTCGACGGATTTTACAACTGCTAACAGTTCCCTCCGAGTTACACAGTAGTTCTTTTCAGCTTTCGATAAAGTTTTGCTGAAGTAACCAACCACTCTTTCCTTACCGTCTTGTAGCTGTGACAAGACAGCTCCAATTCCCACATTGCTGGCGTCGGTGTCCAGAATAAGCTTACCATCAGGAAGTGGATAAGCAAGAACAGGTGCTGACGTAAGCTGTTTCTTCAATATTTCAAACGCCTTTTGACATTCCTGATCCCAACAGAAGGACTTATCTTGTTCTGTCAAACGTGTCAAGGGTTTGGCGATGTCTCCAAAATTCTTGACATATCGTCGGTAATAGGAACAAAGACCCAAGAAACTCTGGAGCTGATGTTTGTCGATAGGGATTGGCCATTCCTGAACGGCTTGTATCTTAGCGGGGTCAACAGCAACGCCTTCCTTGCTTACGTTATGTCCTAAATAGTTGACCTGTCTCTGGAACAAGTGACATTTCTTAACATTCAATGTTAGATTAGCGTTCTGTAATCTTTTAAAAACTTCCTCCAGGTTAGATAAATGTTCCTTAAAGGTCTTACCCATTATGATGATGTCGTCTAGATAAACTAGACAAGTTTCCCATGACAAACCCCGCAGGATGTTCTCCATTAGTCGTTCAAACGTCGCAGGAGCATTACAGAGGCCAAATGGAAGGACCGTGAATTGCCATAACCCTGATCCACTGGTAAAGGCAGTCTTTTCTTTGTCTGCAGGATTCATTTTAACTTGCCAGTATCCGCTTTTAAGGTCCAAGGTAGAAAACAGAGTAGAACCCGCCAAAGCGTCGAGGGCATCATCAATCCTTGGCAGAGGATAACTGTCCTTCTTAGTGACATCATTTAGTCTTCGATAGTCGACACAAAACCGCATTGATCCGTCTTTCTTTCTCACTAATACCACAGGAGAAGCCCACGGACTACTGGATGGTTCGACTAAGCCATTTTGAATCATTTCTTTAAGGGCTCTGTCTGCTTCTTCCTTTTTAACTTGAGGCATCCTTCGGGGTACCTGTCGAATCGGACGTGCATCACCAGTGTCAATTCTATGTTGTACAACATCAGTTCTTCCCAGTTTACTTTTAGAACCAAATACAGGTTTATAACGGTAAAGTAGATCTCTTACCTGTTTCTTTTCTAATTTTGACAAAGAGGGGTCTAATTTTGTCATTAATTGTTCAATTTCGTTGGTCTCATCTGTTTCCGTAACATTTATCTTGTGAATTATGGCCATTACCGGTTCTAAACTTCCCATTTCCGTGTCCTTTCGGAGAAGAACTGGATGATCGTTCAAGTTGATAACTCGGATGGGTACCTCTTTGGCGGATCTAACAAGAGTCTTACCCACAAGGAGTCCTTTTCCCAATTCATGGTCATGGTTCTTCGGCTCTATCATAGCTGGGGCACCATCTGGCTCCAGTCCATCCAACCGCGCTGTGACGACACATTCGCAGCTTGCCGGAAGTTCGATATCATCGATTAGCTTAATCGAGGCATTGTCAACTTGTTTTCGGTGCAGGAATATTTCTTCATTACCAGTACGAAGGATACGTTGGCGAAGATCTAAATGAAAACCACAGTGGAGCATAACATCCATGCCCAGAACAACATCTTCATCAACGTCAGCCACCAGCACTGAGTGAACAAGAGAGGTTGAACCAAACTGTAGCGTCACCTGTATCTCACCGTAGACTCTAGCAGAATCTCCGGTAGCGGTACGCAGTCTCCAACTGGTAGGCAACATCTTATTTCGCATAATGATGGTTGGTCGGACGATAGTTTTTGTAGCTCCAGTGTCTACCAGCATGCTAATATTCTTCCCATCAAGGACGCCATCTACATATAAGCTGTCCACGTGATGTCGCAGAGTTGCCAATTTAATGGTGTAAGGGATTTCGGGAATGTTTGGGGTCGAAGTCGCCCTCCAGGTGTCGACCCGTTTAAAGTTTTCCTGCTGCAGGGGTACTTCAGCAGGAGATTTTTCTTTATGGGGGCAAGTATTTCTTATATGGCCTAGTTCTCCGCAGTTCCAGCATCTCACTGGGCGCCTTCTTTTTGGAGATAACTTCATAAACCTCTCTACTACCGCTTCAACGTCGCTAACTGAATGAACGGCATGGTTGTAGTTACCAGTGATTTCCCTTAGTCGAGCAACTCCACGTGAGGCCTCCGTCGCCGCCTCAAACTCCAGGGCAATGGTCAAGGCGTCCACAAGAGTCTTCGGCCGCGCCAACCGTACAGCGCGCTGCAACTCGACGTCTCGAAGACCATCGGTGAAGGTTTGGACTGCTAGGCACTCCAGGAAATCCTCCGCTGCATTTGAATACGCAAGTCGTACCATTCTTGCTACATCCGCTTCAAATTGGATAGTTTCTCCATTTTTCTGTTTTCGGCTCTTTAACTGCATTCGGTACACCGGTTGTAGATGAGTTTGACCATAACGCATCTCTAGACGATTCACCAATAACTCGAAGTTGTCAGCTTCATCCGGTGTCAATGATTGCAAGACGTCTAAAGCTTCGCCTCGCGGAGCTACGGTTAGGGACAATGCTTTCTCCTGGGATGACCATCCATTAGCTCTGGCCGCTGCGTCGAATTGTTTTAGGTAATTTGGCCAGGAAGTCTTCCCGTCGAAGGTCGGGGGTTTCATCGTCGTTCGTACATGGGTCGTCTCCTCGCTTCTTTGTCGTTCGACGTCTGCGTGGCAGGTTTCGATCGTTTCTGCATCTCCGTCGCCGTGGTGGATGGGCTGGTTTCGACGACAAGCTTCCTGTTCTCGTTGAAGCTTCCTTATTTCGGACTGCATTTGCTGGTTGATCTCGTCTCGCAAGTTGGCCACTTGGTGATTCTGCTCGTCTCGCATGTTGGCCACCTGCTGGTTCAAGTTGTCCACTTGCTGATTCAAGTTGGTCACTTGCTGGTTTTGCTCGTCTCGCAAGTTGGCCACTAGCTGATTTTGCTCGTCACGAAGAGTGCATATTTCGGAGCGCAAATGCGATATTTGCTGGGAGAAGGAACTGGATAACTCTTCTGGTAGGGTAGACATCCGTTGTGATAGCTGGGACACCTCTTTGCACTGGCTTCTTATCTGACTGGATAGCTCCTCTTGTTAGTTCGTCATTCGTTGTGATAGCTGGGACACCTCTTCGCGCTGGCTTCTTATCTGACTGGATAGCTCCTCTTGTTGGTTCGTCATTCGTTGTGATAGCTGGGACATATCTTCGCGCTGGCTGCTCATCTGACTGGACAACTGGGACAGTTGTTGCGTCTGTTCCTCTTGCTGGCTCGTCATTCCTTGTGATAGTTGGGAAAGTTGTTGAGTTTGATCTTCTTGTTGGCTCGTCATTCGTTGCGACAGCTGGGACATATCTTCGCGCTGGCTCTTTATCTGACTGGAAAGTTGGGCCAGTTGTTGGGCTAGTTCAGAATTTGCTTTTTGATTTGGGTCTTCAAACTCCACAGCGTCAGGGTCTACATTATTAGCTAGGTAGTATTCACAGAGCCTACTCAACAATACAGATTTGGTCCCAATAGTTTCCAACTCCAATTCTTCAAGCTCTTTTCTGAGCTCAGCCACCAATAGTTCATTTATCTTTTTTCCAGGCATTCTTGTATCTTCACCCCACACCTGACACCAATTTGAAACACTTATGGGGGCTTTTTACACAATTTATTTACAAAATTGTTAAGATACACTGAACTCTGCTGGATAACGTCTAACTACTTGACAATACAATGAACTCTTGTCAACACTTGACTCGAACTGACGTTAACTGCCCATGCATCCCCTTATATACAACATTATTTAATCTAGTCAGTGTGTTTAGAAGTTTCTAGAATTTTCTAGAAACATTATTTAAAATGGTCAGTTGATTTTTTTACAAACTTCTAAAAATCAACTGTCAACAATAATCTTTTAAATTAAGGTCCCTTCCTTTACGGTTATCCCGTTACAATATCAATATTAATTTCTATATAATAGAAAACAATTTATATATAAATTTTTTATTCAAAATACCTGTATAAGTGTAGTAAAATAAGTCATTTTACACAACATACCGATAATTCCTCAATAAATTTACCATGATTTTTATGGTTTCTAATTTATAGCTAATATAATTATTATGCTAAAATGATCTATTTAGACTTAAAAATATTTTACTTAAACGCCGACAAGTTGCTACAATTATTACGTAAATCTAAATTTTTCAACCTGCATTCTGTTTAATTTGGTCGATCCAATTATTTTACTTTTTAGGTCTAAATCTCTAGTTCTACATAGAGTTTACATAACGTTTATTTATTTGTTTGAATGTGTTAAGATTAATTTTGAGAAAAAATACATTTTACAGAATAGGTAATAAGAAAAAACTCTCTGTTACTGTTTTTGGTATTAACCAGCATTACAAATTTAATCTGGAGGTCACGAAATATTTCTAAACATTATAAAAACAATTTAAATTTGATTAGCATCTTTCTTAAAGTTGTAAGCAAATGGTAAGTACGTTGATTAAAATAGTTTACATAATTATATATGTTGCACCTTATCTTTCGCAAAGATTTGGGTTAAGATTGAAAATGTCAGGAATCAAGGTTTATACTCCTTTGTCAGGTTAGTTAAACGAAGTTTATGCTCAAATTATCTAAAGGTAGTTATTCTGAATGAAGCTATCTGCTTGCTCAACAACAGAAATGAATAGTAAAAGGCCATGTATAGTGACATAATTTTGACAGTGAGATTTGACAATAGACTTTAATCATCATGTTATTTCACTTATTAAAACTTACCAAATATATCTACTAATAGAAAATTTATAACAAAATATATAATACACACTTGACACATAATTATAAGGTTGGCAATACTATCTTGGAAACTTTGCAATTATTAAAAATACTAAAAGGTTTCTGACATTTGTATTTTATAAAGGTTAAATATTCTTATATTTTCTGACCATTTTTGGTTTTGCAAGATGCTCTTCAAGATAAAGTTAAATCCAAAAAAATGTGTGAAGTCATAAAACACATGTTAGAATAGAGACAGATTACGTTAAATGTCAACTTCATCTGTCAACGCATTATGCCATTTGATTCTCACCCTACAATCTTACCAACAGCTCTTATTAGGATTTACATGATTATGGCAACCAATTTATGCGTTGTACTGTCATATTGCAGTTAAATATTAATAAATTAACAATGCCACGAACAGATTACTGTTTTATACGAAAGTTTTTCAATGACATAATAATTATGTCAAGAGATAGGTTTTCAGATAAGACAAAAAGCATTGTTAACTAGGTAAAAGATAGGAAAACACCAAAAACTGTTTTCTGTCTGAGAAGACTACAAGATGTTTTACTGGATAAAGTTAAATATAAAAAACGAAGTCGGAAAACTCATGTTAATATAGAGACAAATGACATTAAATGTCAACTTCATCCGTCAACGCTATCTGCCATTTGTTGTCAACCCTAAGATTTTCCAGTAACTCTTATTAGGATTTACATGATTATGGTTACCAATTTTAATCGTTGTAATGCAATGTTGTAGTTAAATAATAAAAAATAACAAAACCCTGAATAGAAGATTGTTCTTACGAAAGTTGTTCAATTACATAAAAATTATAACAAGAGATAGTTGGTCCGGTATGTATGCTTTTCGATAGGATAAGAAACCACCGTTAATTAAGTGAGAGGAAGGGAAAGGAAAATGGTACAATAGATAGAAAGACGAAAAACTCTTTTCTGTTTAACAAGAATACACGATACTCTACTGGATAGATTTATATAAAACAATGTGTGTGTGTGTGTGTGTGTGTGCGCGCGTGTGTGTGTGTGTGCGCGCGTGTGTGTGTGTGTGTGTGTGTTTGTGTGTGTGTGTGTGTGTGTGTGTGTGTGTGTGTGTGTGTGTGTGTGTGTGTGTGTGTGTGTGTGTGTGTGTGTGTGTGTGTTTGTACTTATGTACGCACGTAAGAAGTTATACTTCTTTGGTTGTATTAAAAAACAAACGTTCTCATTTAAATTTCTAACTTGCCTGTATCTGAGAGAGATGTAACTCTAAATTAACTTCGAGTATGATTTCTGTCATCAGCCAAAATCAGTGAAATGGACTATAACTAATTTCATGTAGTTATGTCGGTTTTTTGTAACGATATGCGCGCGCATCCTAAACATTTATACATATCATTTTCCCTAAAGATCCAGAAAAACGAAAACTTCAAAATGTCATGAAACATCTTTTAAGATAGAGACAGATGATGTTAAATGTCAACGTCATCACATCATCTCTCATTTGTTGTCAACACTACAATTTTACTGCTGTAAAGGAATGTTAAAAAAAACAATGTCATGAAAGGAAGAATGTTTTATACGAAAGTTGTCTAATATCATAAAACTTATGTAAAAAGATATTATTCACCGGTAATAAAGTGAGAAGCAGTGCAAAGAAGATAATATGATAGATAAAAAACGAAAAACTATTTTCTGATTAAGAAGAATACAAGATGCTAAACTGGAAAAATCCAAACAATTTGGAAAGATAAAGAGAGACAAAAGTAACTGTCAACGTCATCACTGTCAATGTCATACGTGATTACTATCTGTCATTTGTTGCAAACCCTACATTTCACAAACATCGTTTGTTAGGCGTTGTAATGTAATGTTGCAGATAAATTAAAAACAAAAACATTGACACGAACGAATGTTTTATAGAAAAATTATTCAATGACATAAAAATTATGTCAAAAAATAATTTTTAGACTTACATCATTTTCTATTATAAAGTGATAAGCAGCGAAACGAAGTTACTAGATGAAGACTAAAAACTGTTCTCTGCTTAAGAAGAATACGAGATGCTCTACAGAAAAAACTTAAATCCAATATGGAAATATAAAGACATATGACATTAACTGTCAACGTCATTATTGTCTACGTCATCTGTCAACGCCTTTGTCATTGCCAATTTCTACCATTTTAGTACAATCTGCGATTAGAATGCACATGATAATTATTATGAATGTAAGCTTTGTTAGTAAGGTAGGTTCTTTTGGTATTTAAATATAAAAAATAAATACGGTTTAATAAAATTATTATTTATAATTTATATGAATAATTTTTTGTCAAAAGTATTATTAAAATTCAGTTGAATAACTTATTAACGTTTCCACCTATTCTATTTTTATAACACTTTATTCGCGTAAATATAAATTTCGAACCAACAGACCGTTAAATATATAAAGGATTATAGTATATTAGGATGCCTGTGTTGTCACCAATTATTACGTATTGCGTAACAGAAATTCTTTAAGAGACGAAAAATGAAAGTGAATAAAACCCGCATTCATTAGTAGCTCATATACATATGTAATATCGTAAACTTTTTCTGTAATAAAATGTTCTTCACGCACTATGCAAGAAGAAAGTCATTAAAAATTAAATTTGAATATATTATTATTATCGAACAAATAATAATTAGAAATTAATTATCAATTAGTAGAAATAAATCAATTATATATTTTTAGAGTGTTACAGCTTAATAAAACTAATAAAGTATCAATGGTTTTTGGGCTGTTAGGCCGGCGTCGATTGTCATATTGACTTGACGTGTCGCCAACACGAGCGGTTGGCATCTTCAGAAGTTGCTTTCTGGTTGACAGTTTGCAAACTACTGAGCTCTGCCTGAACGGAGCACGTATTTATACGTCGGGAAGGAAGTGGGCGGGGCCTTAGTTGCTTTCGATTCCAATCGGTTCTGGTCGGTGTTGCTCGTTAAGGGTAGAGTTTTCGCACCCTTAATTATGGGGACCCATGTTTTGTTGATCTTGACTGCTTCCTCTTTTTTATTAAAGTTGTTCGGGTGCTTCTCTATCTCTATGGCTTCTCTATAGAGTCTGGAATGGTATGCTGATGTAGTAGACTTGGGTCTCCTCAAATTTAATCCGATGGTCCATAGTGAGGGTATGTTCCGCTACGGCGGATTTGTCCGTCTGCCACAGACGACAGTGCACATGTGCACGGAATGCGGTAAATTCCCGAAGCCGACAGTGGATCTCTTCTGTCTTTTGCCGATCGAAGACATTCTTTGATTTTTCTCGTTGGTTTAAAAATAGTTTTAACATTTTTCTTTCTTAGCAATCGACCAATTCTGTCTGTCACTCCCGGAATAAAAGGCAGAAATGCTTTTGCCACTGGTTGGATTTGTTCATTTTCTTTGGGTCTACGATTTGTTGGTGCAATCGATCTTTTGATTTCCCGTTCTGAATAACCATTGGCCCTTAAAGCATCATGAATATGAGTTAGCTCTGCGTTTAGTGCCTCGGGTTCACAAATCCTTGTTGCCCTTTTTGCTAAGGTTTTGATGACTCCATATTTTTGACATGGGTTGGAATCCCTATGCAAATAACGATCCGTATGTGTTGGTTTTCTGTACAATGTGTGGCTCAGTGATCTTCCTTTTCGTGATAATAACACATCAAGGAACGCTAGCTTGTTGTTGCCTTCGATTTCCATCGTAAACTGTATATTTTCATGGATGCTGTTAATGTGTGTCAGAAATTCTTGCAATTTATTCTGCCCATGGCTCCATATTACAAATGTGTCATCTACATATCTATACCAAACCTTTGGCTTATATGGAGCACTGTCCAAAGCCAGTTGTTCAAACTTTTCCATAAAGAAATTTGCTATTACCGGGCTGAGAGGGCTTCCCATTGCTACTCCTTCGATCTGTTCGTAAATCGTATGAAAAATAAGTGGTGGTGAGGATATGTTTAAACAAATTGGAGATGTCCTCTGGGAATTTATCACATATATGTTACATTGCATCGCTTAGGGGCACTTTTGTGAAGAGAGATACTACATCAAAACTTACTAATATATCATTCTCTTCAAGAACTAAGTCTTTAATTTTTGAAATAAGATGGGTAGAATCTTTGACATACGAATCAGTAAGTCCGATGTATGGTTGCAGGTGTGATCACAGGTGTTTAGCTAAATCATATGTCGGTGAACCAATGGCGCTTACAATGGGACGTAGCGGAATGTTGGCTTTCTGTATCTTTGGCAAACCATAGAGCCTTGGTATAGCAGCTTCACTTTTACAAATTAGTTTCTTTGTCTGTTCTTCTATACTTGACTTCTTCACTAAGGTCTTTGTTGTTCTTATTACGCGTTGTGTTGGATCATTGCGTAACTCCTTGTAACTGCTAGGATCCAGTAAATCATTTATCTTTTCCTTATAATCTGCGGTATTTATTACGACAGTGGCATTTCCCTTGTCCGCTGGTAACACCAGTATACTCTCATCCTTGTTTAGATCTTGAATTGCTCTTAACTCCCTCGGCTTTAGGTTACTTTTGGGTGGTTTGGCCTTTTGTAAAATTCTTGCTGATTCGGTGCGTAATTCCTGAGCTGTTTCGTCCGGCAGACATCTTAGTGCGGATTCTAGATTTGCGATAATGTCTTCCTTCGGCACATCTTTTGGCGTTATGGCAAAGTTGCCGCCCTTAGCAAGTACGGAGACCTCATCTGGAGACAAATTCCGATTGCTAACATTAATTACTGTTCTCTAAGTGTCTAGCGTTTGCTTTGGTCCAATGTTTCTCGTTAATCTTACAAATTTGTCTTTTTGGCGGTCGGTGTTTCTTTGCAGTTCATTTTCCATGCTTCTATATGATATTGCATCAATTTTATCCCAGTCTGTTCGGTGAAGTCTGTTGCTTAGCTGATAAAAGATTCCTAGTAGTTTTGTATCGATCTCTGCTAAATTTCTTCTGGTGGTTTGTATTCTCTCTCTGAGCAGAGCTTTTTCCGTTCGGTTATAAATTCTTCGAGCTTGAGCAGATCTTATTACTTGTTTCGCTTTCAAGAACTTCGGTATGACATCCTCTTCCCTACAACGAGATAGAAAAGCCAAGGAGGCTAATAACTGTGCTTTTTTCGTCCTTCCTTGTTCCAGTTGTCGGTGCAACTAATAAAGTTTGATCATTTAGCAAATACAAATATTTCTTCTTCTTTTTTGATATTTAATAGGTGATCAAAGTACATGTGATAAATATGGGGTTAGCAATACTGACTTTGTAATTGTTACAACTCAAAACTTTTAAACTGAAAAGTTTTATAGAGTATTTTTATTATGTATATATGGCACCTTTGATATATTGTCTTCTTTTTAGAAAGTTTTTTATATTTTCGCCGTGTTCTGTGTCTCTGTGTCATTCCGTGGAATTTGTAATCGAATTTAAACCTATTTCCCGACTACCTAGAGCTCTGAAATTTTCAGGATAGCTAAGAACTGGATGACAATGCATGTTTCAAGTGTGTTTAGGCATATACATAGATTTCGAAATTTATACCGAATTGATATTAAACATGATCTAAGTTGTGTATAGATAATATTATTTTGAAAGTTATTAAACAAATCGTTCGTAGCGTAGTTGGTTAGGCGGTGGATCAGTCCACTTGTGACAGTTCTGTTATGTTATCATAATGGGATCGATTACGCGACAGAGAAGTTTTTTTTCTTTTTTTTTTTTGTTCTTACATGTGAAAACAGTAATTATTATTTTAACTGGTAATAAAATAAACTGTTTTAAAAGGTTTTTAGATACAACTACCTTTGATTTTGTTAACAAGGAAACAATCTTCTCTATGATCAATCACAGCGTTGTATGACTTAATATTTTTACAATGTCAGTGATGCTGTGCATTGTTGAGATGACACAAAATATGACCTATAAATCAGTAAAAAACTTTCTATTATAAAAAGTTCTTTTTGTAAATTGTGCTTATTTCTACCAATAGTTCGTCTTCTTTTTCTTATTTTTTTTTGTTTTCTGATAGTTTACTAATTCGCAATATGATTTTATTGTCATGTATTTAAAATATTTGATAAATCTTGACCTTGGCAAGTTTGTAGAGAATTAAGTTTCCGGAAAAAAATATTTTTGTAATTATATTAAAAATAAAAAATTGTATTAAAAATGGTATGTGTACCAAGCGTGTATTTTTAATACACGCTTCCCAGAGAAAAATACTTGTTTTCCTTTCATTCCTTTGACTTTTTTTATGTTTTCTCTAATTTTAAATTAAGTTCTTGGTTTCTCTTGTTTTTGAATTTATTTTCGAAGATTATAAAAAAATACACGTCAAAAGAAGAATAATTGGTCACTTCATCGCCTTGTCGGACACACCCGCTCCAACACCTATTTGTTTCTTACCTAACACTTTTGTTACTTTTTCAACTTTTTTTTTGTATTCTGGTTAAACTGAAAACAGTGTTTGGTCTTTCTATTGGACATAGAGAGTCGTCTAACTGCTGGTAATCTAATGTTTATAGGAAAGTATTAGTGGTGTTTTTAAGGCCAACAGGAGATTATTTTTATACTTCGGAGTTCTTGTTTTTCTAAGCCTTACTCCAAGCCTAGTTGGGGTCACCATTGGCCTTCCGTAACATTTGTTTCCACCTGTATCCATTCAATGCATTCGTTTTTCTTTAATTTATCTTTTAGGTCCTTATTTATTTTATCCACCCATTTCATTTTTAGTCTTCCTCTTTTCCAATTTCACATTCTCACTCTTAACCTCTACGTAATTATACCTTCTTAAACTATTTTTCTGGATTTTCTTGCTCAACTACCCCACTTTCTCTATAACTCTTACTCTTTTGTTTCTTACTCTATCTTTCCTCGTTAATCCACACATCTAACGCAATATCTTCATCTCCGCCACTTCTAACTTACTCTCTTGCTCTTTCGTTATTCATCAATGCTGCTTTTACAACTTTCTTACACAGTTTAGTTTTCATTTTTGCACTCACATTCCTGTTACACAAAACTCCACACAATCTTTTCCAGTTTATCCACCAACTGAGTCACCTTAATCTTTAAACCTTCATTCTTTTCTAACATAAACACTAGATATTTGAAGTTTTGGACCGCTGGCAGCACTTTAATTTTAAGTCCATTCGTTTTGTCTGTTGTCGTTTAAACAGTTTTTGTCCTACTCACACTCAACCTTCTAATTTTAAGTCCTTTTAATTATTTTTCAAGTTTTCCTTCCAGTCTCTCATTCACAACATCTGCAATCACAATATCAACTAAATATTTTATATCCCATAGAGCTTCAGCTCTTATATATTAAGTCGTAACATTTACCACCATACTAAACAGATAGGGACTTAGCATCAACACTTCGTGGAGCCCAACATGAACCCCAAATCCCTCCGTAACCCCAACACTTCTTTTTAATTTCCGTTTTTGTTTCCTCATACATCTCTTGCACTAATCGGACATATTTTTCCGGCACACCTCTCACTCGCATACATCTCCACATTTCTTTTTTCAGCATTCGGTCACACACTTTCTTTTTTAATATCACACTGCATTTTACGATATTTTTTCATGATTCTTCTCATAGCAAAAACCTATACACGTTACTTCTCTCAGCTTCTTTTCCACTTTTCTTTTCCAAATTTTCAAAGTTTGCGACATCAGTTTAATGCCTCTATATTTATCACATTTTTGCACATCTACCTTACTCTTGTGGATTGACACAAGCATATTTTTCCTCAACTTACTTGGTATTTCATTTTGATTTATTACTTTTCTGATCAGGTCCAACATACTCCATTCTTAGCACCTTCCATACTTCTGCTGGTATACCATCCGTTCCTACATCCTTTCCATTCTTTAACTCCTTCAATGCACTCTTTACTTCATTCCTTGTCACTTCTCTCACCATTCCAAAATTTGCAATACCATTTCCAAATATATCTTTCTCATTTTCTTTGTTCAGCAGATTCTCGTAATATTCCTTCCATTTTTTTTATACTCTCTTGTGATTGTAAAACTCTTCTTAGTTTTTGATTTGGTGGATGGCCCTTATGTCTTTCGAGGATTCATCTTTTTTTTTAAGCTATTCTTAATAATTCTCTTTTTCTTTATTACCCCTAAAGTTCCTAAAGTTTTTATTTTTATTGACACTGATTTCGCTTTTGCCACTGCTCTCTTTGCATTCTTCTTTGCTACTTCATATTCTCCATTATTACTTGCACTTCCTTATGAAACCAATTTCTTCCTCGCCCCCATTTTCGCTTTAACTAATATCTATACTTGCTTATCCCACCACTACGACTCCTTATTTTCTGGTGCACTTTTCCGTGATGTTTTTTCAACATTTCTTTTCTGTTTTCCTAACATTACTATTGCTAGTCCACTATTCTTCCACATCATCTTTTATAGATACTAATCTGTATCAACACTTTTTCTTTAAACTTAATCTCATACTCCTCCTTTCTCAAAATCCACTACTTTATCTTTCTCTCGTTCCTTCTTTTTTCCTTTAGTTTCCTTGTTACATTTATGTCACAATCAATTTTTTTTAAAGATGTCCTCGTAGGTATAGACCTAAATACACATTTACCGAGAACATCTATTGGGGCAGAAGAGAGAAATGTATATAGAGAAATCGATTCGAAACATTCCTTTTACTAACCAGTGTTGATTCAGTATAGTAAATCACATAGCCATATACTAATTACTAATAATTTTTTAAACTAATCACTCGATATTGCATTGCCCCAGTGAAAAGTGTACCAGTATTACATAACTATGAGTGCATTGTCTGCAAAACTGCGTCAGCCAGGTTTATCGTCTCGCTGCGAGTTACCTTGCGATAAAGCGAATTTCGCAAGGTGTATGGTTCAATACAATAGTATAGAATACCCATTGGTTCATATTTATATTCTGACCCACATTGGCTATTGTTGCGTGGGTGCCGCGTTGGTGTACCCACATCGTGGCGCTAAAAACTAAGAGGTTGTTTAGCTAAATAAGTACTTACATCATTTGTTGTTGTCAACATATGCAATACTAAAGAATGTTCCTGCGTAATAGAGCCATTAAAATCGATATTAATTTTATAAAAAAATTGAGAACAGGTGAGGGCCAAGGTGATTGGTGAATGATTGTATCTAATGTTTAAAGGTTATAACGAAAAAATCTAATACTTTTAAACGAGCAAATCTTGTATATAAACACAGCTTTGCTCGTCAAACTTTTGCGTTGCATTTGATGGTCAGTAACTTATATATTGTTATAATTTTTCCTTCGTGGATTCGGGATAAGTGATAAAACAGCAGACAAACTTAACAATTTATTGGTAAACACAACTAAATAACAATTTCTTAAACTAATTTACACAACTTTAATACAGTCACAATTTATAAATAACGCCTTTAAAATATCTCGTACAACAATCAAACTTTATCGCCAGCTATTACAATAACAATTCTTATTTATTGCCAGCTAATAGAATCACCACTATTATTTATCGCCAACTATTACCATCCGTATATACTAAATTAATTTCTTCTCGAAACATCCACAAAGATCCTACAGAGACAATCCTTCTACCTTCTAGAACGGAAGAGTTACGCGAAGATTCTCAAATTTCGCGAACGCAGTTCACTCACACCTCAATGACTGCGACAGGTCCGGATCGGCACGTAACAATATGTTTGTTTTACCAATTTTGTAATGATTTTCTTTGGTATGTACAATTTTTTAAAGATTTAAACCAATTTTTTAACTGTTTTTACCAAGTTTAAACAGCTTTTATAAAGGTTTTCATTAATTATTGTTTAACAATTTTTATTAATTTTACCAATTCTTAAGTGTTTGTACCAAATTTTAGACCATTTTTACTAATTTTTTTACTATATTTATAAATTTTCACGATTTTTATTGATTTTTTACTTTTTCTACTAACTCTTAAGGGTTTATAACAAATTATGTTTGTTTTATACAAATTTTTAATGATTTTTACATTTTTTTTATTTATGTTACAAATTTTAAGGAATTTTTATGGATTTTAACTGTTTTTACTAACTATCTAACGATTTTCGTGAATTTTTAACTTTTTTAACTGATTTGACCAACTTTTAATTTCAATTTTTGAAGTTGTACTTCCATTCATGCACTCGGTGGAAAAGATTTGTGTACAGTTAAATGGGAAAAATCATTACGTATGTAATGGTGTGAGTAAGAGAGGGACAGACACACTTATAAGGTATATTGTTCGGTAAAAACAAAGATGAAATATTTACCACATGTTATTAGTCATAACTATAAGTCCTTTGAATACCGTTTCAACATTCAGTACATTGAAAAGGGATAGATATACAAAAAATAGTCTGAACTAATGTATAAATATCATAGTGACGGACCACATGATTATTTGACAGATTATTTTATAATTCTGTCACGTAAGTTACCATATTAAGTTTAGTATTTTATATTAATAATATTAATAATAATATTCAGTAATGAGTATTGTAGTCTAAAATACCGTCACATGGTTGCAGTATGTCCTGCACTAGGCTTTTGAGGTTGTTGGCTACATAAACAGAGTTTTTACGAATAGTCGAGAAAATAAAGCACCAAAACCTCCGAATTTTGTAACGTAAGATGGATCGGAATGCGTGTTTTTGCATGGGATTCGTTAAAGTATCAGGAAATTTGTCGCTATATTTTATTATGTAAAAATGGAAATTGCATTTCTGCATTCAAAAAGTACATTCCGAACAGAGAATAATGAGAAAACTTACAACTCGGTAAGTATTTCTGAAAATGGGTTCAATTTATATACTCGGGGTTTTTGGAGTCGCTGAACACGAATAACACGATTCCGAAAGTCTCTGCGGCACTTGGTGTCTAGGGTATTTACCTCTTCTCCTGGGGTTTTATGTAAATTCTGTACGAAATCAGTGCACACTTGGTACTCGGTGGTTTTTTGAGTCGCTAAATACGATTATAATAATGGCGATGGTGTTCGAAACACCTGGTGCTTAAGACGGACCTCATCTCCAGGATTTTATGCAAATTCGATACAAAAAAGAATGTGCACCGGTACTAGGAGGTTTTTGGGGTCGCTTACCACGAATATCGTATAATGACTTAGCTAAATCATTCGCATATAAATTTATGAATCAATGCGCGTGCATAGAAGTATAACTTCTGCCAGCAGTCCCACTGAATGCCACTTTAGTTTTTTGTTTAATATTTAACGATTTTTATAGATTTTTATTGATTTTAACCAATTCTTAACGGTTTTTATTAAATTTTAAACCATTTTTACCAATTCCTATATTAATTTATTTTTTTTACGATTTTTAATCATTTTTTTTGGCCAGTTTTTAACGATTTTTTAAGTTTTCAATGGTTTTTAACAATTCCTATCCGATTTCTACAATTTTTTAAAATTTTCCCCGGTTTTCAACTGTTTTTAAGAATGTTTTAACGGTTTTTAACTATTTATCGATTTTCAACACTTTATGCTGATTTTTCTTTATCTTTATCTTTTTTTTTAAATTTATTCCATGTTTGTTTGATTTATGAATTCTGTTTTCTTTCGTTTAACTTTGTTGCGGTTGTTTACTTATTTTACCATTTTTTTTATTATTCCTGATTTTTCAGTTAATTTGATTTTTTCCCTTTTTATATTATTTTTTTTTCTCGTTTCTTCCTATTTTTCCGTAATTGTGATTTTGTCCCTTTCTTTATTTGTTTCTGTTTTTTTTTTCGATTTTAACTTACTTTTTTATTTTTTTTACTTTTTCTATTTTTCTTATTTTATGATTTTTATTTCCTTGTCTTTTTTTTTGTTTGTTTACACATTTTTACCCAATTTTCTCATTTTGTTACTATTTTTCAATTGTTTGGATTTTTCCTGTTGTTTCTTTTTATATTTTTATTTTATGTTCATTTTATATTTGTTTCCAGTTTCTTACCCATTTTTATTTTACTCCTTTTTAACTTTTTTTATATGTGTTCTTCGAAATTTTTTTAGATTTTTAATATCTGTTATTTTTTTTTTTTTATTATATTTTCTATTTTTTGGATTTTGTTTTACTTTCTGGTTTTTTTACTTTATCTCATACTATTTTTTTATTTCTGCCTATTGCTTAATTTGTTAAATCTCTACCGTTTTTTTTTTGATTTTATCTTCATTTTTTCTTTATTTTTACTATTTTCCTTTATTTTTAAATATCTTCACTTTCTTAATTTTTTTTTCGTTTTGTCAATTTTTACCCATTTGCCCTTTTTATTTTCATTTTTAAGTTATTATTATTTTATATCATTTTTTTTAATTTATCACAATTTCTATTTCTTACAATTCTTTTCTGTTTTTTTTCCATTTTTTTTTTAATTTATTATTTTTTTCTTTTCATATTTGTACTATTTTTTCCAGTTTTTTACTTTTTTAATTCCTTTGACATTTTTTACATTTTAATATTTTTTTTTTATTTTTGATTTTTTTAATATTTTTTCGATTTTTTCTTACTTTCTTAATTTAGTTGTTTTTTTATTTTTTCTCATTTTGTGTCATTTGTTTTAAATCGTATGATTTTTTTGATTCTTGTTTCTTCAATTTTCTCTTGTTTTCTTGTTTGTTTCCAGTTTTTTTATCGTTATTTTTTTTTTCGTTCAATATCTCTCAGTGGAACTGCCGGCAGAATTTATACTTCTATGCACTGTTAACTAATAAAACTTAATAACTACAAACACAGGCAAGTAGAAATATTTTTTTTAAATTAACTGTATTCAATTAAATAAATATTTAGAAAAATAAGACCAGTTGATGTGTGTCCTTACTTCAAACACGAAAACTAAACAGTAAAACGATCAATGTACAAAAAAAGTGTTTACAAAACCCCATAGTGCAAAATATAATGCAAATTACTGAATACATATTATGATTAATATTATTAATATAAAATACTAAACTTTATATGTTTACTTACGTGACAGAATTATAAAGTAATCTGTCAAACACAATGTATTACGTCACTATGATATTCCAAAACATTAGCTCGGATTGTTTTTTGTATATCTATCTCTTTTCAATGTACTGATATCTTATATGTGTTTCTGTCTCTCTATTACTCACACCATTACATATGTAATGATTTTTGCCATTTGACCCCACACAAATCAAGCCCATGATAAGAAGTATAACTTCAAAAATCTTTGTGCTAAATTTCCTGAGCCAGCTAGTAAACACAAAATGTCTTTTACAATAAATAAACAACTTTATAACTATTATTAAACTTAATTGTATAAAAATACTAGCGGACCCAGCGGACTTCGTACCTCAAATCATTTATGTCATTCTTCCATTTTTCGTTTTTTCAATTTATTTGGATTTTATCGTTATATTTTGTAGTTTATCGATAAAAATATTAGATGTCTAACAATACTTAATTTAGTAAGAATTTCTCGTTTAAATATAAGTGATATTAACTGCGCCACCTTCCAGTGGCGTCACAATACTTAAGTAAAGATTGCTCGTTTAAATATATGTGATATTAACTTCGCCACCTTACGGTGGCGTGATTAAAGTAATCGAATAAGTAGTGGTTGCTCGTTTAATGGAAGCGCCATCTGGTGGTAACTTCTATTAATAAGAATTTCATATTCATATTAACCATTAAAAATACAACATCCTACTGATTTTCACGACAATCGGTTGAACAGGGTAGAAGTTGTTACTCTGCAGCGCCACCTCAAACCTTCTCCGTGGAAATATACATATGAATACCAATTTTTATGACAATCGGTTGAACGGGGCAGAAGTTGCTACTCTGTAGCGCCACCCGGTGGTGAGTGGCATCAATGAGCATATTATGTAAACCGATTGATCAGTTATCGACCGGGGATGAACAATGATTAAATTACCAAAATGGCTATAAAAAAATAGTGGTTGGTGATAAAAAAGTAAAAATTTAGGGTTGTATGTATTTTTCAATGCCACATGATAAAAAAATAAAAACAAAAAATTTCGTCCAAAAATTAAAAAAAAAAATTTAAGGGTGAACAACCCTTATTACTTAGGGGTATGAAAAATAGATGTTGGCCGATTCTCAGACCTACTTAATATGCTCACAAAATTTCATGAGAATCGGTCAAGCCATTTCGGAGGAGTTCAAGTTCGAACACCGTGACACGAGAATTTTATATATTAGATTTATCTGTACTTTTAGAATGTTGCATATAAAGTGTGTGTCGCCAAAATCTACACCTTCCGGTATTTTTATTGTATGTAAATCTCTCAACAACACTTTCACATCTTGCAGGAAATTAATGAAATTATAAAAATTTACAAGGCCATAACCCCATTACCAAATTTATATTTGTAAGCACAATAGGTACGATTGGTTTACAATAAAAATGTATTCTTGTTTACATTAAATTTACTTAATCTGCACCCACTAATTTTTGACTTTAATATGATTTTGTACATGAAAAAATGTATTTGTCAACAACGTGGTAATTTTAAATATCAAGGCAATTATGAAATTATGAGGAAATCAATTATTAGAATTAAAAAGGATATAATCTAGTAGAGCACTCCTTCTTACACGCCTATTGGATTGAAGGTTGAAATTTTTCGCTAATAGATATAGTTGGATATGTTCCTTTTGATAGTCTTAATAGCACGTGGTAAGTTTTATTGGTTAATATTCTATAAGCTATCGACGATTATTAGTGATAACAACTAAATTATACAAACAAAAAATGATATTGAAAAGAAATTGAAAAAGTCACATTCGGCTTGACTCGAAACTGAGATCTCTATCTATTAGCCAATAAAGCCTCTAACCATTAGAAAATAGTAGGTACCTATACATATCACATACCGAGGTGGAAAGTACTTCATTTGTCTCAAGAGGAAAATAGTACTTCCACCAAGGTATGTATACTATTTTATTCACAATCGTTTAAAAATAATATGATGAAATTAATAAATGAAGTAATCAAATATTTATTTCAGACAAATCTTCCTGTCTAATCTATGAAAAATTTGACAGTTATCGTTGACGTGAAATTTATTTCTATAAAAAAAAGTGAGAGGTGTCAAGGGACACCCGGATGGAACGAAGTTCCTTTCGATTAATTAGTGAAGGAATTGTAATTTGTAAACACAACAGAGAGTTTGTACATACATACATAAGCATTTATTATCGTCTGTATAAAATCTCTACTTACCTAACTCTATCAGCAATATCCGGAACTTGTGCAGAAACACTGTCAGGATACATTATTGTTTTTATTTTCTATTATTTTAATATTTATTATCTACAAAAAACCTGTATAAACTTAACAAAGTCGCGACACTACTACACTGTTCAAAGCAAAATAGAAAAAAAATAGTAAATCCATTATTTTCAACTGTTCGTTTCTTTTAACAAAAGTGTCCATTTATACAATACCAGAGGATTAGAGGATATACATCTACCTAGAATTACTTTTTATTTCAATTTAATTTAAAACAGGAATTAACAATTAATACTAAATTTTAAAATTAAAATATTTGACAGTAACTGACAGTTAAGGTAATTTGACGTAGGTACCTAACTAGTCAAGTTAAGAACTATTTTTGAAATGTTTATGAATTTATTGATTTACAAGAACAGGATAAAATAAAATATAATACTATTATAGCTACTTATTTTTTTCTACAGTATTTTCTTTTAATTTAAATTAGTGTCTTTTTAATTGTACTTTTATTAGTTTTTATTATTTTAGGGTTTCCTATTTAAATAAAGATAGGTATATCTATCTATGAGAGAGAGAGAGCGAGAGAGACAACATGCGTATGTCGTGTCGTGTCGTGACAAATTTTGGTATGAATTTTTTTTGGCTAGCTCCTAGCCTCAGTCGTAACTGTTCGTAACGCCCGAAAGGGAACTTCGTTCCAATAATTCGTGGTTTATTCTTTTGTAATTGTAAGTATTGCAATATGTCCGACAATAGAGAAGATTGTACACCCCCAGAAACCAGAAATACGTGAGGGTGCACAAGCGTTGACGTTAAATCTCTAATCTGTCAAATGTAAAAAAAGGTATGAGAAAACGTACGAAATTTACCACGAGTGGTGTACTGAAAAATGAGTTCAAACCAGAACTTCTGAAATCTGTTTATTTGTATATTTTGCCAATATTGTTGCTCAAAAAAAGAAACCTTCCCCCCTTTGGTCTATTTATTCAATGCTAAAGAGTACAATACGAATAAAACATAATATAAAATATGGAAAACTAATATCGTTTAAAAAAACAGAAGAAGGTATGTATAGCTTGCAAATTATCACCCAGATTCCCAGATATATAATTTCGTTTATAAATCTTTAAGGTTGCTTTAATAATTGATATCTCCGGCGCTGTCGAACTGATGAACTATTCAAAATAAAAATAGATCATGTGGATCTACAAAAACAAATATGTGTCATTCTTATTACTGGCACAAACACGCATCAGTTGGGGCTTTTGTCATTAACAACAAGTATTGGATAAAAGTAATTACAGAATATACTAACCTTTAAAAAAATATAGAAGGAGAAGAAAAATTAACAAAGCAGCCATTAGGACACAAATCTGTGGCTGAATTTCCCAAAAAATTTGCCACTTATTTACAATTAGACAAGATAGAAACATATACTGGTCATTGTTTTTGTCGAACGGCAGCTACTTTATTTGTAAATAATGGTGGTGATGTTTTCAATTTAAAACGTTTAGGAATTTGGAAATCAAGTGCTGTTGGTGAAGGTTAGGTACATGTTGAAAATTGACTAGTAGCCAAACAAAAATTGTGGACATGTTAACCTATGATCAAAAAGAACCTATTCCTGGTCCGTCCACATTTAGCACACAAAAATATTCTTTCGTCAATGAAAACCTTAAAGAGAGAAAAAAAGTGAGAGGTGTCAAGGGACACCCAGATGGAACGAAGTTCCTTTCGATTAATTAGTGAATGAATTGTAATTGTAATTTGTAAACACAACAGAGTGTTTATACATACCTACATAAGCATAATGTCTGTATAAAATGTCTACTTACCTAAGTCTATCAGCAATATCCGGAACTTGTGCAGAAACACTGTCAGGATACATGATTGTTATTATTTTCTATTATTTTATTATTTATTATTTACAAAAAACCTGTATAAACTTAACAAAGTCGCGACACTACACTGTTCAAAGCAAAATAGAAAATAGTAAATCCATTATTACCTGAATATTTTCAACAGTTTGTTTCTTTTAACAAAAGTGTCCATTTATACGATACCAAAGGTTTAGATGATATACATCTACCTAGAATTACTTTTTATTTCAATTAAATTTAAAACAGGAATTAACAACTTAATACAAAATTTTAAAATTAAAATATTTGACAGTAACTGACAGTTAAGGTAATTTGACGTACCTAACTAGTCAAGTTACGAACTATTTTTAAAATGTTTATGAATTTATTAATTTATAAAAACAGGATGAAATAAAATATAATACTATTATAGGTAATTATTTTTTTCTACAGTATTTTCTTTTTAATGTACATTTTCTTTTAATTTAAAATAGTGTCTTTTTAATTGTAATATATCTATCTATGAGAGGCAGAGAGAGTTTTTTATTTTTTGGTCTGTGAGAGAGAGACAGAAGACAGACAAACATGCGTGTGTCGTGTCGTGTCGTGACAACTTTTGGTCTGAATTTTTTTCGGCTAGCCTCTAGCCTT
Source organism: Altica lythri (assembly GCA_964028335.1). NCBI lineage: Eukaryota > Metazoa > Arthropoda > Insecta > Coleoptera > Chrysomelidae > Altica > Altica lythri. Next base: position 44,422,227 of record OZ034808.1, on the reverse strand, counting down.
AGTCGTAACTGGTCGTAACACCCGAAAGGGAACTTCGTTCCAATAACAATTAATTCTGCGATAAATTTTTACTTATATACTAATTCTAACGCTTCAAATAGTGTTTAATTTTATGTTAACTACATATTTTAATATTTACATATCTGGTACCTACCTATTGTTCGCTTTGTTGTTGTTATTGTTACGTTTCTCTTAAGAAGAAATTCCACTGGAATTAATAAAAATGTATACTGTCTACACAATCATTTATTCTACAATTCGTTGTTATTATTCTGGAATTTGTAATTATTACAAAACGTTAAGGTTATTTTTAGTTCTTTCTTCGCGAAGTGTGTTCGGCTAGTACCTTATAGTTTACTAAATTTTTTTTTCAGGTGCCGGATGTTGGTTTTACTTAATATAGATTTATCTCAACCTTTATTAACAAGGTTTTTTTAGTACCTACATACATGTTGTTACAGAAATTTTATTCTACTAAAGTTTCGTTTTGGTTTTTGTCGTTATACTGGTTGCCTATATACCAATACCGGTATAAAAAGTTTTTAATGATATCTATCTATGGAGACGCGTAACCAAGGGTAACAGGTGGAAAGTGACCACTTTTCACCCTGGTTAACAATTGTCTACTTTCCAACTGTTTTTTAGGGTGGAAAACCGTCTATTTTTAAACTACTGTGAATAAAATAGTTTATTGTAAGTAATTTCAGTATCGTTTGAAATTCGCGCCGTTAGTTTGAGTTGACTGTTTATCCTGACCGTTCTAAGGCTGTTTTAAGCGACAAGTGTTGTCTTACCGGACGTAAGAAGAAGATTATTATGTCAGATATTCTTATTATTATGGTAGATATCCTTATGTGCCTTATGTTATGTTCGCTCTCGTTTATGTATTTTATATTTTTGGAAGTAAAGTTGTTGAGTTTCAAGAAGTGTTTGTTTAAAAATATTGGGTTCAAAACCTTACCTACATTATTCTTCATTATCTTCCGTTTTGTTCATATTACATGGTATAGGATATGTCAACTTTTGAAACAAGTATAGTGTCACTAATACTAAATACAATTATATTTAAAACCTACAATTTAAAGAACAGAATATGTAGTTAATCAATATCAATCAATACATAGTATAAAACAAAGTCGCTTTTTCTGTCCCTATTTCCCTTTGTATGCTTAAGTCTTTAAAACTACCCAACGGATTTTGATGCGATTTTTTTTAATAGATAGAGTGATTCAAGAGGAAGGTTTATATCTATAACTAGCTGTACCCGGCACGCGTTGCTACGCCATCAACTAATAAAATAAATTTAAGAAAAATAAAAGAGAAGAAGAGATAGGGAAGGAAAGAAAGTTTATAGTTTTGTTTTACTTATCGCACCAACAATATATTTTAAGAACTTTTATTTGTACGAATTCGTATGGATATCTATTAAAATCAGTACTGAACTTGATACATGGAAGCGCCATCTGGTGGTAACTTCCATTAATACGAATATCATGTTCATCTTACCCATTAAAAATACATCATCATACTGATTTTCGTGACAATCGGTTGAACGGAGCAGAAGTTGCTACTCTGCAGCGCCACCTGGTGGCGAGTGGCATCAATGAGCATATCATACAAATCTTCTCCGTGAAAAAATACATATACATACCAATTTTCATGACAATCGGTTGAACGGGACTGAAGTTGCTACTTTGCAGCGTCACCTGGTGGTGAGGTGCATCAATGAGCATATCATACAAACCTTCTCCGTAAAAAAATACATATGCATACCAATTTTCATGATAATCGGTTGAACAGGGCAGAAGTTGCTACTCTGCAGCGTCACCTGGTGGCGAGTGGCATCAATGAGCATATCATACAAACTTTTCTTTGTAGAAAAATACATATACATACCAATTTTCATGACAATCGGTTGAACGGAACAAAAGTTGCTACTCTACAGCGCCACCTGGTGGCGAGTGGCATCAATGAGCATATCATCATAATAGTAAAAACTGGTAACTAACGAGAAAATATGATAAAAAATACAAAAAATTAATCGTAAAAATAAAAAAAATGGAAAGAACATTAGTCTTAGGCGATGCGAAGTTCACCGGGTCCGCTAGTTTTAAAAATAAAATACAAACATTGACATTAAATAATATAAAATTTTATTTTCTGTTACCAAGGAAAATTTAAAAGAACTCTTTTAATGCCTTTGGGCAAATTATTTAAAAATTAAATTCCTTTATACATGGGGCTTTTTTCCAACAAAGTTGTAATGTTTTAGGCTGTCTGATAAGATTTGAACTGCGTATGAAATAATGATGATAATCAGAGTAAAGTTCAAAATCTTTGTAATTACTTTTGGCGTATAAAAGTCGTTTATAGATATATAATTAGTAGAAAGTTAAAATTTTGGATTTTTTAAAGTGATTGCGGCATGTTTGCCTAGCATGTAAGTTAAATGTTAAACGTAGAATTCTCTTTTTAGAGATGAAAACCCTGGAGGCACCCACCGCACCTCCCCAGATGATAACATTATATGAAATGTGAGAGTAATCAATTGCATAATACATAACTAATTGATCTGTAGTTAAAATATTTTTTAATTGCAGTAAAGCGAAGTAGCTGCTATTTAGTTTTTTACATAAGTACGAAATATTTGTGTTCCATCTCGTTTTGCTATCTAAATAGGACCCTAAAAACTTAAGTAGAACAAGATATTATAATATCACAACTGTTGACTTTTATTATTGTTTTATCTAGAATCATTAATTTATTTTTAAACTGCATATATGCAGTTTTATCAGAATTAACAATTAACGAGCGTTTTTGACACCGTTCACAAAATTCCTGAGAAAGTATTTCTGATTTGTTAATTAACACTTCAGGGGTGTTTGCCAATATAGCCAATGTTGTATTATCGGCATATTATATTAAACGTACAAAACGTGGCGTGAGAGACCATTTATATACAGCAGAAAAATTAATGGACCTAAAATAGGTCCTTGTAGAATACCAACATTTACTTTCTGAGTCTTGATTTTTAAGTCTATCATCCTTCTCACCCTTAAATATGACTCAAACCAAGAGAGAAAATTTCGACCAAAAAACCAGTCCCAACGCTTTTTTAACATTTATATCTGTGTCAACAAAATCAAACGCTTTTGACAGATCAAAGAAGAGTGTCCACATTCTTTTATCCAAATAACTATGAACAAAATTAAAAAGCGCAATAGATGGTCACAGATGTTAGCGGTTAGTTTGCCATTTTAATTATATCTTAATTTTATTCATATCGCACTGGAAAATTGAGTGTTTTCAAAAAATATCAGAAAAAAATTGGACAATCTGAAACAAAAAGATCTAAAAAATGAGATGAATTTAAGAAAAAAAAACATTCAAAAACTTGTCAAAATAAATAGAAGAAAAAATAATTATAAGATATTTCAAATTCTTTTTAATGATTTTTATGTAGGAAGAAATCGATAAAATATGAAACAAATACATATATAAATAAAACATAAGTTAAAATGAATTAATCCAAAGCAAAAAATATAAAAAAAATTAGGAAAAGTGGAAAGATCCACAAAACGAAGGAACCAAAAAAAAAAACAAAATACGAGACAGAGTGAATAGTAGCAGAGAAATGTGAAAATATAAAAATAAAATTGATAAAACGACAAAAATGCAAAAAATGAGTTAAAAAATAATAGAAAACAAAGCAAGAGAAGGACAAAAAAGTGAAAAAGAAAAATATCAAAAAATAAAATTTGAAATAAAAAGAATAAATAAAAAGATAAAAAAAAAGAAAACGAAAAATCTGAAAAAAATTATCCAAGCAAAAATTAAAAAGTGAAAAGAACGAGAAAAAAGAAGAAACTTTAAAGCTTCAGTTTAATTATATTATATGTATAATAAGAATATATTAAAAAAAATAATTTAACAGAAGAAACTAAAAAAATAAGAAATCAATACTTTGAGAAAAAGAACTTTTAAATGCAAAAAAATCCAATAAAAAAATTTATAAAAACATAAAAAAAATGAAAGAAAGAAAAATATCGAAAAAAATAAATATTGAAAACGAGAAAAATCAAAAAAATATCAATAAAACAAAAAAAAGAAATTAAAAATATAGAAAGAACAAAAAAAAATTAAAACAGAGGACATTACAAAGCTGCTTCTATACTAATTATTTTATTTTATTAAAATATAAAACCCAGAAATAATCGAAAAACCGAGAAAAATGGAAAAAACTAAAAAATAAAAAACAAAATTATTGTTAATTCACAAATTAAAAAAAAAGTTTTAAATTTTGTCGGCACTTCCAAGTGAAATTATTTTTAGAAAGTTTTTATATTTTCGCCGTGTTCTTTGTCTCTTTGTCATTCCGTGGAATTTTGTAATCGAATATAAACCTATTTCCCGACTACCTAGAGCTCTGAAATTTTCAGGATAGCTAAGAACTGGATGACAATGCATGTTTAAAGTGTGTTTAGGCATATATAAATTTTAAAATTTATATTGAATTGTTATTAAATATGATTTAAGTTGTGTATAGATATAATCATTTTGAAATTTTTTAAATAAGTTGTTCATAGCTCATTTGGATAAGCGTCCAATTGTTACAGTTCTGTTATGTTATCATAATGGGATCGATTACGCGAGAGAGAAATTTTTTTTTAGCTGTTTTTTGTTTTACATGTGAAAACAGTAATTATTATTTTAACTGTTAATAAAATAAACTAATTTAGATAGTTTTTTTAGACTATACTGTGGACTATTGTGATTATTTTAATTTAAGTTCGATCGATACCTTTCTCTTTTTACGAAAATACTGGTTTTATTCAATTTTTTAGGATTATTTTTTATTATTATGAATTTTCCTCATAATATTTTGCTATTTTTCAAAGCTAATACCAATTTTTAAAACATCTGTTACAAACTTACTGATTTCCTGTTTTTTTGGTGAATTGTATTCATGTAGCAAAAAATAAAATCCAACAACAAATATGCAACAATCTATTTACAAAAAAAAAACTCCATAAAACATATGGTTTTTACTGAATATATTTTACTGACTGCTACACATCCTTTTGTATGTTTACTGAGAAATATAATTAGTTTTGCATATGATTAATTATTATTTTTAATAATCAACTTTAATTAACCATCTTATTAAAACACTTGATAACTAAGGTAAAAAATCCCAATTGACTGCATCCTTAGACAATTACAATTTTTTTAATTCCAATGGAATTTTATAACTAGCACCAAAAAAACAAACAAATCTGTTAAAAGATTAAACAAAAACAGTAATAGCTTTTTTTCTCCATTTGATATACTCCGTCTTAGTCTCACACGCCAGTTTTATAGTACATTTCTACCTCCGATAGATTATGAGAAACTTAATTAGCATCCTAGTAATAATACAAATCAGTTGGTAGAAATTTTAATACAACGCCTTATTTTAACCCATCATCGATCAGTACGGAGATCAGTTGTGCCGTATCTGGATCTGGAAATTTGGGAGGGGCGAGCTAGTGCTCAGCCAGCACTGAGGCCACATATGACCCATTGTGCATCCTCCCGTATGTAGGGATATCCTCACCTCAGGATGTCACCAGGCCTATTGATTTAAAATAGGTGATGAGGCTCCCGAGGGGGATCTCCCTAACATCGGCTGGTGTAAGCCAATACTCGCCCAACACGGTTCTTCTGATTTCAGAAAAAGCAGAGCAGTCATACATAATGTGTTCTACTGTTTCCTCTTCTTGTTCGCAGCCTCTGCATAGCGGCGATTCTGTTAGTTTCATCCTAAAGAGATGTTGTCGCAATTGGCAGTGACCTGTCAGGATTCCCACAGCTGTTCGGAGATTTTGTCTGGTCAATGCCTTAAATTTTTTTGCTGTTTCCTCGCCAGGATGAGGTAATAACTCTCTGGCCAGTCTACAGTTCGTAGTTTCATCCCAGCACTGTATAAATTTTTGGTGAGAGTGCTGTTTGATAAGGTCCCCGACTGCGGACAATGTTAGCTTGGTAGATGGGCGAGGGCTAACATATCTGTAGCCCGCAGCCCTCTTTGCTAAATTGTTCGCAATGCGGTTGCCTTTAGAGTTCCCATGTCCTTTGATCCAGCTGAGAGTGACCACGTTATTCTGGCTGGCCTCAGTTAGAGATTGGTGACATTCTAGTACTAAACTTGAAGTGAAACGTGGTCTATTCAAGGTCAGTAGTTCTTGTCGGCAGTCTATATATATATATTTATATTCCTGCCTGTGATGTTCCTATTGATTAATTCTTTTGCAGCTATGGTTATGCCTGTGAGTTCTGACTGAACCACACTTGACAAGCCATCCATAGCCCATTTTGTTTTTAGGCTTAAGGATCTAAAGTAAATTCCACATCCCACACCTTGCTTTGTTTTTGATCCATCCGTATATACGCTCAGAGCGTTCACTACGTTGGGGTCTGCTGTCTTGTTTGTTAATATTTTGTAGGGTTTGTCAAAGACAAATCTTGGTGCGACGGCATCCGTGACTGCCTGTAAGAGTGGTATCACTTTTATCGATTCCCTCCACAGACTATCCCTATATGTGCCAGTCCCTACAGTGGGTTCGATACCAACCGTGCGAAAGCGTACCATGGTCATCAATGCGACCTCCTTAACAAATATATCAAGGGGGGTGAGACCAAGTATGACTTCCATTGCGCTGGTCGGTGTGCTTCGCATGGCTCCTGTTACGAGAAGGCATGCTGATCTTTGAATTTGGTTTAATTTTTTGATAGCTGTCGTTTGTTTCACTTTAGGCCACCACACGACAGCACCATATGTTAACATAGGTCTTATGATTGCCGTGTAGATCCACATGGTGACCTTGGATGATAATCCCAAGGTCTGTCCTATGGTTCGGCGGCATTGCTCATAAGATATAAATGCTTTCTTAACTCTGCTTTCTATGTGTGAGTTCCAAGTCAGCTTGCTATCAAGGATAACACCTAAGTATTTCACTTCTGTAGCAAAGCTTAATTTAACGTTGAAAAGACTGGGTGCGTTTAAGCCCCTAGGTTTCGTTTTCTTCGTGAAAAGAACCATCTCTGTCTTTTTGGGGTTAATAGACAGCGACTGTTCTTTACACCATGTCTCTAAAGTTCTGAAAGCCACTTGCATTCTGTCGCAAAGGGTGCTTTCAAACTTTCCTGTTGGCAGAATAACAATGTCGTCTGCGTAGGCTACTGTATAGACTTTGTCATGTTCATTGAGGCGGTGAATTAGGCTGTCTAAAACAATGTTCCACAGTAGAGGTGATAAAACCCCTCCCTGTGGGCAGCCCCTCGTAACCTTGCCTCGTATCTTGACATCATTTACAGTTATTTCTATTGCACGCATGGAGAGCATGCTGAGAATCCATCCGCTTACTGTTGTAGGTACATTTCGATCAGTAAGCGAGTGCATTATTTTAGGGAACGTGGTTTTGTCGAAAGCTCCCTCGATATCTATGAATACGCCCAGGGTGGACTCTTTCTTGTCCAATGATCGCTCGATCTGACCAACCACATGATGTAGGGCCGTATCGGTGGATTTCCCTGTTGTGTATGCATGTAGGTTGGGATGCAGTGGTTTGGTGTTTATCACTGTATCCCTTATGTACCTTTCATTTAGCCTCTCTAGCGTTTTTAATAAGAACGATGTAAGGCTAATAGGCCGGTAAGCTTTTGGAATGGAGTAATCCATTCTTCCAGGTTTTGGTATGAAGACAACCTTTACCTCTCTCCACATCTTCGGTATATAATTCAGAGCTAGGGAAGCTCTGAATATTTGCACTAGGTGAGGAAGAAGTTCCTCTAGACCCCACTGCAGCAGGGCTGGATAAACTCCATCCATTCCCGGTGATTTGAAGGGGGAGAAGCTAGATATTGCCCATTTAACTTTGTCCTCGGTAACAATGAGTTGTGCCGTATTTGAAAGGCCTAAGATTATAAATAGGGACGAATAAAAGAGTTTTAAGTTTGGATTTTGCATCCTCTGCTGTCACAGCAGAGCTACGTATTTAATTTAAAACTTCATATAGTAAAAAGTGTTGCTACGGTACAGTTAAACGTTTTTCTATGTTATTTGTACAACTTTTTTTAAATTTTTTTTAATTTCTTTATTTTCCATACACAATACAAATTGTATAGAATTCGTCAATAGGGTTACAAGAATAAAATGTATAACAATAGAAAGTAAAAAATAAAATATAACATAAAAATCATAACAAAATAATAATAATAATTTACCTAGTTAAAAATTCATCGATGTTATAGTAACAGGACTCTACTAAAAATGTCTTTAATCTTCCTTTGAAAATACTCAAAGACTTGTCCTCTTTAATATCATTGGGTAATTTATTGTACAATCTAGGTCCCAAATAATTAGGTGAACTAGAGGTAACTTTTAATCTACAATATGGAACATATATTTTACTTGTTTGTCTCGTTTGATAGGAATGTATATCATCAATTGTTGTCATTAATTGACGATTATTGTAAACATAGAAACACATTTCAAAAATATATAACAAGGGTAATGTAAGAATTTTAAAGTTACTGAAACACGATTTACTTGACGTTAATCTTGATACTTTAGCCATACATCTCAAAATCTTTTTTTGGGCAACAAATACATTTGGAGCATTAGTAGAATTACCCCATAGACATAAACCATATCTAAGTCTCGATTCTATCTGGGTGTAATAAACCATGATAAGTTGATTTATCTCTAAGATAGACCGTAAGTTAAGAAAGAGGAACTTTAATGAATTTATTTTTGAAATAAGTTGATTACAATTCGATTTCCAATCCAACCTCTCATCCAAAAAGATACCCAAGAAACGTACATTTTCATAGGAACAACTTAAACTAACATCTGTTAACTCGATTGTAAATTCGTCTAGATTTTGTCTAGTTCGAAATCTAATTAAATCAGTTTTTTCAGTGTTGAAAAACAGATTGAGGCTATTGAAATATCCGGATATTTTACGTATAACATCAGTACTGTCTATTTTTAATCTTTGACAATTTTTGGATGAAACCACTGACGAGAAATCATCTGCATACGCTACACAATAGTTACTGAGAATATATGGATTTAAATGATTGACATACAGGATAAAAAGAACAGGACCTAATATAGAACCTTGCGGTACACCAACAGACCCATTTAAACAATTAGAAGTTACTGAAGAAATGTTATTATTTTGTTGTACATTTATTGAAACGTATTGACTTCTCTCCTTAAGAAAATTGGATATCCAATCAGAAGCAACACCACGTATTCCATACTTTAACTAAATTTAATCTTGCACCATTTTTAGTTATGAATATACGACTCGCTCTCCTCCTATTACCTAAATATCAACTATTTGATATTGTTCTGTTTTAAATTGATTTAGCTGACCTCATCATATTTTCATTTAATATTACTTCAGAGTGTGATTTCAAGTGATCACAGCTGATCACAACCTATTTCAGATGATTACAAGTGATGACAAGTTAATAAAAGTAAATTCAAGTATTTGTAATTACAACTAACCACAAGTATTCATAAGGATTGTGAGTAATCACAAGTGAATACAAGAAGTGATCGTAAGTGATTACAAGAAGTGATCACAAGTGATTAAAAGAAATCACAACCAATTTCAAATAATCAAAAGTAATTTGGAGGTGATAACAAGTTATTGTAGTTGATCACAAGCGATGCAAGTGATCACGAGTGTTTACAGGTTATTCTAAGAGATCAGAAAGTGATTTCAGATTTTACAAGTAATTAAAAGTGATCAGAACTGATATCAACTGATGGAAAGTAATTGGGAATGGTGGAAAGTAATTTGAAGTGATCGAAAGTAATTACAAGTCATTATAAGTGATTACAAGTGATTGCAAGTGATTACAAGTAATTATCTACAAGTGATCTCTCATGATCGAATGTTTTTCATTAGTATGGTGGGTCTAAAATACTTTAGATTGTTAAGAAAAGCTATGTTTTCCTGTTTGAAGGTCATCTTGCAATTCGTTTTAATACTATTTAAAAATCCGAGCAGTAGAAACTCGAGAAAAATTTAATTATTTTTTTTTCCATTTTAGGGTTGTAATAGGTATTTATAAAATTTACACAATACTATTTTGTAGAAAATACCTTAAACCATAATTTTTTATTTGCGACATAATATTGGTTAAAAGAGAAATTTACTTTTGGTAAGTGCAAAAGTAGATATATGTAAACTAAATGGTATGATCCGGTCATCTTTTAAAATTAAATTATTCGCGACCACTTTCTAAGATGGAACGTTTATAGAAACTCTTTCTTATTTCGTGCTCGCAGATGGCAATCAGATCTGTGGAAAGATGAGATCATTTATTATTATTTACTACCTCTACGTACAACGCAAGAAACGTATAAAATATGACATTGTAGTTTTTATAGATTTATTTATCCGCAGGCGGGTTATAAATTTACAAATGTTTTAAAAATAGTTTTGTATTATGACGGGTTTATAATTAATTTTACTTATTTCGTTTTAATTATTTGTACTTTTTTGCCATATATGTAATTAATCTACTGTGAACCTTGGCACTATCGGACAAGATTAAAAAGCGCTATTTGTAACCTGTCAACCTGTTTGTTTAATGTTTATCATTGCTGTCATCTATTATTATTATTTCAAACATACTCCTGTTACTTAATTTACACCGTAATCTATTATATGTCATTGCTGTCAACATTTACCTGTCACTTGTCATTGCTATTACTCATTTCAAGCATATCATTGTTACCTACGTTTCACCATGAGCGTTTTAACTTTTTACTCTGTCACTGTTTATTCCTTTTATTGCTTTAAATATGCTATTGTTGTGTATTTTTTACCATGTTACTTTTAATTTTTTACTTTATCTGTGACCTGTCATTGGTAGGTACTATTATTTCCAAACATATTATTGTTACTCCCTTTTCCTTACGATCTTCTCAACTTTTTATTCTGTCAAACTTTTACATGTCACTTGTCATTGCTGTTATTGCTATTATTCTTTCCAAACATATTATTCTGGCCCATCTTTTACCATGATCTTTTTGACTTTTCTGTAATCTAACATATGTCATTGCTGTCAACTTTAATCTGTCACCTGTGATTGCTGTTATTTTTTAAAATGTATTATTATGACCTACTTTTCATTAAAATCGTTTTAATTTTTTACTGTAAACTATCATATCTTATTGATATCGAGTTTTATCTGTCACCTGTCATTGCTATTATCGCTATTATTATTTCCAAACATATTATTGTTACTTTGGTGCTTTGGTAATGGTGCCTTTTACTACGATGTTGTCAACTTTCTACTCCAATTTATCGTATGTCATATCTGTCAACTTTGTCATTGCCATTATTGACATTATTATTGCCAAACATTATTCCTCGTTAGCATGATTTTTGTCAATTTTTACTGAAATATATAATATTCCATTGCTGTCAACTTTTATCTGTTACCTACCTGTCCTTGCTGTCAATATTTCCAACAATATCATTAATACCTACCTACATTTTACCAGGACCTTTTGACCTTTATACTGTAATCTATAATACGTCAACTTTTATCTGTCACTTTTCATTATTCATGTTGCTATTATTATTATAAACTTATCATGGTCGCCTACTTTTCACCATGACATTTTAATCTAATCTCTAATAAGTCAACGTTTATGCTGTCACCTGTCATTGATGTTGTTATTCCCAAACTTATCAGTATGCCCTTTTATCTTTTTACTGCTATCTGTAATATAACATTGCTGTAAAGTTTTATTTGTCACTTGTCGTTGCTGCTATTCTTTTAAACATATTATTATGACCTACTTTTTACCATGATCTTTTTAAATTTTTACTGTATTCTATCATATATCATTGCTGTTAATTTTTATCTATCACCTGTCGTTGCTATTATTGCAATTATTACTTCCAATTTTTTTTTGTACTATTCACCACGATTTTCTCAACATATTACTCTAATCTATCGTATGTCGTTTCTATCAACTTTTACCTGTCAGCTGTCAATGCTATTATTGCTAATATTATTATTTCTTAACACATTATTGTGGCCTATTTTTGAGATTTTACTTTTAACTGAAATCTAATCTATCACTGCTGTCTAGTTTTATCTTTCACCTGTCATTGTTGTCGTTATTACCAAAGGTATCATTACCTACTTTTCACTATAATCTTCTCAACTTTTTACTCTAATCTATTATATGCCATTGCTGTCAACTTTTATCTGTCAACTGTCATTGCTATTATTGCCATTAATATTTCTAAATATAACATTGTTACCAACTTTTCATCATCTACTTAATTTTTTACTGTAATCATCTTCCATATATCATTGTTATTGCTATCAAAGAAGAATAATTAAATTATTTAATAAAATAATTAGTAGTTAAAAGAATAAATGTCACCTATAAAAAAGAATAATTGACTGTTCACAAAAAAGATAGAAGTTCACATTTTATAAGTTATGGTAGATTTATGGTAAATTTTGGTAATTAAGTACCATCGAGCTATTGCCACGTACTTTTGATGTAATAAATGAATTAAAAAAAATAAAACAATAAATTTAGAAAAATTATCAATTACTTCAAATAAAAGTTCAACTCCAGTTGAGATCAGTAAGTGGTTTCTCTACTGGCAAATTAGTGCCCAGCTCAGCCGCAGAGGGTAAGTACACAAATAATAGTGAGTCGCGCCACCGATTTTGAACGGTTAAAATCGGAACCCCTTGTTGTTCCAGGCACTGACCTTTCTTACTGGAGATAATTAAATAGATTAAGAATATTAATCAATATTAACTGAATTGCACAATAAGAACGATAAAGTGAGCTAAATAAAACGAAAATATCAAACTAGACCCTTCTTTAATATAAAAAAATTTGGAAAGAGGTTGACCTTAAAGGCCATCCTTGCAACTTCCCGCTAGTTTTAACCGCAAAGCTATAGTAACGTCACGTATTTTGACGTTTTTGACTTTTTTTGAAATGTATAAAGAGCCATAACTTTTTAACGCGTTATTCGATTTTGATGTTTAAGATGGCATTCGATGCAGTTTTTTGAGACCTAAAAACGTTACTGGGAGTGCAAAATCGATTAGTCAAAAAATCTCTAAGTTATTAAAAAAAAAAACTTTTTTTGAAATTTTTCGACAACGATATCTCACGAACGAATCAACCGATTTTAATTTGCAAATCGGCATTCGACGTGGCTTTTTAAGCTTGAGAGCTGATTAGGTTATGAAATTGATCGATGCAATAGCCAAAAAGATATGCCCAAAAAACATCATTTTTACCAATTGTTTTTTTCGGTTATTTTGAAATTTCTCGAAATCTACTGTCTCGAATTGGTTCAAACTTACAGGTAATCTAAGTTAGATGGAACTCTTTGGAATGCTTTTTATTTCATTCCGATCGGTCAAGCCGTTCAAAAGTTATAAGAGGTTTACATACATCCACACACACACACACACATCCACACGTACATACAGACATACAGACACCCTCGTAAAAATAGTCACGGGAGGTTCCTAAGACCTCAAAACGTTGAGATCCGATGAAAACTCGATTTTCGAAAAACGGGGTGAAACCAATAACTTCCCGATTTTTAAAAAAATTTTAATTTTTTTTAGCGGGAAGTTAAAAAAGTATAGAGTTTACACTACTGTCAACCCTAGCGCCTGACAATGATATTAACATGAAAGTAAACAGTAAAACAAAATAAAATTATCTGAAAAGTGTGATCACACGCAAGACTTAAAATTAAGATCTATAGTCACGACTTAAATCTAAGTTACAATGCTTCTAGCTTATCTGGTAATCCAGTTATCAATTTCTTCCAGTCCTTGGCTTCAAATGCTTCACCACTAATTGGCCAAAATTTAACTAAGCCTGTACCAAAATTTAGGCCTGTACCAAAAATCAAGCCTGCTCCAAAAACAAATAAGGCTTGCTCCAAACAAATAGGCCCGTATCAAGAACTTAAGCCCGTACCAAGAACTTAAGCCCGTACCAAGAACCCTAATGTATTAGGGTTTTTCCTTTAAAATCGTGACACTCCTGGCTGGTAAAAGAGTGTAATAATGTATTCGTTGCTAACTGTACTGTTAGGGAATTCTGCCACTCTAACCGCAATTCGTTGGCCTGAATGGTAATGAATTAACCAAATAATTCGCTGACTGTTCCGTGATCTATCACAGAAGATTTCACAAAAATCCCGACACGCGGCTTTTTCCAATGAATCTGTCCAAAAATAACAACAGTATCTAACTCCAACAACGATTCAAATGGAAAATAAGGTTTAGTTTCAAAAATCCAAAATTAATTGTTACGGATGCACCGTGATTTAAAACTTAAACCGAAAAATCTTCTGATTTCCTCAAACAAGTGTTCAGGTCGAAAGCAAATAGCAAAATGCCCGAGACAACCCTTTCCTTTCGGCGAAAAATGACACAACCCGAAGATGGCCTCTACCCGTTCTATCCTTAACTCTAAACTACTGTAAGACCAGTAAGAGAAGAATTATCAGCCAGCAGTTTACAAACGACAACGATAATAGTTTAATAACAACAAATCCTATTACTTGTCATAGTAACACCAAAATTCTCAATAGGTACTCCATTTCTCGTTCGTGTCCAAACTTTAATATGTTAGATGCCAATATAACGAAACAGCTGACAACAATATGACGAGTTATACAAACAGAAGAAGAAGTGACAATCAACTGTTTATAAGCGAAAGTGACAGTTAATTTTAAAGTAAACAACACAATAATTTGAATATAACCTGAATATAATAAATAGACGACAATTCAAAGTAGTTTTAGTAACAATTGTGGCCAGGATATAATAACTAGAAGGTGATTACCTACGAACAACCAAGAATCAACTTGTTCTTAACATTAAATGACTCTGTTTAACCCTTAATTATGGTGAAATTTGTAAGGTGAGTACTCAATTTATTACCGATTAAGATAACTAACACTAACGAGAAATTAGCCCGTGACACTATAATATCGGCGTGTGTGTCCCTCCGTCCATGTATGCTATAACTCTTAAACAGAAATTCAAAGGATCATAAAAAAAAATACTTAACGCAAAAATTTTAGCGATTTTCCGAAACTCGTGTATATTCTGTAGATAATGCAGATTTCTATCCTTCCGTGTGCGCTATAACTTTAGAACGAAAACGCACAGGGTCACGAAATTTGCTACATAGAATCTCCATGTTATGGGAAAGTGTTTTTTGGTCTGGATCAAATTACTATAATGGTAAAATTTTAACGAGTTTTCGAAACTTGTGTATATGATGCATATTTTTCTTCGATTGTGTGCGCTATAACTAGGGTCAAGAAATTGGGTATATAGAATTCTTGTGTGAAGGGAAGAACCCTATTGATTTTGGTCCAGATCGGATAACCTTAACTGTAAAATTTAAAGGATTTTCCGAGAATCGTGTATACAATGCATATGTATAAATCCAATACTTTTTTACTTTATACATTGACGTTGTGAGTTTCTGGAATATTTTTAGATGAAAAGGGCGTAATGTGAAATTTTTAGTTTCAGGGAACCATCGTAATCGATTTTTTGAGTAAGCATATATACATATATTGTTTAAATCATACTATTTTTCTCAAATTTCTTTACTGTAGGTATCTTTTGACATATTTTAGCTCACTACAAAGTATAGATACATTAAAATACTGCTTTAAGTATTGTTTTAATATTTTTTTTACATAATCCTTATACCGAAGAAGTGAAGATTTTACTTAACGTATGACTAAAGAGAAAGAGCAAGGTTCAAATCCGTATTCGAAATAAATAATTTTGGAAGGTCAAGGTAGAATTTTATGAATCTGCCGGTCAGTCTACTCAGTAAGTGACGGAGGTAAATTGTAAGGATCCTGTTACACTGAAAAAACAATCTTATTAAAAAATAGATCACTCGAAATTTGTTACATTGGCAGTGTAAAGTAGTTAGCTTTAAAAATTTAGGAAATAGTTTCTATATTAAGTATATAATTGTAGGGAGACAGTATATGGATACGAATTTACCACCAGTTAGTTCATCAATTAAAGTCTTTAAATACAACAGTTCTTTTACACATTCCGCGGCAGCGATATATTCAGACTCGGTACTTGCGTGTTAATAACACAAAGATAGTCAGTTTTTCTAAGTTAGACATGGCAACTAGCATTCATTCGAACCTCTTATTGGTTCCCCCTGTATTTACGTCACAATGACGTCAGTGACATGCAATTGTGTATCGAGGTTTAGTACTGTTTTTAATGTTTCCAATATTTAATTTATTGTTCAAAAAATGTCATATTTTTTTAGATGATCACAAATGTGATTGCGAGTAATTACAAATAATTAAAAAAAAAGTAAGAGGTGTCAAGGGACACCCGGATGGAACGAAGTTCCTTTCGATTAATTAGTGAAGGAATTGTAATTTGTAAACACAACAGAGTGTTTATACATACATAAGTCTTTATTATTGTCTGTATAAAATCTATACTTACCTAACTCTATCAGCAATATCCGGAACTTGTGCAGAAACACTGTCAGGATACATTATTGTTATTATTTTATATTATTTTATTATTTATTATGTACAAAAAACCTGTATAAACTTAACAAAGTCGCGACACTACACTATCAAAGCAAAATAGAAAAAAGTAAATCCATTATCACTTGAATATTTTCAACAGTACGTTTCTTTTTACAAAAGTGTCCATTTATACAATACCAGAGGTTTAGATGACATACATCTACCTAGAATTACTTTTTATTTTAATTTAATTTAAAACAGGAATTAACAATTTAATAAAAAAATTTAAAATTAAAATATTTGACAGTAACTGACAGTTAAGGTAATTTGACGTAGTCAAGTTACGAACTATTTTTAAAATGTTTATGAATTTATTAATTTATAAAAACAGGATGAAATATAATACTATTATAGGTAATTATTTTTTTTTCTACAGTATTTTCTTTTTAATGTACATTTTCTTTTAATTTAAAATAGCGTCTTTTTAATTGTAATATATCTATCTATGAGAGAGAGAGAGACTTTTTAATTTTTTGGTCTGTGAGAGAGAGAGAGACGGACAGACAGAGAAACATGCGTGTGTCGTGTCGTGACAACTTTTGGTCTGAATTTTTTTCGGCTAGCCTCTAGCCTCAGTCGTAACTGGTCGTAACGCCCGAAAGGGAACTTCGTTCCAATTATCATAAACGATTGCCAATCATCTTTAGTGATTAAAGGTAATTATAGGTGTTTGTACTTAATCACAAGTAACCACAATTGATAAAAAGGGATCGCATGTGATTAAAAGTAACTGCAAGTGATTTGTACTGTTTAAAAGTGATCATAAGCGAATTTAAGTAATGCCAATTATTTAAAACTAATTTTAAAGAATCAAAAGTAATTGCAAGTAATTAGAAAGGATATCACAAGTTAATGCAAGTGATCGCAAGTGATTACAAGCAATTTTAGTAGCTTAAAGTGATTGTAAGTGATTACGGTGACCAGAAGAGACTTAAAGTGATCACAAGTGATAAATCATAAACGCTATTATGTAGTCTTTTAGGTGTTTCATATTTTCTTCGCAGAACCTATATTTTTATTGGGTTTTAAGCGTTTCACAGTTTTTTCTCCATCAGAGTTAAATTTTAATTAGAGAACATGAGAAGAAATTCATCGCGTTTCGCAAAAATATCGAAATAACAACAGTTTAAGTAATTTCAAGTAGATATAACACTCATTAATCCGTATTAATACGAATTTCAATCACAGTGTGAAGCACTTATTGTTGCTGTTTATGTAGACCTTAAATATTCCTAAGACCTATTAAGTAATAATAAAATAATAGTTATTTATGCAACTAGTGCGTAAAGTGACCTTTTTTGACGAATGTGAATGTTGTCGCATGAGCCGCAGGCGAATGCGACAATCACATGAGTCAAAAAAGGAACATTTACGCACGAGTTGCATACAATATTTTTTCTACAACCGAATTTCTTTACAAGAAATACAAGTATAGGACTGATTTTTTTTTACGCACTACTGCAAAAAAAGTATTATATTTAAAACATATTTTAGATAACAAAATATTTATTTTCTAAATTAATCTTACCTATAATACCGGTACATAGAAACGCGAAATGCTTGAATTATAAATTAATTGAAATGTCAATCAGTCAGACCCTACGTATATTTAAATAAAAATACTTTTCATGAACTGATATTTCTGTCATATTAAAAATCAAATTAAAAATTACTGAATATAATATCTAGTTTTGTATGTATTAAACTGCAATAATTTAACAATTAAATATATTTAAACAAATTTACACAATTAAATAATAAAAAAAAAGTTTCCTTAACCGGAATTGAACCCGAGTCAGCTGGGTAGAAGCCAGACACCTTACGTTCTCGGCCAATAACACACTTAAAAATCTTTGCATAATCTTATAAAAGACGGTGCTTATTTTACTTTTTTTTACTAGTTAAAAAAAAACTTTTTTTTTCACTAGTGAAAAAAAGTTAAACTTTACGAACCTTAAACCGTGCGTAAAGATAATACTTTACGCACGGTTGTAGAAAAAAGATATTTACGTAATTAAGCATAATTTGAATACATATATTTATAGAATAAAAGTATTTTGCTATAAAAGGTGTTAATACTGAAAATTATTACGTAAATTGCCATTATTAAGTACGCCAAATAGAAATAAACAAACATACACCTATGTGATAATTATTGCGCTCGTAAATCCGGTAATCAAGATTTAAGATTTTTCTTGTTTACATATATTAAGAATGTGTGTAAATGAGGTATAGAACTAGTTGTTGTGGTGTTCTGTTATTATTTTTGTAAGTGTATATATAAGTAAGTTGGCCTGAAAACCTATATCGATGAAGGCCGAAATGCCAAATACAGTGAGATTTAATATTAGACAGACTTAGTTGATATAAAACATATTTTCATACAAAATTTAAATAGTGGTCGTTTTTTTTGTTCAGCCACTTTGAGAGAATTGAAATAATTAATATATGTCAAAGTGCGCAACCATGATGCTCAATAACGCAATAGAAAATAACAGCATAAAAAGAAGAATTGACAGATAATAAAAGTAATTATAAATGAAAAGTGAAGAATTAAAAAAAAACATTATCTAACAAATGTCAGATATATTAAACTTTAGAAATGTCAATTGTTAAAAATGTCAAAAACGTCAACTGCTTGATATAGCAAATGTAGTAAACGTCAAATGCCTAAAATAGCAAATGTTGTAAATGTCAAATGTCAGTTATTTAAAAAATTAAATTGTCAGATATATCAAATGTCTGATATGTCGAATGTCGAAAATTTAATTAATATTAGAAATGACAAATGTTAAATGCTTAAAATGTCAGATTTCAGAAAAGCCAGATGTAATAAATGTTTAATCTGAAATATGTCAGATGTTAAAACTAACGAATATAAAAAATGTATGTAAGTACAATGCCATAAATGTCAAATATCAGAAATTTCAAATGTCAACAATTAAAATAGTCAAATCTCAAAGTCAGAAATGTCAAATATAAGAAAAATTAAATCTTAGAAACTATTGGAAATGTTAACTGTTAAACGCCCAAGATATAAAATTTGCAATGTCAAAACTATCAAATAAAAAATGCTAAATGTCGGAAATATCAAATATCATAAATACCTACTAACTGTTAGAATTGTCAAATGTCAGAAAAATTAAATTTCAAAAGCAGAAAAGTCAAAAGCAAAAATATCAAATGTCAAGTTTTAGAAAGGTAAAATGTCAGAAATGTTAAATGACAATAATTAAAAATGTCAGAAATTTATAATTTGAGAAATCTCAAATGTCATAGATAACAAAAGTCAGAAATGTCAAACATTGAAAATGTCAAATGATAGAATATCAAATAGCTGACATAGCCAATGTAATAAATGTTAAATGTCAGAATCATCAAGTCAAAAATAACAAACGTCGAAAATGTTAAATATAAGAAATGTCAACAAACATGATTGTCGAAATCTTATAAATATCAAATATCAACTGCTAGAATTGTTGAATGTCAAAGTTTTCAAATAATCAGATTGTGTATATGTCAGAAATGTCAAATGTCAGAATTATAAAATGGCAGGAATGTAAAATGTCAGAAATGTCAAAAATGTCAAATGTCCAATGTCGGAAATGTCAACTTTTAACAATTTGAACTTTCACAATATTAAATTTTCAACTGTCTAAAATTTCTTTTATCCCGGAATTTCTTTTTTTTAGTAATTTCTATATTTTCCAATTTCTAACATTTCGTATTATTGGAACGAAGTTCCCTTTCGCGCGTTACGAACAGTTACGACTGACGCTAGGAGCTAGCCAAAAAAAATTCATACCAAAAGTTGTCACGACACTATGACACGACACACGCATGTTTCTCTCTCTCACAGACCAAAAAATAAATAACTCTCTCTCCCTCTCTCTCTCATAGATAGATATATTACAATTAAAAAGACACTATTTTAAATTAAAAGAAAATCCTGTTTTTATAAATTAATAAATTCATAAACATTTTAAAAATAGTTCGTAACTTGACTATTTAGGTACCTACGTCAAATTACCTTAACTGTCAGTTACTGTCAAATATTTTAATTTTAAAATTTTGTATTGAATTGTTAATTCCTGTTTTAAATTATAAAAAGTAATTCTAAAAAGATGTGTTATCTAAAGCTCTGGTATTGTATAAATGGACACTTTTGTTTAAAGAAACGAACTGTTAGGTAAGTAGAGATTTTATACAGACAATAATAAATGCTTATGTATGTATAAACACTCTGTTGTGTTTACAAATTACTAATTCCTTAAATAATTAATCGAAAGGAACTTCGTTCCATCCGGGTGTCCCTTGACACCTCACACTTTTTTTTTTAAGCATAACTGATTTTAAGTGATTACAAGTAATTGTACGTGAATAAAGAAGTGATTGCAAGTGATCAATAGTGAGGAATTGCAAGTGATCAGAAGTGGACTTTAGTTTTTATTAGTGATTGCAACTGATTAGATGGATTATCAATGATTACAAGAGTTTGCAAGTTTTCATATATTTTTGATCGAATAACATATCGGAGTGTTAAAAAGCTGTGCTATTTTTGTTCGACAAGCTTTCCCTGCTTGTAATATCCAGAAGTTTTTAGTAAATTCACCAACATTTGGTGGTAGATCATTGATTTCTCCACGACTATTAATGAATGTAATAATTTCGACTTCATTTTTAATAATAGAAAGTGTTCATTCTCACTTTTGAGATAGAATATTCATTCTGAAACACTTGCTTCTTATGTGTTTTGCATGTATTTCCACTCTATAACTAGTGACGGAATAACATTCTGTAATTGCTCAACAAAAAAATAGATTGCCATGCGAATTTCAAAACTGTCACTCAGTTTGTCAGTGCGACGTTCTAATTGTTTTGCTACATATTTCAATTTAAATAAACAGAATTATTACATGGCCGTGGAGAAAATACAGTCTGTTACACGGTTAGAATGAAAATTCGATTACTCGTGGTCCTCTCGCTCGCTACGCTCGCGTTCGGAATTCTCCACTCGTATCAAATTTCCATTCTAACCTTGTTACAGAATATAGTATTATCAAACCCAAAAACAGTGAAAGAGATTTTTATTCTAGGGATATACAATATTATATGTGTCACGATTGACATAGGTGTCCCAGGTCCCTACCACCAACTCCGAAAAGAGAGATTAAAGATTCAATTATACCTATGTACGCTTTATTTGATGAGCAAACTTCTAGTAAGTAATATTTACTGCATTAAAAGTTTTTAAATTGATATTAACCTAAGCCAGGTAATGTTATCTCTTATTGAATAATAACAATTTTCTGTATCTCGTTAATTTACACATAGTAATTTTCATATCAAAAGCTAGATTTCTCTCTCTGGACTTAATAAGAAACAAATGAAGAATGATTAAATCGATAAAGTAGCGATTATAATGTATGTTCATTGACCTTTACACACTTCTTAAGTTTTTTCCCGCCAGACATTTCTATTGCATTATTTTAATAACAGAATTTAAGAGCTTCAACGTGACATTAGTCATTGTTACGTCACAGAAAATAATTTCCTTAGAAATACTAATTACAAGTTAGAGGTCAAAGATGTACATAAATTACATTGCAGATGTAAAGAATTGCGTAAGGGACAAAGATAAGCGACTTCAGAGAAAATTGCGAAAACTGTTTTTAAGATAATCAACTAAATAATCGAAATAGAATTTTAGGCACAGAACAATTGGCAGAGGGCGAATAAGATGTGCTCTAGAGATTTAAGAATGATGGATAGCTCTACAAAGCACATCTAATTAACACCTTTAATACTCTTCTAAACAAGTATATTATCCAAATGGAAGATAAGAAAAACATAAGTAAAGGAACATTGAATATAAAAAACTAACTATAACAACGTAAAATGAACAAAACAACAATTTAAACTTATCTATGTAAATCATCGCATGGTAAACCTGTAAAAGAATCAATGTCAATAATCATTATAGCACAAGACCCAAAGAGATCTGTCTAGAGACATTCCAAAGGTCGACTCTTACAGACAACTTCAGATTCATCGGCCTCTTTTTATAGCTAAATTAACAATTTTATATGTATAGATTACTAAAATGGCAAAATAGCATCACACTAAACATACATTGGTAAAGTAGGTCAAAAGAAAAATGACACAATGTGGGCACTCAACCCAAACTTCAAGTTTCCACCTAGTTTACAGACTGAGATTAAGAATAAGAAGGGTTTACACATACTTTACATACTGAACTCAGGCAGAAGAAGTTTCAAGAGCAGAAAGCAACAGGCAAAAGACAAAAAAACTGTATGACACACTTCTGTATTTTAGACGGAGGTGTGTAAACCATTGGTTTATATGTATTTGGTTTAATATTTGTTAAAGACCTCTTAAAGGCTTATTTATAACTTGCAGATTTTATGCACCTTTTTCAATGTTTTCAAAAGATTTCTTCGCAGTTTTCGTACCAAAGGTTCCATGGGAGTGAAAAATGGTTGGAAGATATTCTTAAAGGCTTCCTAAGAGATCTATACCTAATACTATTCTTACATTTGAAAAAACTATATGGTTAATCAGTACTTATGGTTCGATTTGGTAAAGGATATAATTTGTTTTGGAGATTTTCTTCATGTTCTCCAAAAATTTATTAACAAGGTTTATGCTAGAATACATGTTTTATATTTATTTAACTTTTTAGTGCTTTTTCCCGAAGGTACCTTTGGTAAACAAAAAAACGATTTTAGATGATCCAAAAAACTAATTTTAGTCTCCATTCATGGTTCAATATTTTAAAGATTTCTTGGAAGCTTATAACCACTTCTGTGCCTACATATTCTTCTCTTTTTTTAATGTCTTCGGCAAATACCTCAGCAGTTTGAATAGATATATTTTAGATTAAATAAGATGTTTATTGAGTTGGCTGTTAGCCTGTATCACTGCGACCTTTGCAGATCTATTGTGACCACCCATTATCTCAAGAATAGGATTAGAGAACCTTGTCCAGCCCTGCCCTCTTAATGAGACTTAATGGCCTTGACAGTAGCCACTCCGCATAACTTGGAGCAGCCGGTTTCTCCTCTTCCAGTACTAGATACCGCGTCCTTGCAAGGCCTTCGCATTGGCATAGGACATGAAATGCGGTCTCCTCCTCCTCTTGGCAGTATCGACAGATGTCTTCATCTGCTAAGTTCAACTGACTCATGTGTTTCTTGAGCCTACAATCTCCTGTCAAGAGACTGACAATCCTTCTGACATCGTTTCGCCTTTGTGATAGCAGCTCTTTAGTAAACTTCGCCAAGTGTCCCTTTATGAAGACTTTGGCTTGTCGCTTGCTTGGTAATTATTCCCACAACTCCTGGGCCTTTTCTAGCCTCCATTTCTCAATGGCTGCCTTTCTGAATGTGTCAGCAACTCCGCCGAATGGTTCCGGGCCAATCATTGGGGTATTAGCTCCCACACAGGCCAATTCACCAGCCTTCTCATTGCCTCGAAACCCTGACGGTCCTGGTATCCAAGCCAGTGTCAGAGAATTTTGACTTGCGGCATGTGTCAGGGCCCCAACGCAGTCCCACACCAGCTGTGAGCTTATGTGTGCTGAGACTATCGCCCTTAGAGCTGCTTGGCTGTCCGAGTATATGACTACGGTTTTACCCGTTATACCCTGACTTACGATCTCCGTTGCACAGTGTAGTATGGCCATTACTTCAGCCTGAAACACTGTGGCATACGCACCTAGACTTAGTTAGACTTTTATCCTGTGTCCTCTACTGTATATACCTGACCCTGTGCCTTTCTCAGTCTTTGAGCCATCGGTATATCAAATTGACTTCCCTTGGATTGGGGGGCCATTGTTCCATGAGTCCCTTTCCAGTATTTCTACTCGAAAATTTCTCACAAAGTTATACCTGGGGACTATCCTGTCCTGAGGCATGCTCATTATGTGATCTGCCTTAACCCTATTGTATAACTCTGCTTGCTTTTTGCCTTTTAATAAGGTAATGGGGGCCTGGCCTTGTAGCAGCCTGTGAGCAGTTGCCATAGCCTCGCCCTGAATGTAAATGTGCAATGGTGGTAGGTTGAGTAGAACCTGTAGTGCGTCCGTTGGGGCGGTTCCCATGGCACCTGTAACATTCAGACATGCCTGCCTTTGAATGCTTTCCAGCTGCCTGATCACCCCGGACTGCTGCGTTATACTCCACCACACCACCGAACCAAAGGTTAACATTTTTCTAATGACTTGTGTATACAACCATAGGTTCATTTTGGGGTTCAATCCCCAGTTCTTGCCACACAATTGTCTACACCTACAAAGGGCTATTGTAGCTTTATGTGTGACCTTTTGAATGTGTTGCTTCCATGATAGCCTCTGGTCAAACACCACACCCAGGTATTTGGCTTCTGTGCCCATTGGAACCAGCACGTTATTGAGCGTTATTGGTTTTAAGCCTTTTAAAACTCTTTTATTAGTGAAAGGGACAACTGATGCTTTTTGTGGATTGACTGTTAGGCCTTCATCCTTGCACCACTTGTACACCATATTCATTGCGGACTGCATCCGCTCTGAGATTGTGCCCAGATACTTCTCCTGAGTGATTATGGCCATATCATCTGCGAAACCTAGGCAGTGAAGGCCTTCATTGAGGAGTTTCTTAAGGAGGTCATCCACAAGTGCTGACCACAGCAGAGGCTACAGTATCCCTCCCTGCGGACAGCCCCTTCCCACTGTTGCCGCAATGGACGCCTCAGCTAACTTGGACACTACGATCCTATGCGTTAGGTTGGCATACACCCATTGGCATATTAGTGGGGGGACTCCTCTCCTTGAAAGTGCGTCGGTCACTGACTCGGGTCCCACATTACTGAAGGCTCCTTCGATCTCAATAAACGCCGCTAGGGCTACTTCTTTGTCTTTAATTGACTTTGATAATAGCCTGTTTAAGTCATCCAGCGCTAGATATATTATATAGGACTATAGGATAAACTTTTTTAACAGTTGGTGGTTTTTCATTAAATGCATCTTGAAAAAAATCTGAGACTAAAACTGGAAAAAAACAGATAATAAAACTTTCTCTTATAAACCGTACCTTCCATCTTAACTCTTGAGGTTAGAAAAACCATAAACAAATTCCGAGGAAGTTTTCAAATGAAACCTGAGGATTAACTCTAAAGGAAAGATTTTAGAAGAGACCCACAACACTATTCTAGCATTTGGAAGGACTATTATAATATGGTTCGATCTGTAAATACGTACTGATAGAGACGTTATGTGATAAAGATGTGCGTTTGCCTCATATAGAGAATTTTAATCTATTGAAAACAGTCGAAACCGAAAGTTGAACGAAGCATTCTTGTAGTATTTCTTAAATCGTTAAAAATCGTCAAACTTTTTCTCTCTCACTGTCAATATAGCAAAATACGATTCGTATTGATTACTTATTATAAATATTGTATTTACAACTTTCTTTATCACCATAGATTGTGTTAATATTATCTAGATCTAACGATTTATTGACAAGAAGTGAAAGATGAAAGTTAAGAAATAAGTTCGTTTTCTATTAATTGTTTTCCAACTAAATTCTAAATGAAACAAGTCAGATTTAGAATTTAAAGAAATCTTAGAGCTCCGTTAGGTAACTCCTTTATTATCTCATACTAAATCATAATGAGTTTTATTAAATCTATAAGTACAAAATAAAAGTTAAAAGTAACATGATTAACATTTGCGTTTGTTTATCGTGTTGGTTTACTATTTTTCTTTCTATTATAAAGTGATATAAATAATTGAATACATTGAAAGAATGTTTCTTTTTTCAAAATCAAGGACTTACATTGCAGTTGATTTAATTGTCCCTTGACATTTTATTTAAACAAAAGATTTACAGTATGTAGATTAAATGAATATGGATTAAAGTTTTCTTTGTTGAATCTTTATAAAAAAATCCTTATACAGCACGGAGGTTTAATTTCATCTCTTTATATTCATAGTTTTCCTAATTTGGGGTAGATAATTGCTTAATCAACACAATATTGTATCAGGAAATTCAGTACATTCAAATAAAGACAAATTTATCGTTTCTTTCTGTCAAGGTATATATTTCTTTTGTTCTACGTTCTTCTTTATAACATTTAATTTGGAAATGTTTTTAAGTGACTCTTTGGCCATTTTTTTCTCTTCTGTATTTTGACTGCAAGGCACAATGAAAGTACCAAATCATATGAGTATTATCATCGGTTGTGTTATATCCACTGTCATTTTTTTGTCAATTAGATATTCATCTCTTGTCATTCTTAGAAACAAATAAAAACAGAGTGTGCGTGTAACCTTTACCTACGCGCGATAGAAGTAAAACTTATTTGTGGTCCACCGTCCAGAAACAATACTATTAATTACTTCAAAATCGTCCGGGAAATGGCATTTTCCGGCCTAGGCCGGCAAAGTAGCTTTTAGATTATCTAAAGAGATGGCGCTATGAGTTTAAATTTTGTCATCAAAAATACATAATGAATAATACAAATTTTAATTAAATTTATTTAAAAACAGCGTATAATATACTAAACTTACCTATAACTTTTTCCAAACATAAGTAGGATTCTAAATTTCTCTCACAACTTGTATTATAAAATTTGACATTTATGTCAATTTAGAACTACTTATCATTCGATTATGAAAATAGTTCATTGTCTCTGCTATCTTTATATAAAATTATTAGATATTAATGTTAATATTTTCAATATAACAATTTTTACTGTGCTGCTTATTAGCACAGTATTTGTATGTATAAAAATTAAGGAACTTGAAATCGATTATCAGAAAATCATTCCTTATTACTAATTTTTTTAATCCTGCAATAGATGTCAATAAACATGTAATCTTATATGTCACAAAGTAAAATGTTTTTGAACTTGTTGTGTTTGCAACATATGTTAATTAAAACACTAATAACACTAGTAACACGTATATTCAGTATCAAACAAGTTATTATACAACTATAAATATAATACTATATACTATAAATATAACACTGACAAGCTTTCAGAACGGTCGTTGTTATCGTAACGCTCGTAATTAAACCACTGCGCATTGAACGAGAGGCCACGTGGCTGTCACAAACTTTCGTTGGGCGATCTATACCTACCATAATATACAATTACAGATTTAACTTTAATTTAATATAGTAGGCGAAATCGTGTTAGGTTTTTTGTATCAGCATTTTTGCGTTACATTAGAATATGACGTTACGTCCGTTAGAATTACTGAGTTACTCCTAGTGGCGCCTAAAGAAGTTTTACTTAAAAAATAAAGGAAAGAGTAATTCAAAGCAGTAGGTACAGTTGCAGCTCCAAGTTACCCCTTTAAGTAAAAAAAACAACTACAACTTCTATGACACTGAATATCAACAGATATTGATGTATATCAATCTTGTCATTTACTTAACAATACACAGACAATTGGCAATCAGTAACGAAAGACAGGCAACATGACATAACATATAATAATAAGTAGTATCTTTATTGACTTATAGTCGCGTCAAAGTAGGTTTTCACTTCCAACTTTGGTCGGAAAGGTCCGATCGGGCTCATTTTTTTTTTGAAATGTTCATTGAGACCTTAGCTTCAAAGTTGTATAAAATCCGAATGCCGCTCGGCCCCTCCCTCCCCCCCCAAATTCGACCCAAGTTGGGAGGTTTCCAAGATGGTATATACATGATGAGACTGCCCTCCCAACCCGGCCAAATGTTCTACTCGGGGGTTTTGAAGTCCCCTCCATCCATTTCTTCGCTCAGGTCGCCTTTTCGACCTTCCCAGGGGCGTCTAGAAGGGCCTCCAAGGGCCCAAAATATAAGATATCTACAGAAATGTGCTCGGCCTGCCATACTGGGTCAGGGGGATTCTGAAGGGCGGGGTTCTCATTTCTGTCAAAAATTAAGGCTTTTTAACCCTTTAGGGCCGTATAAAAAGGGGCCCATGGGGTCTCAAAATTATGATTACGCGGGATTGAATTTCAGTGTACAGAATAATTGGTACCAAGTATTACAAGGGTACCAACCCTTTCTTTGAGCTGCCTGCGATTCTGTGACCCATCCCGGGGTGGACAAAAGGGGTGCCGGGGCCCAAAAAATGTGATTTGATTGGATTCGATACCAACGTGAAACTCTCTTCCGGATCCAGGTATGGACGGGGGGCGTTCCAAGGGGGCTCAAATTGAAATTTTCGTAAAACTCCCTTATCTCATACAAACTTGATATGTTGAGGGTTTGTAGGGGTGTACTTTTGGGTTGCCCTGGCATGCGACTATGCCCCCAGGGATTTACGAACAAGGGTGCTTGAGGGGGTGAAACTCGCATGTTCATCTAGCATTTGATTCGATTTGATTTTATCAGCTTTAAATTGAACTGATTTGTATAATAAATTATTAATTAATCAGTTATAAATTGAACCGATTTTTTATAATAAATTGTTAATCAATCAGCTGTAAATTGAACTGATTTTTATAAGAAATGGCGATAATATTGCACCACTTTAAATTGAAATTAGATTGAAAATGTATTTAAAAGTAATAAATGCGTAGAAAATAAATATAAATATGTTATAATGGGTTAAAAAGCCTTAATTTTCGACAGAAATGAGAACCCCGCCCTTCGGAATCCGCCTGACCCAATATTGCAGTCCGAGCACATTTCTGTACATATCTTATATTTTGGACCCTTGGAGGCCCTTCTAGACGCCCCTGGGTAGGTCGAAAAAGCGACCTGACCGAACAAATGGATGGAGGGGACTTCAAAACCCCTGAGTGGAACATTTGGCCGGGTTGGGAGGGCAGTCTTATCACGAAAACCCCCCCACCTTGGGGTGAATTTGGGGAAGGGGGCGAGCGGCATCCAGATTTTATACAACTTTGAAGCTAAGGTCTCAATGAACATTTAAAAAAAAATGAGCTCGATCGGACCTTTCCGACCAAAGTTTTAAGTTTTTGGGTTTTTAGGTCTACTTTGACGCGACTATTAGTAATGTCAATTTCTATTCTGTGTCATCTGTTATTGTTAATCAATACTCAATAGACAGATAATGTCAGCTATTAAAACCTACTGATATTCGTAAATAATAATAATATAACTTTTCCAGATTCAAAGTTTTCAGTTGTCAAAGATCATTAAAACCAGAATTGACACTTGGAATAAACGTGATAGTTTTTATTTTTAACAGTTGGCAGTTATTGTTTTATTCTAACACTAGCAGTACCTGCGACGTCGTTCGCTTTTTTAAATATCTTTAATGTACAGTTTTATCAATTTTCAATGGACTTAAAATCCCCGCTTATAACCCTTTTGGTTTTTCTTCCGAACAATTGGAGTGCAGCAATTACGGGATGACTGTTCTACATTGGACCTAATCATTTGTAGGATGTAGTAAATTGTGAGTAATTTGTATATGTACTTGCGATAAAAAAACAACGATAGCGCGTTTTAATCACCTTGTAGCACCATCTAGTTAAGAATATAAAAACTAAATTATAACATGTATGTATGCATGTTGTGTATTATTTCAGTGGTATTTTTAAATGGATGGATGAGATACCTTAATACAAAACCTGATTCCTCCAATGGGATGCATCATCCCGTTAAAGGGGGAAGAAGAAATTTTTATACCTACACCAGATGTTAAGTTGAAAGAAGACAAATACAACTGTGAAAACCGTATTCGAATCAGATCAGTAGTTTTCATGTGATGCGCGCACAAACATACAGACAGACAGACAAAAAAATCTAACTGCATTTTTCGGTTCTATATCGATAAAGTAACACAACCCGCTAATTATTTTTTAAATATCTTTAAAAATCTGACCTCATCTATTGTCCCGTTAAAGGGGTGGGGAAGAAATTTTTATACACCAGATGTTAAGTTGAAATAAGACAAATACATCTGTGAAAACCGCATTTGAATAATTATTTTTTAAATATCTTTGATGTACAGAATTTTCATTTTTACAGTTTCATTATATGTATAGATTTGACATTCGTTCAGTGACAGATAGATGACAGATGATATTCAGACATCACCTTATTCTGACAATTCAAAATTATTGTATTATAGTGACAGTTGTCAGTGTTGCCACAATCGTACGATGAAAGAAAGAAATTCACGAAAATTATACTTATGTACAAACAAATGTTTAAAATTCCAGAAATAGGATTTAATTTAAATAAAAATTAACAATACTGCTTATTTTTGATTTAATCCAATATTAAATTTAACACAGGTTCAGAAAAATATGCGAATATATCTGTCAACTGTCACTGTCATCTGATGCATTTAAATAGTTTGGCCTTGTACGTTGCTGGGCAACTGTCTAATTAAATATTAAAACATACGTCATTACTTATATGGAGAAATATCGATAGTTGTATTGTTAAATGAAATAAGTATACCATTAAACAATTTTAATTAGAAACTAAAACTATAGCTCTTGGGACCTTAAAGCACCCTAAGGTGGTCTCCATTTCTAAGATTACAAGAGCTATGTAGATCTGTCGTTGGTTTTTTGAGAAAACATGGGGTCATAAACCCAAAATGATCTATTGATCATATCTAATGGTTGTCAGATCCTAATCAACTATGGTGCTTTGGATTGGTAAAGCAAAACAAGGGAACAAAATGCAATAATAGAATTGCAATTGTTGCAATAAGATTGATTCCTAATGTTACCTTGTAGGTAATTGTGAACTTTTTTTTCTGCATTTATATGTAGGAAAGATTGCTCTGAAAAGTGTGTATAGGTTAATAAGGACTAAGTCTTTGAAATCCGTCTATCTTAAGGACATATTCGGATTCTACGAGTCAGAGCGATTCAATCCGTGGAGATTTCTTTAGTAAATCTTAATTACAAAAACGACCCTCAGTCTTTAGGTCTAAGACACCAGAAAAAGTAGATAGAGGGATTACAGTTTCTACCTAGTATCTTATTAGGAAAGCTACTAGCAATAAACATCTGAGATTACTACTGTATTAAAAAACGCCAGAATTTAGCCTGAATATTTGTTGTTCCGAAAGCCAAAATGCTTTGAAAGTTCTATCTACCACGTTCAAGTCTAAAACTGCCTAGAATTGCAATAACAGTCTATTAAACAACTGGCTAAACACAACAAAGTAACATAGTACAAAGTTACTGTGGGTATAAGTGCATAAAATGATTGTTAGAAACATGATTGCTAATAATCTTGCAGAAGAAGAAGCTAGTACTCCTTTCATCAGACCTGAACCTTTCTGGGACATCTTGAAATGCCGCATTACGAAGAAAGTGGGAAAAAACTACGGTAAAACATTCCAGACCAAACATAAGAAAACAGTTTCATATGGTCTTCACTGCGCAACTCTTGGTTCATTTTATAGCTTTAGAAACTTGAATTCTGAATAATCGCAGTAGTTCTCACAGACCACTGTCCACTGAGGTAACATCTTTGTAAAACAGACAGTGGAACATGCAGAAACGGATGAACAGATTATCTTTAACTACAAA
The DNA here is from genome assembly GCA_964028335.1 of Altica lythri. Taxonomy (NCBI): domain Eukaryota; kingdom Metazoa; phylum Arthropoda; class Insecta; order Coleoptera; family Chrysomelidae; genus Altica; species Altica lythri. Next base: position 44,390,037 of record OZ034808.1, on the reverse strand, counting down.
GTAATCATTTGCCAACAACGTAAATATCTGAGACAGGTCTTCTTAGGACCTGATCAGATTACAACTGTACGTCCTCAGAGAATAATGGATACCTTAAAAGTCTAGACCTTATGGACTTATATATAGTTGTATACCTAATATATACAAAAGATCTTTTAAGTCACAGTGTAGTAAGGTCACCTGAACCCGTGGTCTCCAAAATTTTATACGAGAACTGAGAACAACTCTATGTTTTTGCGGAATAAAATAATTTCAAATTAGTTTAGTTACAAGAAGAAAAATTTAAACCAATGAGCAAGGTAATAAACTTGTAAGAAAAGGACCAGTCACAATATTCTACTGTTCAGAACCAGTTTTAGGATACCAAAAGGTACCATTCGGAGCTAGGACCATATACACGGCCAAACAAACGATAAAATATATACAGAACAAACACTTTGGGAGGTACTGGATTTTACGGGAGAGTCAATTTTTAGAGACCTCAAATCCATCCTCTAAACCTGTATGAATATTTCTGTTAACTCCCTTTGTCATTTTTTGTTATGATTATAATATAATTTGGCCTTGTAATTTGTTGGGAAACCATCTATTTCATTATTTGATAATTATTTATTAACACATACGTTGTCATATTGTGAAACATAATACCACTACTTGTACTGTTAAACTTAAATAAATAGGTTTACCACAAAAACATTTTAATTAAAAAATAATGTAAGCGTAAATGTTTAACAATTATATAAACAATAATCATATATCGTGATAACGAACACAGAACAACGAACAAGTGTTTTATCTTCTGTACACATTAGAAATTTAAAATACAATAAACTTAATATAAGGGAAAGTGACTATTAGCTAGACCAAACGAGATTCTCGTACAAATAAATAAAAGTCGTATCTCGTATACCTTTGAATTATACTAATCAGGAAGTGCCGAAGATTCCTTCCGGCAATTACAATTTCTTCTATTAAACCACGACTATAACTCGATATATGATTATTGAAAAATTGATATAGATATAAAATCTTGATAAAAAGAAAAAGGAAGAGAATGTATAAGTGTGATGGAATATTACACTTTTTTCATAAAGACCTTTCCAAACTATCACTGAAAGTTGTTTCCGGTTTGATATTTAATTTATAAAAGTCAAATAGTCGTAAAGGTAGTCAAAATTATGGTTTAAACATATTGTGACAATTATCATGCACTAACAAATAGAGGATATACAGAATGTTTTGTAATTTATCCAAAAAATATTGTTAAAATAAACAGTTGTGACATTTGTCAATTTTTACAGTTAGCATTTCTGTCATTTAATATTTCTAATATTTGGCATTTGACAGTTTTAAGATCTGACATTTTTGATATTTGACAGTTTTAAGATATGACATTTATTATATATTTGACATTTGATATTTTTAATATATTTGACATACTACATTTGGTGTCTTAGTCATTTGACATTTGAAATATTTAACGGTTAAGGTTTAATATTTTTAATATTTTACATTTCCTAAATCTCAGTAATATGTAATAGTAAGGCACTATAGATATAGGTATTATCATCAGCCATTTTTATTCCAATGTCACTCAATTCACGTGTCAGACCATAGACAAATTAGAGAGACGTGCAATCGTATTTTGTAGTGGTGAAAATGGGAACTAAACCAGCTGGTAGTGCGAAAAGCGAAAAAGTACTTATAAAGGTATAATGACAGAGTAAGTACTAGCCGTTTTAGTTTAAAATAAATTTAAGGTACTTTAAACATAAAAGGGGTGTAGAAGTAAAGTTTTAAACATGGTGCGCTGATGTCGGAACTTGTTGCCAACTCTGTATTAGGCATCAACACATCTGTTCTATTATCTCTGGTTTTGTGGTTGACATTGGACAAAACATGGCTGATGATAATACCTATGTTTATAGTGCCTTAGTAATAGTAGTATTGTTAAATGTCAGAAATGTTAATGTAGAAAAACATGAAACCTGTAAAACGAAAATAAAAACGTTGAAATCCGAAAACAGGTGATAGAAACAAATTAAGTAAAAAAAAACATTAGAACACCCGAAAACACGTTACAAACCAAAATAAGGTTAAAACCCAAAAAAACGTTACAAAACAGAAAAAACGACAAACATTGATAAACAAAACAAACACGTTAAAATAAAAGTATTATTACAGAAAACTGTAGGTAATAGTGTCTTACTTAATAAAGCGAGTTATTAATGAACAAATGTTGCAAAATGCAGAATATTAGTTATTCTATCGCTTTACGAGTTTTGAAAAGTATTTTCAAAAACATTGACCATTTAACTAAGAAAAAACAACTACTTCCAGGGCTATGTGCCCCGACGGATACTAAATTACACTTCAAAGTCAAATGGGGTTGGCATATTTTAGTTTGCAGGTAGAAGGGACAACATAACTTGTACACCGCCTATTGGGCCTCATCAGTACAAGGTATATGTTATCCGTCAGCGAGCTTAAGGCACAATCGCTGACTGAAGATTCAACTAAAATCACGAACGATATATTACTTTCAGTAACGAAAGTGTAAACGCCGTGATAGTAGTGACATCTTCACCTCTAACTGCAAACCAAAATTCGATTTGACAACAAGACCCTGGTCTTGATACTATTAAAGTATTATTACAGAAAACTGTAATAGTGTCTTACTTAATAAAGCGAGTTATTAATGAACAAATGTTGCAAAATGCAGAAGATTAGTTATTCTATCGCTTTACGAGTTTTGACAAATTACAAATATATTTTTTTTATATATTGGAATTTGTCAGTGAGATGTACGTTAATAGGTCTGATGATGCTCGTATAAGCGAAACGCGTAACTGAAGAATTGTATATAAATACTTACTACTTTTGTTGAGACCGAGACTTTAATTTATTTTTACATGTTATTTATAAAAATTTTAAAAAGATTGAAAAAATTGCTCTTCTTGGCAGATTGTAATGAAACATGGTAACATTATATGCTTATATCAATAGGTACATTACTTTTTTATTTTCTATAGCGTAGTAGTATAATTTACCCAAATTAATATACAAATTTCATATTCCTCCACGACTTGAGTATCGATAGTATCAGAACCGTTAATAGTACATTATGTAACGAGTGCGGAAAGCAGGTGATCCCCTCACGAGTGTGTTTGTCGCGTGAGCCGAAGGCGAACGCGTTAAAAAGCACGTGTGATGGGATTACCTGCGCACCGCACGAGTTGCGTATTCTATTTATCATCACTCCGTGAGAAAAGCTCTTTAATTTGTCTAAAATAAAAGGAAAGAAAGTAATAAAAGTAGTATTAGTATCCGCCTGCACCGTGAAGGCGCTGAAGGAGGGTTGGGGGAGGCGGATCCCCTCATTAAAACAAATATTTTTAGAGTTAAGAAAGTATAACAAACTTTTTTATCTCATTTATTTTTGATTGGGAAACACTTATCAACTCTGTTTCGGTTGTTCATTGCTTTCCGCACGGTCCTGCATGGTCGAAAGCAGTGCTTTCCTCACGGTGTGATGATAAGTTTCATAATTCGTAACGTTGAAAGAAGCATTGCTTTTCGTACGGTCCTGCATGGTCGAAAGCAGTGCTTTCCGCACGGAGTGATGAAAAATAGAATACGCAACTCGTGCGGTGTGTAGGTAATCCCATCACTCGTGCTTTTTATCGCGTTCGCCTTCGGCTCAGGCGACAAACGCACTCGTGATGGGACCACCTGCTTTTCGCACTCGTTACGTAATGTACTATTACAATACCGGTATCGATCCTTTTGTTTCAATACACTTTCCGATACCTACTGGTATACTTTAGTTTCAATTCCCCTTCCAATATCAGTATCGATAATTCAATGGTATTACAATATCGCTACGCACTATATTTCATACTAATCTCTATTAACACTCTTTCCTAAAACTCCCATATCCCTCTTTTATCAAGATTCACCACTTTACCTTACTCTCATTCTTTCTCTTTTCCTTTGGTTTCTCTGTTACATTCGTCAGTTCACAACTAAAATTCTGATGTAGTAATATAATAGTAGTATTAAACTAATAATGTATACTTATTTTTTCAGGTAGGTTCATCTAAAATTTTGAATAAAACAATGAGGCAAGTATTAAATTTTAAAATACCCGCTTTTTACAACAGGATGTTCTTTGGATTTTATTACGAAGATTACTAGCTAACTAATGTACTCACACACAGTTTAAAAATAGATTTTCATTATACAATTATATCATTTGTTCAAATAATAAAAAAAATCCTTCAATTTTTAACATTATATCAGTTACGATTATTTACATCATTTAAATTCTGTTCAAGTTTAGGACTTCCCACAAATAAAGTTTACTTACTTGAATAATATATTAGATACAAATTTGAAAATGTCATTTTCTAAATATAACTTATCAGTATTTTTATTACAATAACTAGTTGTACTCGGAACGTCGTTCGCGTGGCGTGTGATTGTTGTATACAAATTTCTTAGCCCACCCCATTTAAGGAATGGGAGAGAAATTTTTATACACCAGATGTTAAGTTGAAAGAAGACAAATACATCTGTGAAAACCGCATTCGAATCGGATCAGTAGTTTTCATGTGATGCGCGGACAAACATACTGACAGACAGACAAAAAAATCTAACCACATTTTTGGGTTCTATTTCGATGTTGATTTTTATATAAAAATTTCTTTCCTCACCTCGTTAAAGGGGTAGGGGGAGAAAGTTTTATACACCAGATGTTAAGTTGAAAGAAGACAAATACGTCTTTGAAAACCGCATTCGAATAGGATCAGTAGTTTTCATGTGATGCGCGCACAAACATATACATTTCTACAGTTTTATTATATGTATAGACTAGCTGACCCGGCGGACTTCGTACCGCAAATCATTTATGTCATTCTTCCATTTTTCGTTTTTTCAATTTATTTTAATTTTATCGTTTTCATCATATTTTCTCGTTAGTTATCAGGTTTATACTTTTTTTTTTCGTTTTATTTTGTAGTTAGTCGATAAAATATATAAGATGCATAACAATACTTAATTTAGTAAGAATTTCTCGTTTAAATATAAGTGATATTAACTGCGCCACCTTCCGGTGGCGTCACAATACTTAAGTAAGGATTGCTCGTTTAAATATATGTGATATTAACTGCGCCACCTTACGGTGGCGTGATATAAAGTAATCAAATAAGTAGTGGTTGCTCGTTTAATGGAAGCGCTATCTGGTAGTAACTTCCATTAATACGAATATCATATTCATCTTACCCATTAAAAATACATCATCATACTGATTTTTATGACAATCTGTTGAACGGGGCGGAAGTCGATACTTTACAGCGCCGCCTGGTAGCGAGTTACATCAACGGACATAGCATATAAAGTTTCTCCGTGGAAAAATACATGTACATACCAATTTTAATATTGATCGGTCAAATAGTTTCTGAGTCTATCGATTTCATACATACATACATCCTTTTTTATATATATAGATAGATAAGGATTGCTCGTTTAAATATATGTAATATTAACTGCGCCACCTTACGGTGGCGTGATATAAAGTAATCAAATAACTAGTGGTTGCTCGTTTAATGGAAGCGCCATCTAGTGGTAACTTTCATTAATACCAATATCACATTCATATTAAGCATTAAAAATACAGCATCCTACTGATTTTCATGACAATCGGTTGAATAGGGCAGAAGTTGTTACTCTGCAGCGCCACCTGGAGGCGAGTGGCATCCATGAGCATATCATACAAACCTTCTCCGTGAAAAAATACATATACATACAAATTTTCATGACAATCGGTTGAACGGGGCAGAAGTTGCCACTCTGCAGCGCCACCTGGTGGCAAGTTACATCAATGTGCATAGCATATTCGTTTTCTCCGTGAAAAAATACATATACATACCAATTTTCATGAAAATCGGTTGAACAGGACAGAAGTTGCTACTCTGCAGCGCCACCTGGTGACGAGTGGCATCAATGAGCATAGCATATTCGTTTTCTCCGTGAAAAAAATACATATACATACCAATTTTCATGACAATCGGTTAAACGGGACAGAAGTTGCTACTTTGCAGCGCCACCTGGTGGCGAGTGGCATCAATGAGCATATCATATAAACCTTCTCCGTGGAAAAATACATATATATACCAATTTTCATAATAATCGGTCCAGTAGTTTTTGAGTCCATAAATTTCTTACATAAAAACAGATCCTTTTTTATATATATAGATAGATAAGGATTGCTCGTTTAAATATATGTGATATCAATTGCGCCACCTTACGGTGGCGTGGTATAAAGTAATCAAATAAGTTGTGGTTGCTCGTTTAATGGAAGCGCCATCTGGTGGTAACTGCCATTAATACGAATATCATATTTATATTAACCATTAAAAATACAGCATCATACTGACTTTCATGACAATCGGTTGAACAGGGCAGAAGTTGCTACTTTGCAGCGCCACCTGGTGGCGAATGGCATCAATGAGCATATCATACAAACCTTTTCCGTCGAAAAATACATATACATACCAATTTTCATGACAATCGGTTGAACGGGGCAGAAGTTGCTACTCTGCAGCGCCACCTGGTGGCAAGTGGCATCAATGTGCATAGCATATTCGTTTTCTCCGTCAAAAAATACATATACATACCAATTTTTATGACAATCGGTTGAACGGGGCAGAAGTTACTACTTTGCGGCGCCACCTAGTGGGCAGTGGCATCAATGTGCATAGTATATTCGTTTTTTCCGTGAAAAAATATATATACATACCAATTTTCATGACAATCGGTTGAACAGGACAGAAGTTGCTACTCTGCAGCGCCACCTGGTGGCGAGTGGCATCAATGAGCATAGCATATTCGTTTTCTCCGTGAAAAAATACATATACATACCAATTTTCATGACAATCGGTTGAACAGGACAGAAGTTGCTACTCTGCAGCGCCACCTGGTGGCGAGTGGCATGAATGAGCATAGCATATTCGTTTTCTCCGTGAAAAAATACATATACATACCAATTTTCATGACAATCGGTTGAACGGGACAGAAGTTGCTACTTTGCAGCGCCACCTGGTGGCGAGTGGCGTCAATGAGCATATCATATAAACCTTCTCCGTGGAAAAATACATATATATACCAATTTTCATAAAAATCGGTCCAGTAGTTTTTGAGTCCATAAATTTCTTACATAAAAACAGATCCTTTTTTATATACAGGGTGTTTCTAAATTGATGCGAAATATTTCACAGGGTGATTTTTCAGCAAAAATTAAGGGGGGTCTTTCATATAAATTTTTGTTCAAAATCGCTCTCCCTCCAAGTTACAGCCCCTTAAAGTTGGGACAAAAAAGATGTTTTTATTTAATATCTCCACTATGGAAGAATTTAGAAGAATGAAATGTCGCAGATAATTGATGCCAATAAAGTGGCGTTTTTTTGACAATTTTTGTAACCCTGCAATGTTTATACAAGGGGGTGAAAAAATCAACCCTTATGATAATTTGCCTCAGAACTTTTTAATTCTTCTACATTTTCCTACTTAAAAAATTGATTCAAGAAGACGGGCTTAAACTGCAACTTTTTTATGTCCTGACTATTCCTCGTAAAATTGTTAGTTTGATCACAAAAAAATAAAATATGTTACAATTCGATATTACTTATTCCTTTTTCACATAAATCCAGAAGCGTTATTGTTTGTTAAAAACAGAGTAAGCAGGTGTCAAATAATGTCATGATTGGCAGATAATTATTGCTAATAAAATGGCGAGTGGCGTCAATGAGCATATCATATAAACCTTCTCCGTGGAAAAATACATATATATACCAATTTTCATAAAAATCGGTCCAGTAGTTTTTGAGTCCATAAATTTCTTACATAAAAACAGATCCTTTTTTATATACAGGGTGTTTCTAAATTGATGCGAAATATTTCACAGGGTGATTTTTCAGCAAAAATTAAGGGGGGTCTTTCATATAAATTTTTGTTCAAAATCGCTCTCCCTCCAAGTTACAGCCCCTTAAAGTTGGGACAAAAAAGATGTTTTTATTTAATATCTCCACTATGGAAGAATTTAGAAGAATGAAATGTCGCAGATAATTGATGCCAATAAAGTGGCGTTTTTTTGACAATTTTTGTAACCCTGCAATGTTTATACAAGGGGGTGAAAAAATCAACCCTTATGATAATTTGCCTCAGAACTTTTTAATTCTTCTACATTTTCCTACTTAAAAAATTGATTCAAGAAGACGGGCTTAAACTGCAACTTTTTTATGTCCTGACTATTCCTCGTAAAATTGTTAGTTTGATCACAAAAAAATAAAATATGTTACAATTCGATATTACTTATTCCTTTTTCACATAAATCCAGAAGCGTTATTGTTTGTTAAAAACAGAGTAAGCAGGTGTCAAATAATGTCATGATTGGCAGATAATTATTGCTAATAAAATGACATTTTTTGACGGTTTTTGTAGCCCCGCAATGTTTATACGAGGGGGTGAAAAAGTCATCCCTTATAATATTTTGCCTCAGATTTTCCTAGTTAAAAAATTGATTTAAGAAGGCGGACTTAAACTGCAACTTTTTTACGTCTTGACTATTTCTCAGTAAGTTGTTTCTTCGACCAAAAAAAAAAATTACTCATTACCATAATTCTTGCCTAATTTGTATAGGAACATCTTCAAGAAGAGGGGGCAACACTTCTTCGAGTAAATGGCCGTAGTCGTTTCCATTTAATCTTAGTGGTAGAAAATATGGTCCAATTAAATAATCATTAACTGTTTGTCATTATGATATCATTCAATACTGGCATACTTTATTTTTTTTAACAAACGATAACCCCTCTGGATGTATGTGCAAAAGGCATGAGTAATATTTTATTTTTTTATGGTCAAAGAAACAACTTACTAAGAAGTAGTCAAGACGTAGAAAAGTTGCAGTTTAAGTTCGCCTTTAATCAATTTTTTAAGTAGGAAAATGTAGATGAATTAAAAAGTTCTCAGGCAAAACATCATAAGTGTTGATTTTTCACCCCATCGTATAAACATTGCGGGGCTACAAAAACCCTCAAAAAATGTCATTTTATTAACAATAATTATCTGCCAATTATGACATTATTTGACAGCTGCTTACTCTGTTTTTAACAAACAATAACGCTTCTGGATTTATGTGAAAAAGGAATAAGTAATATCGAATTGTAACATATTTTATTTTTTTGTGATCAAACTAACAATTTTACGAGGAATAGTCAGGACATAAAAAAGTTGCAGTTTAAGTCCGTCTTCTTAAATCAATTTTTTATGTAGGAAAATGTAGACGAATTAAATAGTTCTGAGGCAAAATATCATAAGGGTTGATTTTTTCACCCCCTTGTATAAACATTGCAGGGTTACAAAAATTGTCAAAAAATGCAATTTTATTATCATCAATTATCTGCCAAATATCATTCTTCTAAATTCTTCCATAGTGGAGATATTAAATAAAAACAATTGTTTTCCCCCAACTTTAAGGGGCTGTAACTTGGAGGGATTTTGAACAAAAATTTATATAAAAGACCCCCCTTAATTTTTGCTGAAAAATCACCCTGTGAAATATTTCGCATCAATTTAGAAACACCCTGTATATAGATATAGATTAGCAAATTTTTGTTTTCATTTGATAATGACACAAATTATTACAGTTTAATATTACTTTTTTAACTTTTACAACGTCTGTATATCCCTTAATTTCTCTTCACAATTTGTCTAAATATTGAGACTACCCATATAGAATTTGCAGACGTTCTCTTTGAAGTTTAAAGACCCTTTAACGTTTAGAATCTACATTATAGAATATTATAGAACCTGAAGTTTCATCGCCGTATATAAATTAAAGACAATCTTTGGGATTTAGAGAATCTTTATTGTCCAAAATCTACTCCCCGATATTATAGAATCTATAGCCTGTTCACAATTTGTATACTATTAAGAGTTATTGGAGTATAAAAGCTCTCTTTTTGCATTATATTGCTTGTTACTGTCCAAAATTTACTCTAGGATGTTACAGATCCTGTAGACTCTTCACTATTTGTCTAAGAATTAAAAATATCTGTATAGAGTTTGCAGACGCGCTTTGAGCTTTAGAGACTCTCTAACGTTTAAAGTAAACACTAGATGGTTATAAAACCTGTAAATTCTTCACTTTATAAAATTTGAAAACATTCTTTGGGGTTTAAAGGCTTTCTAACTTTCAAAATCTACTGTAGGATATAATATAATCTGTAGCCTTTGTACAATTTATTTATGCATTAATAGTACTGTATAGAGTTTCCAGACTTAATTTAAAGTCTAACGGCCGATTTCATAAATAAACTGATAAAGCTTCTTTAACTAAAGTTGACTTTAACTGTAAAGGACCTCAGAGTTTACACTGGAATTTGAACACACTCTTTGGGCTTTAGAGACTCTCTATTGTCCAAAACCCACGCTAGGTTATTAGAGAATCTATTTGCATTTAGTATTTAGAGTACCCACATAAAGTTCGAAGACCTCTTTGGTATTTAGAAACTCTCTAACGTCCAAAATTTACGGTAGGATATAACAGAATCTGCAGACTGTTTAGAATATATTCAAAAATTAAGGGTACTTATATAGATTTAGTACACGCTCTTTAACGTGCATTGTGGACACCAGCATATTACAGAATCAGTAGATTCTTTTCCATTTAGAATTTGAAGATACTTTTTGTGTCTTAGAGTGTTTCCATTGTCCACAATATTAAAGAAGTCATATACTCTTCACAATTTGTAAGAGTACCCACATAGAGTGTGCAGACACTTTTTGAGGCTTAAAGACTCTACAACGTTCAGACTCTACCCTATGATGTTACAGAACCTGCAGATTTTTAACCATATAGAAATTTGAAAATACTCTTTGTGTCTTCGAGTCTCCTGATTCTCCAGAATCTACTCTGGAATATTAGAGAATCTCTAACCTCTTCAAAATTTCTATTAAGAGTCCCATTGGAGTTTAAAGTCAGTCTTGGAGCTTAAGAGATATTCTTATATTCAAAGTTTACTATAAGATGTTACAGAAGCCGTAACTTCCTTCAGATTTTATAAGTATTAAAACTATCCACATAGAGTTTGTTTGTATGCTTTATGAACTCTATAATGTGCAGAATCTACTTTATAGACAATTTTTCTAAGTATTAAGAATGATTAAATAGAATTTGAAAACGTTATTTGAGCTTTAGAAACTCTGTAATGTCCAGAATCTACACCAATATGTAAGAAAATCTGTTGACTCTTGACAATTTGTCAAGTATTAAAACTACCAACATAGAGCTTGAAGACTCTTTTTGTCTTTTAGAGACTATAGTCGAGAATCTACTCTAAAATGTCAAAAATCGGTATTAAAGAATCTTTTTGGGCTTAAGAACATTGTTTAATATCCAGAATCTTCTCTTTAATGTTACAACAAAATATGTAGACTCTTTAAAGACTCTCTGTGTGCTTTAGTGACTCTTTAACGTCCAGAATCTACTCTAGTATATTAAAGAATCTAAAAGTATCTTTAATCTATTTGATATTAAAAATACGCAAATATAATTTAAAATCTTTCTTTTGGGATTTAGAAACTTGGTAATATTTACAGAGCTTGATTGTCCTTTGGATTGTTACAATAACTATACATTCTTTACCATATATATAGTTTGGTGGCTTTTTTGGAGTTTAGAGATAACAGAGCTTACTTAAGAATGTTACGAAATCTTTTCACAATGTTTTAACTGTAGAGACATTCCAATGTCTGGAATCGAATCTAAAACGTTGTAGAATTTATAGATTCTTTACTATTTGTCTATGTATAAAGACAGAGTTTAAAGACTTTTCTTGGGTTTAAGAAACTCTCTTTTATACAGAATCTACTATGGAATGTTATAAATTCTGTAAACTCTTTACAATTAAGAGTAACCAGATAGAGTTTTAAGAGTTTCGTTGAAGTTAAAAATTCTCTAATGTCTAGAATCAACTCTAGGATGTTACAAAATTTGTGGACTTCTTAAAGCTTGTCTAAGAATTTAAAATACCCACATAGAGTTTGTGCTCTAGAGACCCTCTAACGCCCAGATTTTCTTTTTGCATTAGAAACTCTTTATCAAAAAACAATTTGAGTGCTTATAAATCTAGCCGGTTGAATATATGTACATCAGATAGCTGTTAAGACCGTAAAGTACCTTAAGGTGGTCTCTAAATTATACGAGGGCTGAAAATAATTTGATGATCTTACGAAATAAAACAGTGTTAAACTAGTTTTGTTGCCAAGACTTTGAGGTAAACAAACCAATGAGGAGGTTATAAACTTTTAAAGAAAAACCAGAGACAATATTCTAGAATCTAGAACTAGTTCTAGGGGTACCAAGCAGTAGATTTCGAAGATGGTAATATATCACCAAACAAGCAAACGACTAAATATATATAAAAAACCCTGTGCTAGAAGAGTAAAAACGTTGCAGGATTCCATAGACATGTCCTGCAAATAATGTGGCTGTTTAACGGAGAACCTAACTGCTGATTATGCTGCTAAAAACCTGTAACATTCTAAAATATTGCGAGGCACTAGGTTGTAGGGGATAGTCAATTTTTGGAGACTTTATAAGTTTTCCGCATGCACCCATTCCCTAGACCTCTAAAAATTAGTTAAAGGTAACAAGATTCTGGAATGAAGATTCATAAATCAATGAAAGAGGTACAATAAGCCAAATTAGGCTGCAGTACGTTAAGTATAAGTAAACAAAGAAAAAAAAATGAACAGTATTAAAGAAGTACGACCACCATACTTAATTTGAACCAAAACTGCCTCGGAATGTTGTAACGTTCCTTTTCGAGCATTCCAACCGGACTATATATTTTTATTCTGTTCAATTTTTATCGCGCCCATGCGAAGGTCGATTGCCAATTTGGTGGGAAGAATTAATGTTTCGTCGACGGAATGCTTTTTCAATTCGTTCATTTCGTTTGCGATTTTTTGAAAATTCAGATTTAATTTCTGAACTACCTTCGCCCTTTTTTCTGGATTAAATGCTAAATCTGTAAAGGGCCCCATTGACGATCTAGATAATTTTTACTGAGAATATCGCTGTTTGCCGACGGCCATTTTTAAGCCGACCATCCATTCCCGGGATTATTTTTAAGGAATTTCTCGTGAAGGAAGACCACTTCCACCCGCTTGGGCAGTGCTGATCCACCACTATCGAACTCCGACAGAAAGAGATCGAATTAAAGATAAGAGATTAAATTAATTAATTAAGATTTTTACTGATTCTAAATTGAGAAATAAATCAACTTAAGACTGATTTTTCGAATTTTATTTGTGTGTCTGTACTTTGCGCCCTTCAATTAATTTTTGGAGGGAATTAAATAAAACTCAGAAGGAAGCCACGACCCTCAGGAGCTAGCCTAGGGTAATTTAAGGGTTGGCGTCCAACGCAAATTTAACCTAGGGGCTAATTAAACTACAATGTAGTAGGTATGTAACTATGTATAGCCTAAAAAAGATACTGAAATATAGATGGTGTCGTTTTTTCCAATTTTTATGACTTTTTCAAATTGTTTTTTAAGTTTTCTTTTTGTCTTTGTAAATTGTATTATATTTTCTCGTTAGTTTCCAGGTTTTTACTTTTTTTCTTTGTTTATTTTGTATTTTTTTGGTTTGTTGTTTTTTTTTTTATTATTTTTATTTATTATGTATTATGTATTATTTAGAAATAAAAATACATCGCCATCTATCAGGTGTCTACGCAACATACATGTTAAACGAATGTATCATTTAGTAGCCATAAACTTACATCTCCATGTATTATGAAATCATGGAACTAAATAATTTATGCACTTTTTGTATTAAGCAATTAGGCTATCGGTTTTCATATTTTCCGTTAGTGATAATTTATTTGTTTCATCGTTTAAACCTTACCTAAACTTTCACAAATATTTCAAGAACCAATTAGCCCAATCGATTGTGCCATTCTCGAGTTAAAGTGAGACACACGAACAGCATTTTATTAATATGGATTTTTCCTCGGGTACACATTTTTTTCTGGGATGTCAGTCGCTCTTAAGGAAATTGGTTGCTAGTTTTAGTTTAGATATTTTACGTGAAATAAATATTAAACTATACAAACTTGCCTTGACTTTGACTCAATTGAACACAGTACAAAATTTTAATAATAAAATACACAACGAATATCATATGAATCATTATTAAACTACCTGCAATAAAAACGGAAACAACACACTCTAAATATGAATACCAAATATTAATAATACAAAATTTCACCATCATAAACTTGACATTGTGAAGATATTTTATGGTTTTTTGGACTAATAGAATTCATACGCAACCCACAATGGATATAAGCACAAAATCTATTTAATTTTGTGATATTTTTAATCAACACATCAGTTTAACGAAAGTGGAAAGTAAGAGTTTTACAATATACACACATTAAAAAAGTTCTGCAAATATTTAGAACTTCCACAAAACATTAACTCATTTTATGGATTACAAAATATCGACACATAAATTGTAAATTTTTAAAAATACTTTCTTATCTTATCTAAGGTATTATTTTTATTTTTTTTTATACTTTATATAATACTAGCTGACCCCGCGGACTTCGTACCTTAAGTAAGAATTGCTCGTTTAAATATATAATATATGTGATATTAACTGCTCCGCCTTACGGTGATTTTTTTAATAAAAAGTATCCTATGTTAATTCGAATACCTTCTTCAAGAATATGTGTACAAATTTTCATGATGATCGGTTAAGTAGTTTTCGCGTGAAAGCGTAATAAACAAACTTACATTCACATTTATAATATTATAGGGATATAGGGAAGGGATAAGGATTAACTGCGCCACCTCACGGTGGCATACTCAGGCTTGGAACTTTATTACTGAACCGCTAGATGGCGTTGAAGAAGCTATTTTTTGTGATTTTTTTAATAAAGAGTATCCTATGTTAATTCTAATACCTCCAAAAATATGTGTACAAATTTTCATGATGATCGGTTAAGTGGTTTTCGCGTGAAAGCGTAACAAACAAACTTACATTCACATTTATAATATTATAGGGATAGGGATAGGGATAGGGATATAGGGAAGGGATAGGGATTAACTGCGCCACCTTACGGTGGCATACTCAGGCTTGGAACTTCATTACTGAACCGCTAGATGGCGTTGAAGAAGCTAGTTTATTTGATTTTTTTAATAAAAAGTATCCTATCTTAATTCTAATACCTCCAAGAATATGTGTACAAATTTTCATGATGATCGGTTAAGTAGTTTACGCGTGAAAGCGTAACAAACAAACTTACATTCACATTTATAATATTATAGGGATAGAGATAGGGATAGGGATATAGGGAAGGGATAGGGATTAACTGCGCCACCTTACGGTGGCATACTCAGGCTTGGAACTTCATTACTGAACCGCTAGATGGCGTTGAAGAAGCTAGTTTATTTGATTTTTTTAATAAAAAGTATCCTATGTTAATTCTAATACCTCCAAGAATATGTGTACAAATTTTCATGATGATCGGTTAAGTAGTTTACGCGTGAAAGCGTAACAAACAAACTTACATTTACATTTATAATATTATAGGGATAGAGATAGGGATAGGGATATAGGGAAGGGATAGGGATTAACTGCGCCACCTCACGGTGGCATACTCAGGCTTGGAACTTCATTACTGAACCGCTAGATGGCGTTGAAGAAGCTAGTTTTTGTGATTTTTTTAATAAAAAGTATCCTATGTTAATTCTAATACCTCCAAAAATATGTGTACAAATTTTCATGATGATCGGTTAAGTAGTTTTCGCGTGAAAGCGTAACAAACAAACTTACATTCACATTTATAATATTATAGGGATAGAGATAGGGATAGGGATATAGGGAAGGGATAGGAATTAACTGCGCCACCTTACGGTGACATACTTAGGCTTGGAACTTCATTACTGAACTGCTAGATGGCGTTGAAGAAGCTAGTTTATTTGATTTTTTTAATAAAAAGTATCCTATGTTAATTCTAATACCTCCAAGAATATGTGTACAAATTTTCATGATGATCGGTTAAGTAGTTTACGCGTGAAAGCGTAACAAACAAACTTACATTTACATTTATAATATTATAGGGATAGAGATAGGGATAGGGATATAGGGAAGGGATAGGGATTAACTGCGCCACCTCACGGTGGCATACTCAGGCTTGGAACTTCATTACTGAACCGCTAGATGGCGTTGAAGAAGCTAGTTTTTGTGATTTTTTTAATAAAAAGTATCCTATGTTAATTCTAATACCTCCAAAAATATGTGTACAAATTTTCATGATGATCGGTTAAGTAGTTTTCGCGTGAAAGCGTAACAAACAAACTTACATTCACATTTATAATATTATAGGGATAGAGATAGGGATAGGGATATAGGGAAGGGATAGGAATTAACTGCGCCACCTTACGGTGACATACTTAGGCTTGGAACTTCATTACTGAACTGCTAGATGGCGTTGAAGAAGCTAGTTTATTTGATTTTTTTAATAAAAAGTATCCTATGTTAATTCTAATACCTCCAAGAATATGTGTACAAATTTTCATGATGATCGGTTAAGTAGTTTACGCGTGAAAGCGTAACAAACAAACTTACATTTACATTTATAATATTATAGGGATAGAGATAGGGATAGGGATATAGGGAAGGGATAGGGATTAACTGCGCCACCTCACGGTGGCATACTCAGGCTTGGAACTTCATTACTGAACCGCTAGATGGCGTTGAAGAAGCTAGTTTTTGTGATTTTTTTAATAAAAAGTATCCTATGTTAATTCTAATACCTCCAAAAATATGTGTACAAATTTTCATGATGATCGGTTAAGTAGTTTTCGCGTGAAAGCGTAACAAACAAACTTACATTCACATTTATAATATTATAGGGATAGAGATAGGGATAGGGATATAGGGAAGGGATAGGAATTAACTGCGCCACCTTACGGTGACATACTTAGGCTTGGAACTTCATTACTGAACTGCTAGATGGCGTTGAAGAAGCTAGTTTATTTGATTTTTTTAATAAAAAGTATCCTATGTTAATTCTAATACCTCCAAGAATATGTGTACAAATTTACATGACGATCGGTTAAGTAGTTTTCGCGTGAAAGCGTAACAAACAAACTTACATTCACATTTTATAATATTATAGGTATAGGGATAGGGTTAGGGATAGGGATATAGGGAAGGGATAGGGATTAACTGCACCACCTCACGGTGGCATACTCAGGCTTGGAACTTCTTTGCTGAACCGCTAGATGGCGTTGAAGAAGCTAGTTTTTGTGATTTTTGTAATAAAAAGTATCCTATGTTAATTGTAATACCTCCAAGAATATGTGTACAAATTTTCATGATGATCGGTTAAGTAGTTTTCGCGTGAAAGCGTAACAAACAAACTTACATTCACATTTTTAATATTAAGGGATAGGATATATTATGGTGTAAGGGCTGAAAATATCCTTTAGCAGCTAACACTCATCAGCTCCTCCAGAGAGTGAAGAAACAAAGCAAAGAAAGGGTATAGAAGCCAAGGAAGAGAAGCGTAGCAAATAAATGAAAGCAATGCTAGGAAAGGGAAGTGAATAAAAAAAAAAGAAGCGAAGAAAGGGTATAGAAGCCAAGGAAGAGAAACGTAGCAAAGAAATGAAAGCAGTGCTAGGGAAGGGAAGTGAATCAAAGCAAAATAAGCGAAGAAAGGAATGTGAAGTAAAGAAATAGAAGCGAAGCAAGAGAATGGGAGCGGATATAAAAAAACGAAGCGAAGAAAGAAATGAGAAGTGAAAAAATAGAAAAACACGTGAAGGGAGCGAAGCTACGGATGACAAGCGAAGCAAAAAATATCAAGGAAAGAAGCAAGAAAAGTGAAGCGAAAGAGGGGTCAATTAAGAGTTGTTGAAGCTTTTTGTGGGTGAAGAATAAAATTGTTTTATAATGCACTAAAATATTAACATGTAAAATAAAAGTTTAGTTCCCCTAGGGTTGAGGCATATTATAAACTTTAAAATTTGACAAAAAAAGGAGAGATAAAACATTGAAAACTAAAAAATGTAAAAAATGGGAAAATTAAAATAATTAAAACAATAATAAAAATTTTAAAATTACAAAAAAAAAGAAAAATACTCATTTAAAATTAAAATTACAAACAGAAAAATCTAATAAAATAAATATTTTCAAAAATGGCAAAAACATCACAAATAAAAAAAATAAAAACCCAAAAGATGAATCCAAAGCAATAAGAAATAAAAAAAAATCGAAAAAAGAAGAAAAATTAGGAAGTAAAAAAAATGAGAAATACCTAATCAAATAGAAATATATTATAAATTCGGGAAAAACAAAAAAATAGAAAAAACAACAAATAACAAATTAAATAAAAACAAAACTGATAATAAATAAAAAATGGAAAACTTTTAAAAAACAGAAAAAAAATAGAAGAAGTATTAAAAAATTATTCAAATAAGTTAAAAACTAGGTTAAGTGAAACAAGATAAAATCAAATAAAAAAAAACAAATAAATATAAAAAGTTAAAAAATCATAAAAATTTTAAAATTTGATAATTTAAAAATTTAAAAAAATCGGAAAAATTTAAGAAAATCAAGAAAAAATTGGTTACAATAAGAAACAAGCAAAAAAATCGAATAAATTTTAAAAAATAGAGAAATGGAAAAAATTGAAAAATATAGAAAAATTAAAAAAAAATGGAAGAAATGAAATCTTAAAAATTCGAATTAAAATTAAAAACATTACAAAAATTATATCAATGAGAAAAATTTGAAAATTTATCTTATTTTTTTGTTTCTCTTCTTTTTCTGTTTTTTTAGATGTTTAACATTTTTATTTTATTTTTTATTTGTATTATTTTACGATATTTTTTTTTTCGATTTTATTTTTTTGTTTCTTTTTATTATTATTTTTTTTTTGTTTAACTTTTTTTATTTATTTTTTTTTGTTTATTATTTTTAACAGATTTTCGTATATTTTTAGTTTTTACATATTTTTACCGATTCAACCTGTTTTTTAATGTTTCAATTTTTTGTTCTTTTTTTTTTTCATTTTCTCTTATTTTTTTTTCAATCTTTGCTATTTTTTTATTTTTTTAAATATTTTCATTTTTTCTTTTTTGATTCGACTTTGTCTCACCTTTTTTTACTATATAATGTATTCCATTTTTAATTCTTTTTTTTTCATTTTTTGCGTATTTTTCCAAATTTTGCGACTTTTGTGTTATTTTTTATTTTTTTCATATTTGCTTGGTTTTTAATTCCATTTTGTCTCACATTCTTTTTTCTAATTGTATCATCTAAAAATTAAATCACATTTTCATCTACCGGTCGGGTGTCTATACAACATACATGTCAAACGATATTACTTTTATAAATGAATAATTTATTTAGTAAAAAACCTTCTCGAAACCACTTAAATACAGACAAAAAAAAACGAGTGTGGCAGTCAGTGGGACTACCGGCAGAAGTTATAATTCTATGCACGCGCCCGGATTCATAAATTTGTATGCGAATGATTTAGCAATATCATTATATTATGTTCTTGTTCAGCGACCTCAAAAACCTCCTAGTACCGAGTGCACACTCAGTTTGTATCGAATTTGCATAAAATTCCTGGAGACGAGCTCCGTCTTAAGCACCAGGTGTTCGGACACCATCGCCATTACCATATTCGTATTCAGCAACCCAAAAAACCACCGGGTACCAAGTGTGCACTGATTTTGCACAGAATTTACATAAAACTCCAAGAGAAGAGGTAAATACCCTAAGCACCAAGTGCCGTGGAGACTTTCGACATCATGATATTCGTGTTCAGCGACCCCAAAAACCCCGAGTACATAAATTGAACCCATTTGGAATACTTACTGAGTTGTAATTTTTCTATCAAGTGTCTGTTCGGAATTCACTTTTCGACTATTCTTAAAACTTTGTTTATGTAGCCAACAACCTCAAAAGCATAGTGGAGGATATAATGCAACCATGTGACGGTACTATGGTACAATACTCATTACTGAATATTATTATTAATATAAAATACTAAACTATATATGTATACTTACGTGACAGAATTATAAAATAATCTGTCAAATAATCATGTGGTCCGTCACTATGATATTCATACATTAGTTCAAACTGTTTAGTTTATATCTATGCCTTTTTAATGTATTGAATATTGAAACGGTATTCAAAGGACTTTTAGTTATGTTTCTGTCTCTCTCTTACTCACACCATTACATATGTAATGTTTTTTCGCATTTAACCTCACACAAATCTGTTCCGCCAAGTGTACGAATAGAAGTATAACTTTAAAAATCATTAAATCGCTTTAGCGTTAATCAATTTCATGACGTTCGATGCAAAATATTTTTGTACAAAAAACTAAAAATATAGAAGCTTTATTTTGAAATAGGAATAATAATAAAAATAACAGCATGGAAATATATATTTTAATAAGAGCGGAAGTTCTAATAACCAAAAATTGAACTATTAACAAATCAGTAATTTATTTAAGTATTATGTAAATTCTACGTATGTTTTTTTTTTGACATTAATATATTTTTATGATCCCAAAGTAGCTCATAGCGAACATCGGAAACTGGTCGTAATAAACGGTTTAACAACCGTATTCAACATAAACGCAGGTAAAAGTGAACGTATAAAACACATAAACAAGATTACCTCAGACTTGTATGTGTAATTTTACTTGGACCGTTCACGATTGAAATTTTTCGAATAACTTTCACCCAAGGTTACTTTCATCGTACAGTATCTGAATTAAATTATCGAAAGGTGTCCTTGTTCCTTCTTACACCAACTCACTTATATTTTTTGCGTGGTCGTTTACTTATACATAATGATTCACAAAGGTTTTACGATTTCTTAACTGTTTTTTTTTTTCATACAACTGCTATGAAATAATACATTTAAAAACGCAATACTAACTCTACACAAAAAATGCATTTGATTTCCAAATAATATGTAATTAAATAAAATAGTTCTGTTAAATTCAAAAAATAGTATATTGTTTAACATGTAACGAAAGTAACATTTTTTGATGCGAGAGAAAAATTAACGAGTCGAGGCGTAGCCGAGGTTGGTAGCTTCAAAAAGTGTTTTTAACGAGTGAAACAGTATACTTTTTTACAGCCCTCTTAAAATCTTGATAATGTACCATAAATGTAGAATTGATTTTAAATTAAATACAACAGAATTTGGTTTTTATGATTTAAATATTAGTTAATTGTGATATTCGAAGAATTATGCAAAACTGTAAGATTTTATTAGAATCCTGCCAGCTTTTTACGTATTGAGATAGACGATACCACATCTGTTACATTGTTAACTGATATCACTTCAGATAAAATTACTCCGTAATCCGAGTATGGATCATAAAATTTCGGTTTGTTTTTGATTTTTGCTGTCAACTGATTGATCAGTATATTATTCCGCGACATCATTAGATTTCCAGCCTCCATTCTTTTTAAATTGAAGTAAATCACCTCCTGCATTAACTAACAGCGTTGCGGAAGTTCTACGCAAACAATGTTCAGAATATGTTGCAGGATTAGGCAATTTTCCATATAAAATTTACTGAATTTATTAATTCCCACAACCTGTCTAGTACACTTTCCTTCCTGGTAGTTTATAAAGAATCTTAAATTTATTTTGTTCATATCTAGAGGACGTAGATCTATATATATATATATATATATATATATATATTGTTATGATCTCTATACTCATATAATTGTATTCTTGTGACTCTTCAAGGTTGGGTTCTTCGATAATATTAAACAGAAATACTTATCTTTATAAACTATGCTTATTTTATTTTGAAAATCCAATCTATGCAAATATCCAATTAATCTTCTCTATATATATCCATTTTATTCCATATTTAACTCTACCATATAGTTATTATAACATTCTATTCATACATTAATCTTCTTTTATAATTTTTATATTTATATTCATTAACATTCAGTATTTATCTTCATTTTCAATTTCTATTATTATTATATTTACTTTATAATGGTTTTTAAATTTTTAAAATTCTATATAATTTCCTAAACTTTTTCTCTGACTTTACTCTCCAAAATTCTATGACATTCTATCAATAATTTTTTTTTTTTTTTATCCCCCTAGAAACCTCGCAACCCAAATTTTTTTTTATTTATGATTCCTTGATAATTTGCATAAATTGATTATTCAATTCTAATATCTAGTTAGTCTTAATTACACTTATATTACATATAAAGACCAACTATTGAATACCATAACAATTTCCCAAATTTAAAATTTTATAAATTTTAGAAAAAAAATTTTAATAATTTAAAATTTAAAGTATATAACAATTAACATATTAACACAAATTCTGAATACTCTAAGTTTCTTCAAAATACCTATATAGGCTTTCAATATTAAATACTCCTCTAACATTTCTTGTTATCGGATCTTCAACAATATAACTATTAACACCTTCCTCATTTACTATTCTATATGGTCCTTCAAATATAGCTTTTAATTTCCCTGATTCATTTTTCTTTAAATTTCCACTTATATATGCTTTTATTATTACCAAATCTCCTTTCTTAAACCTTACAGGATATTTCACTTTTTTCTTAATTTTTTTATAATATTTTTCCCACACATCCATTAACCTTTTTCTTACTTTTTCTATAATTTCATCATATTTTTTTCTTTCTTCTTCTTCTTCCCAATTTCGTTTTGGTTTTTGACCTAACATTAAATATGTTGGTGTTTCTTCTGTTATTACATTTGGAATATCATTGATATACATTTCTACTTTATTAATATAATTTTCCCATTCTTTATGTTTCTTTCCATTTAAACTTATTCGTAAAAATTTTATCACTTCTTTAATATATCTTTCTGCAGGATTTGCTGCAGGATGTCTTATACTAATACAATTCTTTTTGATTCCTTTCCTTTTTAAAAATTTTTCTAAATTCTGTCCTTGAAAATACGTTGCATTATCCATTACACATGTCCTTGGTTTACCTATTTCTTCTATAAATTTTTGTAAACAATTTTTAATACTTTTATAATTTGTCCTTCTACATGGATATAATTTTATAAATTTTGTAAAAACATCAACAATTACCAATATATGTTTATTATTATTTTTACTTCTTATTAGATTACTAATGAAATCTATTGCTATTATTTCCAATTTTTCCATTGCTGTAACACTTTTCCCAATATTTTTATTCACTTTATTCTTATTTTTATTCAATTGACATATCTTACATGTTCTTGTTATTCCTTTTGCTATCTTTTGATCTTTTTTCATGATAAAATTTTCTCTAAATAATAACCATAATTTTCTTGAACCTATATGTCCATATGTTACATGTAAATTTTTTAATATTTGTTTTCCTAAATAACTCTCAATTACATAAACTTCTTCATTTCCTATTTCCTTTATATAATATCCATCTTTAATTAAAGTATTCTGTTTTTCTTTTTCTGTTAAATTTTGTTGACTTCTTATTATTTCTTCTTCCGAAAACATACCTTCATCTTCTATTAATTTGTTCATTCCAATTTGTATTATTCTTCCTTTATCCTTATTTTCACTACTTTCTCTTGATAATGTATCTGCAATAATATTTTCCTTTCCTGATAAATATCTAATTTCAAAATCATATTCTTGTAATAATAAACTCCATCGATATATCCTATTATTATTAAATCGATTGACCATTACATTCTTCAAAGCCATGTGATCGGTTTCAATTATAAATTTTTTTCCAATTAAATAAAATCGACATTTTTGCACACAAAAAACTATACTCGCAAATTCCAATTCTGATACACTATAATTTCTTTCATACATTTTTGTGACTCTAGACATAAAACATATTGGTACTTCTATTCCATTTTGTACTTGTATTAAAACCCCTGCTAACTTATTAATTGATGCATCTGTTCTTAATATAAAATCTAATTCATAATTTGGATGATATACCTTCAAATTATTAGTAAACATTTTTTTTAAATCATTGAATGCTTGTTCTCTTTCTTCATTCCAGTTCCATTTTACATTTTTCTTTAATAATTCTACTAATGGAATCTGTTTTTCTGATAGATTTGGTATTAACTTTTTATAATAATTCATCATTCCCAAAAATCCCCTTATTTGCTTTAAACTTTTTGGTTTCTCAAATTTTAAAATTTTATCTACTCTTTCCGTATCCATCTCTACTCCATTTTTATTAATTTTAAATCCTAAATATATCACTTCTTTTAAGAAAAATTGACATTTTTCTTTATTTACTTTCAATCCCGCTAAATCCAATTCTTTTAACACAATATTTAAGTGTTTTTTATGTTCTTCTTCACTTTTTGAATAAATTAATATATCATCTACATAATGAACAACAAAATTTTCATATTTGTTTAAAATTTTATGTAATGCTTTAACCAAAGCTGCACATGCACTTTGTATACCGAATGGTACTACTTTAAATTGATATACTACACCATCAATACTAAAACCAGTATATTTCCTACTACTTTTATGTAGAGGTATTAACCAAAAACTATGTTTTAAATCTATTTTACTAAAAATTTCAATTCCTGTTATTCTACCAAATATTGCTTCAATATGCATAGGTTTCTCATATTGTGGTATTGAAAATTTGTTAATATTTCTAGCATCTAGACATAACCTTAACTCTCCATTCCCTTTTTTCACAACTACAATTGGATTAATGAAAGATGTATCACTTCTCTCAATTATATTATTTTCTAGCATTTTATCTATTTCTATAGCTACTTGTTTTCTATATTGATATGGAATTGGATAAGTTTTAACTCGAAAATTTTCTATATTCTTTACTTCAAATCTGTGAGTATATTCTTTGGCAGTATTATTCTCTAATGTAATTAAATTTTGATATTTTTTAAATAACAAATTAATTTCATCTTTATATTTATCATCACTTTTTATATCTTCTCCTTCTTTCATCATTTCCCCATTAATTCTTAGTTCATTTATATGTATTATCTCCTCATTATTGTTTATTTTATTTAATTTGATTTGTTCTTCTTTCAATTTTATCCAACCTTCTTCATAATTAATAATAACATTCATTCTTTCTAATTCATCAGTACCTAATATTATATCATACTCCATATTTCCTATAATCAAACCTTGTATTTTATATATACTATTTCCAATTTTAATACTAATATTTATAGTCTTATTAATTTCCCCTAATTTTTTTCCATTAGCACCTATTAACTTAATTCTTGGAATTTTAATCATTTCTTCTAATTTATTATCCTCAATAATTTTTTCATTTATCAATGTTGCTTCTGATCCGGTATCTATTAAAATTCTAATTTTCTTATTTTCTAAATTTCCTTCAACAACTACTAATCCAATTTTATCTTCTAATTTATTATTATTTTCTTCTAATTTTATAAATTCACTAGGATGTATATAACAACATTTAACATTAAAATTTTGTAGGTGCTTATTTAAAAATTTTCTTGTTCTGGTTCTACCCTAACATTTTCTACATTTTCTTCTATTTCTCTACTTTGCATATTAATTTGATTTATTCTTCTAAGTACATTATTGTTTCCATTTCTATCTTCTCGATTATTATTATTATTATTATGAATTTCATTTATATTTCTATATCTTGATCTTTCATATCTTCCATTATTTACATTTTGAAAACCATTTTCATTTCTGTTATTTCCATTTCTTATATTATTATTATTATCCATATTATTTCCATTTCTATATGTATTTCCGTTTATACTATTTCCATTTTCTCTCCCATTATATCCATAATTATAATTTCCATTGTTTCTATTACGCATTTCTTCTCTTACTCTATTATATCCATTTCTGTTTTGATAATTTCTAAATCTATCATTTTCATAATTTTGTGATCTATTTTCATTAATCTTTAAATTTCTTTCAACTCGATTTAAATACTCAATCAATTGTTCTTTTTTTTTAATATTTTGTATAACTATTGTTTCAGAAACTGTTATATCATAATGTCTAGAAATATATAAAATTATTTCCTCTTCTCTCATAGGAGGTTCCAAATATTGTGCAACATTATATAATTGTAACGCATAATTAGTTAAATTATTCCCTAATCTATAATTGAATTTTCCGAAATATAATTTTTCCCTACTCACCCCTTGTTTTGATTCACCCCAGAAATATTTAAGAAATTCCCTTTCAAAATCATTAAAGGTTAATATTTCATTTTCCTGTGTTGCATACCATAATGCAGCATTATCTTTCAAAGAACTTCTTATAATTTCTTTCCAATCTCTTTTGTTCCTAGTCTTAGTTTTAATCATATTCATATACGTGCATGGATGTAATATACTGATATTCCCTGTAAATTTTACTGCTCCTTCTCCTCCATGTATTATCATATAGGAACCATCCTCAGTTCTTTCATTTTGCATTTCTTGTAATTTTTTTGTTTCATCTTCAAATTTCTTTGCTACTTCCATTACATTCCTTTCCATAGTTTGTAGTATTCTTTCATTTTCTTTCTTATTTTCATTTTTCTGCTCCTTCACATTTTTTTCTATATTATTAATCTTCTCCTGGTGTTTATTACCCATTTCCTCCATCGCCTTAATTCCATCTTTCAATTGATCGACTTCTTTTTGTATTTTGATATTTTCTTCTTTAATAATATTTTTCATTTCATCTTTAAATGTTTCCATATTCTTGTTCATATCTTTTATTTTTTTTTTTATATCTTCTCTTATTTCTTTTTTCATAGAATCCATTTTTCTATTATTTTCATCAAATTTATTTTCCAAAAATTTAAACATTTTCTCCATCTCTGTTTCTTGATGTGGTTTTGAACTAGTCGCATCTCCTATCACATCAGCTTGTACCACTTGAAACATTGTTTTTTCTTCTCCTTCCGACGATCCATCATTACTTTCTGTTTCATGCATATTTTCATTAGATTCCTGTATTCCATCTTCTCTCCTTCTATTTCTTCTATTTTGTCTTGTATTCATTTTATTCAAATCTTTTAATTATTTTATATATTTATTTAATTTATAATGTTAACTTATTATATTACTTTATTATATTTATTCGATTTGTATTTAGTTTTAAAATTTTCAAAATTTTATGGTCTTTATATATAAATATAAATATACTTAAAACTCTCACCTAATCCTCTTATTTCTATTATAATGTATTTATGTTTTATTTCAATTCTTCACTGTTCTAATTTTCTAATCACTTCAATTGTCTATATCACCCTCTCAATTTCAATATACTGTTCTATTTTAAACTGGATTCTTGTTTTATTCACGCCACACGTTGGCTCGCCATAATTGTTATGATCTCTATACTCATATAATTGTATTCTTGTGACTCTTCAAGGTTGGGTTCTTCGATAATATTAAACAGAAATACTTATCTTTATAAACTATGCTTATTTTATTTTGAAAATCCAATCTATGCAAATATCCAATTAATCTTCTCTATATATATCCATTTTATTCCATATTTAACTCTACCATATAGTTATTATAACATTCTATTCATACATTAATCTTCTTTTATAATTTTTATATTTATATTCATTAACATTCAGTATTTATCTTCATTTTCAATTTCTATTATTATTATATTTACTTTATAATGGTTTTTAAATTTTTAAAATTCTATATAATTTCCTAAACTTTTTCTCTGACTTTACTCTCCAAAATTCTATGACATTCTATCAATAATTTTTTTTTTTTTTATCCCCCTAGAAACCTCGCAACCCAAATTTTTTTTTATTTATGATTCCTTGATAATTTGCATAAATTGATTATTCAATTCTAATATCTAGTTAGTCTTAATTACACTTATATTACATATAAAGACCAACTATTGAATACCATAACAATATATATATATATATATATTTTAGAAATCTTATAGAAGAAACTAGAAGTGTGGAAGAAACGCGGCACCTGTTTTTGTATTATGTATTGTAACTAAGAATGTACTGCTGGTATCTTTTACATCATTTACTGTCAAATCTTTTAATTCATGACAACGACAAGCTCCTGAAATTCCAAAAACTAAGAATTTCTCGAATTAATAAAGTAAGTACCTGGATGACCGAGCTTTGCTCGTGTAATGTCAGTCAAATTTTGCAAGCATCTTACTTTAGCAGCACGTGTGGGACGAGCAGAAACCTGATTATTTTCATGACGGTATCCTTGAAATGAGTCTTCACTGTGAGAAGTTTGAGAATCCTGATCAGTTTGATGACGATGCTCTTCTAGGTGTTCTTAAGCCGAGTTGCGGCTTCGTGAAGTTAGATTGTTTATAAGTGTTTTTTTCCAAGATCGTTTAGGCATTTTTAAGTGAACACGTGCATTTATATTAATAATTAAAATAATTTAGGATTAGAACTTTTCATAATTAAAAGTATGTTATAATTTAATTTAAAATAAAAGATTTTATTTTATTTTTATTTATAATTTTTTTATTTAAATGTAGTTTTTAATTTATAAGAATTAGTAATAATAATAAAATTAGTATAATTAAATTTAAAAATAAAATAAATTTTTAGGTTATTATAAGGAATTCGGCAAAAATTTTTTCACCTATTTAATAAAAACATTGAAAGTTAATTTTAGGTCTTACCTGCCCCCTGAGTATTTAAATGGCCGCAGTATTTTGACTGTGCTAAGGTAGCATAATCATTAGTTCTTGAGACGAGTTGCGGCTTCATGAAGTTTTTTTTTCAAGATCGATTAAGACACAAATAATATAAATAAACAATTGACTTTCTTAGTCTAAACTCAAAGCAAACACTCATTGACTTCGTGTTACTTAACAACGTCATCTGCTAGAATAGCTTTAGCTGTTGTTGTGTCGTTAAAGCAACTAGTTGCTCACAATTTAAAAAAAGTATTAATATTCGCCAATAGATGTCAGGAAGAGTCATATTTTTTATTTTTGGAACGAAGTTCCCTTTCGCGCGTTACGAACAGTTACGACTGACGCTAGGAGCTAGCAAAAAAAAATTCATACCAAAAGTTGTCACGACACTATGACACGACACACGCATGTTTCTCTCTCTCTCACAGACCAAAAAATAAATAACTCTCTCTCTCTCCCTCTCTCTCATAGATAGATATATTACAATTAAAAATACACTATTTTAAATTAAAAAAAAATGTACATTAAAAAGAAAATACTGTAGAAAAAAAAATAATTCCCTTTAATAGTATTATATTTTATTTCATCCTGTTTTTATAAATTAATAAATTCATAAACATTTTAAAAATAGTTCGTTACTTGACTATAGTTGTAGGTACCTACGTCAAATTATTTTAATTATAATATTTTAATTTTAAAATTTTGTATTGAATTGTTAATTCCTGTTTTAAATTATAAAAAGTAATTCTAAAAAGATGTGTTATCTAAAGCTCTGGTATTGTATAAATCGACACTTTTGTTAAAAGAAACGAACTGTTAGGTAAAGAGATTTTATACAGACAATAATAAATGCTTATGTATGTGTAAACACTCTGTTGTGTTTACAAATTACTAATTCCTTCACTAATTAATCGAAAGGAACTTCGTTCCATCCGGGTGTCCCTTGACACCTCACACTTTTTTTGATAAAACACGAATAAAATGACATTTTTTAAAAATGATTCATAGCTAGATCGATTTATCGTCCTCGAAACCCCCTTTATACTAAATTTCATGAAAATCGTTGGAGCCGATTTCGCGATTCCAATTATATATATATTTAAAGATATTTAACTTACCTTAGTCAATAACTATTTGGGAGTTGGTTGCTTTTTTTAAGAAAGTGTATATCTCATCGAAAGGAAAATTTTAAAATTTTTTACTTTCAAAACCATCAGATTTTCGTTTCAAAAGAGAATGTTCCTTGGGGTATAAATTGTTTTTAAAAAGTGTCGACAAAGACTTTTCTTATCGAGTTCCTGGATGAGCGAACTTTGCTCGTGAAACATCTAAATCATAAAACTTTTCTTTCAGAAAATAGTCCTTCCCAAGATCTATTTGACATAATATTTGAGTGTAGTAATAAATCTTAAATACATTGAAATTAGTGTTTTTTGTCTTTCGTTGCAGTATCAATTTCGAGATAATTGTAATTTATTAAAATCAGGACGAATTTACCAAATTTTCAAAAACGGTAGAATAAATTTAATCGCTTTCTGAGTTTTTTTATATTTTGCTACCCATAATCATTCATAAAATTGTTTTAATGGATTTTGTCCCTTATTAATACCCGCTTTTGTTTGCTCTTGTAGCCCTTAAATTACTCTTAGCTAGCTTGTAGGATCGTGGATTCCTTCTGAGTTTCTTATCAATTCCTTCCCAACAATTATTAATGGGCGCCAAGTACAGACAGACAAATAAAGGTGTGAAATCAGTTTCAAATTATTTATTCATTGATAAAAATTCTAATATGAAGTTAATTAAAAAAATTAAGTAATTAATTATTTTCTTATCTTTGAATTAAGTGAAGTCTTCTGTCGGAGCTTGCGGAAGCGAGTGTACAATCTGTAGAACAAATTTTGAAGACCTCAGGACTGCAGTACTGATGTTTTCTTATAATAAACGGAGACCCCAATGGAAGAATTGGTTCGATTGACCCTGAACAGGTGTTATAGGTGTTTTCGAAATGAGCTATGTCGAGAATCACGTCCTCTCTATGGCCCTTCACAAGATGGCAAAAGCCCAAAACGAAGGGTGCAAAGAGTTAAGATAAACAACTTATAACTAACAAATAACCATATGAAAAAAAAATTTAGCATCGAATGTCACGGAGAAACCAAATTTCTCCTACCCAAATCAGATAAAGTAATCGAGTCGACGCAAATAACATTGATATTTTTAAAATTAAATAGCCGAGGAGCTAGGCCCACAACGAACGTTACACTCTAGACAATTTACCTTTAAATAGTGTTTACCCAATAGAAGAATCATTGTAATATTTGCAGAAAAAATATTTTTTTATTTTAATAAATAAAAATGTCTTATTACTTAACGTATTTATAAATAAATCCGCAATAAATATCTGTTCGATGAAGACACTTACTTAACCTTTTTTTTTTTATTTTAATGACAAATTACGGAGATAAAAGTAATGACATCCGTCTATTGATGAATTTACAAATAGATTACATGGAATATACGTGAGACATTATAATTACCATTATTGTATTTCATCAATATATAAATAATTACGAATATAATAAGAAAACGTGTGTTGTATTAATTCATTAAATATACATATAAGAAATTCGTGGAAATAGGAACACTTTTCGATTTACATTCTCAGTTGTAAATAAATTTTGTTCAATTAGTTTGATTTAAACTGACCAAAAAAGCCCAGCCACAAATAAAAAACAAGAAATAAATAGTAATACAGAAGCTGAAACCAGC
Source organism: Altica lythri (assembly GCA_964028335.1). Lineage (NCBI taxonomy): Eukaryota > Metazoa > Arthropoda > Insecta > Coleoptera > Chrysomelidae > Altica > Altica lythri. Next base: position 44,358,470 of record OZ034808.1, on the reverse strand, counting down.
TTGGCGTAACTTGATAATTTTTTTTCTTGCTCATTTAACAGTCAAATTAAATTGACAGAGGAAAAAATCTATATTGATATGGAATTCTTCCTTGGGACACCTTCCACACAATAAAATATCCGAGGTGTGAATTCTGCACTTAAGGAAACCTACTGCTTATAGAATGCAATCCCGACTCGAGATCGTAAATTCGAGATCCTTCGAGATTAGAAATGTCAATCCTGCGGGATCCAGATATTTTCGGGATCTCGTCTAATAAAAAAAAAAGAATCACATTACTGAATATGATGAAAACTGCTTATTTGTGATAGTGAGGTTAATTAAAACAAAATATTATTTGAAAGAAAACAAAATCCTTTCTCCTTTATTAATTCCTAAAAAGTTTGACGCATTTTCTTAGTTTGGATATAACCATTTGATGTTCTGTAGCCACATCAACTTGTAAGGTAAGGAAAAGTGTAAACCATCATAATTATCCGGATTGTCGTCCAAGACTTCTTCCTTCCCCACGCTGCGAATTGTGTTCAGTTCAGGGTTTTCAAATTCTTCCTCTTTATTAGATTCTACATTATTTTTTGATAAATGACGTCTGTTATACCTAATTGTATACCATGGGCGTAGCAAAGCTGTTGAGTGGTTCAATCAGGCTACCAACTTTCTTCATGACGCTGGCTTCATCGATCGTTATACCAACTATGTCATTATCAGGGATAAATAAAATTCTGATAGTTTTTTTTTAGAAGCTGAACACAAGTCTCCGACGATATACTTCCAAAAATGCGCGCTAGTCCAATATTCCAATGAGTAGGCTGACTGTTAATAATTGTGTGTACATTAACATTTAAAAAGCGCCGATTCATTCCAGATGTCCATTCATATAACGTGACTGTAAACCTATAGTCTTCATTCTTCAACTTTAAAAGATCTTTCTTCATTTTCATTTTGAGCGTCGTTCCATAATTCCTCACAATTTGTTTAATCGCATTTGGTGAAGAAGGCAATTTGTAATTGTTACCTTTCACAGCAAAAAGATTCTGCATAGTACAAAATACTCTGAATGGCAAACCATCTCTAGTTACCATTAGAGAAATCATTACATTAGAATCCGATGAAAAATAATCACTGATTTTTGTCTTCTGTGGTGTTGGTAATTTTCACGATCGTCTTGTGTAAATTGAGCCTAAACGTCGAAGGTAGTAATACATTATCTGGCTCAGGTGTACTTGATGTTCTTCAGACTCCAGCATTAAATTTTGTGTCGATTTTATAGATTGACATCATATGGACGTGTAAACCTTTTGTAGACCCGGATGAGGTTTTGAGAATAGATTTACACAGTTTGCACTGAGCAGTTAATTTACTAACGGCTTTCTTGAAATATCTCCATATCAATAAACGATTGCTAAACTCCACTTAAGCTTGATTTGGATTATTTTTCTTCATTCTAAGGTACTACTAATCACTTATTAGATACTTATAGGAATTCAAAAGTTACCTTTTTATTTATTTAACCACATAAAATGCGTAAATCCGCTTGCAGATATGTGCAGCATCGCTGACCATTGCCGCCCAATCCCGTCAATCTCGAACGAGATTTCGTCATATTATGCTTCGGGATTGATCCCGACAAATTTCATTGCATTCCCTACGGACTGCTATCAGAAATAAAAAGCAATTCACTTAGTTTTTCTCTGTTCTCTGGTGTTTATAAAATGGTCTTCCTTTTCTTGCTTCTTTGACCTTGGTATGAGTTTTAACAGCTACGGCTTTTATTCTTAGTTCTTTGTAATTATTTTTATATATACATATCTTGTTTAAGTGCAATTATTTTCTTTTCAACTTTTTGTTTCTTTTAAATTTCATACTGTTTAAATTTAATTCAATTTTATTTTTCAATTCCACATTTATGACATCTCTATTTTAACTAATGACAATCTAATTCAAACAAATTAACAAAAAACTTAGCAACCGATTTCCCTACATACACTCCCGGAAAGTCACCAGAAGAATGGAAGAAAAGTGCCCCGAAAAAAATTCTTATTTATATAAAATATGTATATATAATTAAATAGTACTTAGTATTTGAAAAGATAAATGTTAGTGAATATGAATATTGGATTTACAGCAATACTTAACGTTAATAAAACTCTTTAGAGTTTCTTTCCAGGCTTTCGAAATATGTTTTCAAGGAGCTACAATATTTCATTAGTGATAGAAACACATCTGAAAAAGGATTTAAATCTAGTTGAAGTAAATAAGAATATAAATCACTTATCTGATTTTTTATTCATGCTATTATTATTATTATTTTGATAAATAAAATCTTTATTATTATCTATTTAATATGTAACCAGGTAAAGCCCAAACCTACTTGTACTGAGTGGTTAATATCCCATACAAACTATAATTATTAGCGAAGAGTTATGTAAAGGAATAAACATTTGTTATAAAGAACGAACAAAGCAACAAAGCGTATCGTTACTTCTAGCGTAACGTAGTAAAAACACCGTCTTAATCAAAGAAAGCAAAAGTTCTTACGGTTTTGATCTATTGACCGTTACCGAGTCATTGAAATGGAAAGCAGATCAAAAATTAAAATGAAGATCTAACTGATATTTAAAATACATTTTCCTTCATATATTTGAAACATCTAATATTTTTAAAGAAAAATTTTAACTAAAGTCTAAATATTTTTAACTCTATATAACTGTGTTTTTCAAATTTTAAACTCAATTTTAGTTTTTCATTGAAAGCGCCATAAATTTACATTTTGTAGCAAGCTGTCAGCTATCAAAGTAATTTGTTAGTGTTATCAACCTTAAATTGTTCTTTTTCGAATGGTTTTTGAAGTAAACTTTTTTTAACCATAATCAACCAGTTTTGTCATATGCCATTGATGCTTCTTCTTTTTCTCGTTCCTCGCTTCATTATTGGTTTTGCCTACTAAACTTTTGGTAATACCTACTGCAAGATTACAACGTCCTAAAGTGCGTTAAGACCCTATTTAGTTTACTGGGTCGTAGCTTACTTTTAAGAGTTTTACAAGTCTCCCATTAACATAAAATAAAGTGCACCAAAGAACAAAAAAAAAAACAAATTAAACACCCGTTTTAAATCATTTTTTTAAAATACAAATTTTAAAATAAAAATAGTTAACTTAATGTAAAAAAAAATATTAACTGAATAATAAACGTGGTTAAATTAGGTTAATTAAAGAATTAATTATTCTCGTATCTTGGTAACTCCTGGAAACTCAAGATCTGTCTCTGATGTAACGGTATTTCTACACTAAATGGCGGGTACAATCTCGAAAATAATTAGAATCCTAGTTGTCCCTCTTCAAACAGATTTGGATGAACCCCTAATGATAAAATCGATCCCTTGACGAATTCGCAATCAAGTAGAATCAATTCCTAGCCAAGTTGGATTAATTCATTTTGTTTAGAGTAAATTAATTCTTAAAACACGTGTAAAACATGTCCTGACTTTGATGAAAATCACAAAAACTGATATTTGGCGAAAGTGAACTACTTCATGTTGGTTAGTATTTATATTACCCCAATTTTATAAAATAATTATAGGAAACATTATTAAAATCGATTTACTTTTATTTTGAAGAGGTAGATATTACAATAAGGGAACCAGATTGTTAGACTTACTAACTCGTTCTGATTGGAGAAATACTAATCGCCATTAGGAAGAATCGGAATTGTACTATAACACCGCTCACGACAAAATTTTGAACTATAGCTATTTAAAATAAGTTGTTCTCATCGATATAGACACGGAAACAATAGTCTAGTGAATTTTTTAAATAAAACTATCCTATAGATCGTTACAATACTGCATGCTGTCTTGCACGTGAGAATGATGAGCATTAAATATTTTTAATAATTGTCGAAATTTATACAATTCTTTTAACTATGGAAAGAATACTTTCACAAAATGTTTTAAAAAATTATATTTTTTATATTTATCATAAACTTATAAAAAATATGAAGATGTTTAAAATACTTAATTTAATAAACCACCAGCTCACCCAATGTCCTCCCATGACATGTGGATTTCTTTTAATTTTTCTTTGTTGACTATTCGACGTATATATGGTCCAATTTTTAAGCATAACCTAATTTTTGCAGCAACAGCGCGTCAAATTTAAATTTTCACATTAAACCACAATATTTTTGTGATTTGGTCTGTTTATATGTCAACATTTCAAACAGAAAAACTGTCCGCTAGTAAAAAGCAAATTAGAGTTCAAAATTTAACCGAAATGGCGCAAGTATCAAATGAGTGAATGATATGAGTTTAGTAAATATAACCTAAAAAGTTACTCCGAGATAACATTGATAGTCTAATACTCCAATTTTAAAGCAGAAGTGTTTTATTCTGTATGTATCCACCTCTCCTTATTCTTTTATTGTTAGCGCTTCATTTAAAAACTACCCTCGTGCTACAGGGTTGCCTTCTTAATTTGATGATATCGGACGGACACTTTTGGATACATATAGACGGTTTTCCTTACCTCTTTTCGGCATAACGTAAACCGATATTATTTAAATTACCATATGAAAATACGTAAAATAAAAACAATTTTTAGAGCATTTCATTTATTTTGTCAAAGTTCCTATATAATAGGAAGCAAAAACGAAAACGAAGTAATACACAATGCAAAAGGGTCCTTATGTCAAAAAAATTTAAGTTTGTGAAAAATTTCACTGGGTAGTAAATATGAATAGGACAAAGACACCATATTGGGGCTAAACCAAAATGCCGTAAAGTGGTATACGGGCGGCTTCAAGATAGATGAAGGAACTGGAACAAGGATTTTTGGACCTGGAGCATAATACTCAGAGAGCCTGAGTGCATATCCAAACATTTTTCAAGCGAAAATCCGTCCATTGACAGATGTGCTGAGTTTAATATTGAAAGAAACTATCGTAGACCAGAGATTGTAATCCTGTCAGATAGTCAAGCAGTCATCAAAGCAATGAGCTCACACTTAATTAATTCGAAGAGCGAGTGGAAATGCTTAGGCAAAAAGAACATTGTTACCCTCCTAGAAAAACTGAGGAAAGAAGTAGATAGAGAAAAATCCAAGTAGATATTGGAACGACCTAGAAAGAATAACACAAGCGAAAACACTTCTGCAAAACTACAACCAGAAGAGATCTTTTAGCTGTCTTAACCTCAGGAAAAACAGCCTCCATATCATAACAAGAGTATTTACCGGGCACTGCCTGTTAAGAGGACACATGAAGAATCTAGGATTGGTAGATGAAGCAAAGTGCAGATTTTGTGAAAAAAATACGAAATCTCAATACAAAATACTCTCAGAATGCATTAGAATTTTAGGAAGAAAGGGGGACACAATAGATCTAATAGGTCGCAGGTGTACATGTCATCCGTGATTACACATACCTACATCCAAGTACCGAAATCTGTAATTTCAAAAAATTGTTAAAGTTACAACATCTGCAAATACAATCTAAACTTCATATGTTAAATATCAACAAATTCTGAAACATTTAGTCCTTTAGGACTTTTAAAATATTTAGAAAATTTCATATTCCTCATCTCATCTAATACCTGAGCACTTAGGATTGGTATATTTCATCGAATTGATAAGAATATTTATCTTTTTTTAAAAATTATGCATTATTAAAGATGCCCTTATTATTGTGTCCACATATTATATTCAAAGTTAACGTTTAACTTTTTAAATATTATCCTAAACTTTTAACAAAGTAAACTAAAGGAATTTTTCTGCATCCTCTAGCTCTATTATGTACGTAGTTTAATTTTTTTCTATGTATATTATTATCTCTTAGCTTCTTATCTTTAACTTTATACAATTCATGAGACATCAAAGTGACACTTTCAAGCATTTTTTTTTTCATACCACCATTCTTCTTAGTGGTAACTTTTTAAAAAATCCTTCATCGCTGTTTTTACCCAAAGCTCCAATATTAAAAGTAATAAATCTCAAGTTACCATCAATGCTAGACATTCGGAAATACTTGCTTATCTTTTAAAAGATCTGAGAATAGATGATGAAATTTCCCATATTTTTGTCTTTTTAATTTTATGTCGTGGATCCATTTAACGCTTTTTATTGTTTGCTCTTTTTAAAAGTCTTCTTTTAAAAAAAAAATTGTCTCAAGACAATTTATTGCAAAAGTACAAAACAATAAATTCAAAACGCTAAGCACGCTGGTCGAATTTTACACGCTTTTGAATTCCGCGCTAATGTGCCAAGGATCATAATTTCCAATTCGTTCTGTTCCTTTCCATTCTACTGTTTACTCTGCCTTTTTTCTTATTAAAATCAATAATAAATTTTATATTGTTTAATAAAAAACAAATCAAAACTTAAAAGTATTTATTCTTATAAATATACTTGGATATTTTAATAATAAAAAATTTACATAATTTGCTATCATTATCTGATAATTGATAAGTAAATTTTATAATAAATGTAAATATATAGATACCTGTATTGCATTTTATATAACTATGTAGAAAATAAAACAAATTACAATGTTTTTAATTCTTTATTTTTATTTACTCAGTTTATAATGTATTGATTTTCCTTTTTTTGTTTTATTGTTATATTTAATTAACTTTTATCACTTTTTTGTCTATACAACTTATGTTTGTTTTAACAGGTTCTATTTTTAAGATACTGACTCAAAGATTCAACTAACATTCTATCGGTTCAACGAAATAACGTACTTATTTGTAGAATATTAATAAAACTTTATTTTATTTTATTTAATATAAAAATTGTTATTCTTCAAAAAATAAAACACGTGTGTGTAGGTGTGTGTACTTACGTACCCACGTAAAAAGTTTTTTGAAGTTATACTTCTATTCGTTCACTCGGCGGAAGAAATTTGTGTGGGATTAAATGAAATCATTACATATGTAATGGTGTGAGTAAGAAAGAGACAAAATCACATATAAGGTATATTGGTCGGTAAAAACAAAGATGAAAAAAAAGTGAGAGATGTCAAGTGACACCCGGATGGAACGAAGTTCCTTTCGATTAATTAGTGAAGGAATTGTAATTTGTAAATACAACAGAGTGTTTATACATACATAAGCATTTATTATTGTCTGTATTAAATCTCTTATTACCTAAATCCATCAGCAATGTCCGGAAATTGTGCAGAACAGAAACACTGTCAGGATTCATTATTGTTATTATTTTGTATTATTTTATTATTTACTAGCTGACCCGGCCACGCGTTGCTGTGGCTAAGGTTTTTGTTATATTACATTGTAGTAAACTATTTAAGAGGAACAGTAGGAGAAAATCAGTCATGGGAACCACAATGCTTTTTTACATAGATGCCATTTGTAAAAAAATATGGTGACCTTCATGACAGATTTTTTACTACCGTAAACCCTTAATACAATGAAATTATTATTTACGAATGAAGACGGAAACGTTAAAGCTGGTATAAAAATTTACTGGATTGGGATTTGAATGGGAAGGATTTTAAACGCGATTGATTCAAATTTTCGTGCAATTGATATTAATCAAAAATCAATACAAAAGAATTTTATTATTTATAGCTGTACCCGGCGCACGTTGCTATGCCAACAACTAAAATAAATTTAAGAAAAATAAAAGATAAGAAGAGATAGAGAAGGAAAGAAAGTTTATAGTTTTGTTTTACTTATCGCACCAAAAATATATCTTTCGAACTTATATTTATACGAATTCGTATAGATTTCTATTAATCAGTATTGAATTTGATACATGGAAGCGCCATCTGGTGGTAACTTCCATTAATACGAATATCATATTCATCTTACCCATTAAAAATAGATCATCATACTGATTTTCATGACAATCGGTTGAACGGGACAGAAGTTGCTACTCTGCAGCGCCACCTGATGGCAAGTGGCATCAATGAGCATATCATACAAACCTTCTCCGTGGAAAAATACATATGCATACCACATTTCATGACAATCGGTTGAACAGGGCAGAAGTTGCTACTCTGCAGCGCTACCTGATGGCGAGTGGCATCAATGAGTATATCATACAAACCTTCTCCGTGCTAAAATACATATACATACCAATTTTCATGACAATCGGTTGAACGGGGCAGAAGTTGCTACTTTGCAGCGCCACCTGGTGGCGAGTGGCATCAATGAGCATATCATATAAACCTTCTCCGTGGAAAAAAAATATATACCAATTTTCATAATAATCGGTCCAGTAGTTTTTGAGTTCATCGATTTCATACATACAAACATCCTTTTTTATATATTATTATGGAATGTATTTATTTCTTGCCCCACGTTGGATCGACAATTTATTATGGAATGGATTTATTTACTCTTTTCTTTGCTCCAGCTGCTCCTTCTTTTTATTAGGTCTGGGTTCAAAATTGTATTTTCTTGTTTAATTTAAAACCATATTCATGTTGTATAACTTTATTTCAACTTTTTACTTTCAAATACAAATTCAAAATTTTCTAACTGTTATCAGTCCTTTCTATTCAAAAAGTAAAATCTGATCAAATTATTTATATCATTCCCTAGGTAACTTCTTTAAAAAAATAAATAATAAACAAAATCAACAACTTTCAACTCTTTCTGAAATAAAATTCTTAAACATCTATATAAAAACAGTTACCTAATATGAAATACAAAACTTTTATTAACCAATCATATCATAACAATATATATAGAATATTTGTACCTTGTTATCTAGTTTTTTAGGTAATTTAGTTTTATAATCTCCATGTTGTTAATTATTATAGAGTAAAACTTGTAAAAAAGGAAAATTCCTTAAATAAATTAATAAATAAATAAAATTTATACATTCCATAAATTAAAACTATGGGTGTGATGCCACAGGTTAATTTAAGGTTTATTTAATTAAGTAACCACGTTTCCGAACAAACGATGCTCTTTCAATATAGTCTATGGCTGTGAATGACATTGACATTCGTTACGGGCGTTTTTTAAAATATGCAAAATTAAATGTCCATTTTTCAATATTTCTGAGAGATTTTCTTAATATTTTCTTCCGTTAGAACCTTCTCCTAATAATAACAAATACAACACAAAAAGAATGAGTAAAATTGGTCCAGCCATTCACGCGTGATGCCATGACCAAGGAAAACGGGTTTAATTTTTATATATATAGATTATCTTCAAAAAACCTGTATAAACTTAACAAAGTCACGACACTATACTGTTCAAAGCAAAATAGAAAATTGTAAATTCATTATCACCTGAATATTTTCAACAGTTCGTTTCTTTTAACAAAAGTGTCCATTCATACAATGCCAGAGGTTTAGATGACATACATGTACCTAGAATTACTTTTTATTTTAATTTAAAACAGGAATTAACAATTAAATTTTAAAATATTTGACAGTAACTGACAGTTAAGGTAATTTGACGTAACGAACTATTTTTAAAATATTTATGAATTTATTAATTTATAAAAACAGGATGAAATAAAATATAATACTATTATAGGTACTTATTTTTTTCTACAGTATTTTCTTTTAATTTAAATTAGTGTCTTTTTAATTGTACTTTTATTAGTATTTATTTATGTATATTAGGGTTTCCTATTTAAATAAAGATAGGTATATCTATCTTTGAGAGAGAGAGAGAGACAGACAAACATGCGTGTGTCGTGTCGTGACAAATTTTGGTCTGAATTTTTTTCGGCTAGCCTCAGTCCACGAATCAGTCGTACCTAACGCGCGAAAAGGAACTCCGTTCCAATAATTACTATTTAAGTCATAACTATAAGTCCTTTGAATACCGTTTAAACATTCAGTACGTTGAAAAGAGATAGATATACAAAAAACAGTCTGAGCTAATGTTATTGTATTACAGTGACGTTCACATTGTGTTTGACAGATTGTTTTATTATTCTGTCACGTAAGTTTACATATTAAGTATAGTCCATTTCACCGTTTTTGGCCGATTTGATATTAGAAACCACTGAAATAAGATTAAACTGTCATCCAAGTTACCAATGGCGGAGAGTTTTTTTTGTCTAAATAAGGTCGTAAGTTTCTGAAACTATCAGTGTGGTTTGACATCTACAAAAATATGACATTAATAATTATTAAATTCAACCCTTCAACAACGAGCCGTACATGAAGGTTACTAGGAATGTGAATTAAGTCAAGACTTCCGTATTGAATACTTTTTATCTACCGGTGAAACAAGATGCAGTTACGTAAGTGTTGTATTAAAAAACAAACGTCCTCATTTAAATTTCTAACTTGCCTGTATCTGAGAGAGATGTAATTTACTTCGAGTATGATTTCTGTCATCAGCCAAAAACGGTGAAATGGACTATATAGTATTTTATAATAATAATAATATTTAGTAATGAGTATTGTATTGGGTGCATCCGAATTCTACCACAAATGAAAATGTTACCTGATTTTTTAAAACTTAAGAGATTAGGAAAAAATCAAAACTCTGCCAGGAACAATTACGTTTACTCGTATTAAGTATTAAGTATGTAAATATTTAATACCTAAAGAGTTTCCAAAAGTGATAATAGGGTAATATTAAGCAGGAAAAAGAAGTGAGGTGAATGTTTTTTATTGAGTATCATATCAAACAGTTTATTCTCTACCAGAGCATCATCTACCATGTTTAGTAAAAAAAGCATTGTGTGGTTTTATGAAACCACGGTAAAAGTAAAACTTTTTTTCACACTATAGACATTTAACTAAAAATTTTTCGAATAATATTCCATTAAGGGTATAAAAATCGCTTTATCAAATCAAAATCATAATCAAAATCGAAATCGAAATCGAAATCGAAATCAAAATCGAAATCGAAATCGAAATCGAAATCGAAATCGAAATCAAAATCTAAATCGAAATCAAAATCAAAAATAAACAACAACATGCACCAGCAAAAAGTAATACTATACACTACACACTACACGGTCAGCTGCTGCAAACTATAGGCGCCGCCTACTTTATACTTACTCGGCGGTCGACCGACATGCGACATGCACTAACACAGACCAAAAAACGATGTAATAAAAGTTTCACTTTAAAAAGGAAATAAGTTAATTGTAATGAATAATTTTAAGTTTTCCAAAGCTAATACTAGCAAGTGTGAAAAAATTCGATGGATATGTTGTAACGCTAAATGTACCTACAGCTAGAATAGAAGTAGAGGTCAAAAGAGAACACAATCATGGTTTAAAAAAAAACTTGCAAGAAATGCAGTAAGTAATAGTGTAAAAAGGAAAGCAATTTGTGATCAAACTAAGAAACCATAAAAATTAATAATTCGAGAATTGCAATCAAATAATTTTGCGGAAAACATTAACTCAGAAGATGTTAATTAAAAACGACAAAATATTTATGAGACAAGAAGAAAAATCCTGCCAATATTAGGTACCTAAAACCAAGAAGAGGTGTTCAATACTGTTCGTGAATTACATTTTATTAGAAATCGCGGGAAAGAGTTTCTTATGGTGGCAGATCAATCAAAAAAATAAATGTGTTTTCCTGTTTTTCTAATCTAACATTTTTATTTAAGTCAGAGTGTATTTTGATGAACGGAACATTCGAACATACGACGAGAATTTTTTTGACGGATTTATAGTGTGGTTCTCGTTTTGTGGATGCCTAATCTTTGGCAAACTTCTTGAAACAGCTTGCTCTCAAAATTTCTTCCCTGGTCTGAATGTAATTCTAATGGTACCCCAAATCGGCTTACGAATTCTTCAACCAATATATCTGCTAAAGTGATAGCTTCCTGATTGGGAACTGCATATGCTTCAACCCATTTAGTGAAGTAGTCCATTACAACAAAGATGTACTTGTTTCCTACATCGGTCTGTGGAAGTGGCCCCAATACATCTACTGCGATTCTTTCAAAAGCACTTCCAACCAGGTATTGCTGCATTTCCGCCTTCGGTTTTCGGTGCGGACCGTTACTGGCAGCACATGTAGTGCATTTACGACACCAATCTTTAACATCATTAGTGCAATTTACCCAGTAAAATCTATCTCGGATCTTTTGCAGCGTTTTTGTGATACCCAGATGTCCTCCAGAACTATCATTATGCATCTGTTTTAAAATTTCTGGTAGGTACAGCATTTCTTGGGACCACTATTTGTTTCCTTGTTTCTGTGCCCTCGGAATTTTCTACAAGTCTTTTAACGAGCCCTCCGTCCAAAATTAAAGAGTTCCATTGGGACCAGTATGCTTTTAAAGCAGGAGAGAATGAGGATATCTCTCTCCACAACGGACGACGGTCCATTCTCTTTCACTCCCTAATCTTTCTCAGAACGGGATCGTTTTCTTGTTGCTCCTCCAGCATAGAGCTCTCATCTTCTGGCACAACCTTAACTAAGGCAAGTTTTTCCTCGTTCTGCTCCATACGGGTACAATGGGGGCAATCAGGTTGACATGGTCTTCTGGAAAGTGCATCAGCATTACGATGTCTTGTTCCAGGTCTGTGCTCGATTTCAACATCATATTCCTGCAGTTTTTCGAGCCATCTTGCTATCTGTCCTTCTGGGTTCCTAAAGCTAAGTAGCCACTTTAAACTAGCATGGTCTGTTCTGATCAGGAATTTTCTGCCATACAGATATTTATAAAAGTGTTCGACGGATTTTACAACTGCTAACAGTTCCCTCCGAGTTACACAGTAGTTCTTTTCAGCTTTCGATAAAGTTTTGCTGAAGTAACCAACCACTCTTTCTTTACCGTCTTGTAGCTGTGACAAGACGGCTCCAATTCCCACATTGCTGGCGTCGGTGTCCAGAATAAGCTTACCATCAGGAAGTGGATAAGCAAGAACAGGTGCTGACGTAAGCTGTTTCTTCAATATTTCAAACGCCTTTTGACATTCCTGATCCCAACAGAAGGACTTATCTTGTTCTGTCAAACGTGTCAAGGGTTTGGCGATGTCTCCAAAATTCTTGACATATCGTCGGTAATAGGAACAAAGACCCAAGAAACTCCGGAGCTGATGTTTGTCGATAGGGATTGGCCATTCCTGAACGGCTTGTATCTTAGCGGGGTCAACAGCAACGCCATCCTTGCTTACGTTATGTCCTAAATAGTTGACCTGTCTCTGGAACAAGTAGCATTTCTTAACATTCAATGTTAGATTAGCGTTCTGTAATCTTTTAAAAACTTCTTCCAGGTTAGATAAATGTTTTTTAAAGGTCTTACCCATTATGATAATGTCGTCTAGATAAACTAGACAAGTTTCCCATGACAAACCCCGCAGGATGTTCTCCATTAGTCGTTCAAACGTCGCAGGAGCATTACAGAGGCCAAATGGAAGGACCGTGAATTGCCATAACCCTGATCCACTGGTAAAGGCAGTCTTTTCTTTGTCTGCAGGATTCATTTTAACTTGCCAGTATCCGCTTTTAAGGTCCAAGGTAGAAAACAGAGTAGAACCCGCCAAAGCGTCGAGGGCATCATCAATCCTTGGCAGAGGATAACTGTCCTTCTTAGTGACATCATTTAGCTTTCGATAGTCGACACAAAACCGCATTGATCCGTCTTTCTTTCTCACTAATACCACAGGAGAAGCCCACGGACTACTGGATGGTTCGACTATGCCATTTTGAATCATTTCTTTAAGGGCTCTGTCTGCTTCTTCCTTTTTAACTTGAGGCATCCTTCGGGGTACCTGTCGAATCGGACGTGCATCACCAGTGTCAATTCTATGTTGTACAACATCAGTTCTTCCTAGTTTACTTTTAGAGCCAAATACAGGTTTATAACGATAAAGTAGATCTCTTGCCTGTTTCTTTTCTAATTTTGACAAAGAGGGATCTAATTTTGTCATTAATTGTTCAATTTCGTTGGTCTCATCTGTTTCCGTAACGTTTACCTTGTGAATTATGGCCGTTACTGGTTCTAAACTTCCCATTTCCGTGTCCTTTCGGAGAAAAACTGGATGATCGTTCAAGTTGATAACTCGGATGGGTACCTCTTTGGTGGATCTAACAAGAGTCTTACCCACAAGGAGTCCTTTTCCCAATTCATGGTCATGGTTCTTCGGCTCTATCATGGCTGGGGCACCATCTGGCTCCGGTCCATCCAACCGCGCTGTGACGACACATTCGCAGCTCGCCGGAAGTTCGATATCATCGATTAGCTTGATCGAGGCATTGTCAACTTGTTTTCGGTGCAGGAATATTTCTTCATTACCAGTACGAAGGATACGTTGGCGAAGATCCAAATGAAAACCACAGTGGAGCATAACATCCATGCCCAGAACAACATCTTCATCAACGTCAGCCACCAGCACTGAGTGAACAAGAGAGGTTGAACCAAACTGTAGCGTCACCTGTATCTCCCGTAGACTCTAGCAGAATCTCCGGTAGCGGTACGCAGTCTCCAACTGGTAGGCAACATCTTATTTTGCATAATGATGGTTGGTCGGACGATAGTTTTTGTAGCTCCAGTGTCTACCAGCATGCTAATATTCTTCCCATCAAGGAGGCCATCTACATATAAGCTGTCCACGTGATGTCGCAGAGTTGCCAATTTAATGGTGTGAGGGACTACGGGAATGTTTGGGGTCGAAGGCGCCCTCCAGGAGTCGACCCGTTTAGAGTTTTCCTGCTGCAGGGGTACTTCAGCAGGAGATTTTTCTTTATGGGGGCAAGTATTTCTTATATGGCCTAGTTCTCCGCAGTTCCAGCATCTCACTGGGCGCCTTCTTTTTGGAGATAACTTCATAAACCTCTCTACTACTGCTTCAACGTCGCTAACGGAATGAACGGCATGGTCGTAGTTACCGGTGATTTTCCTCAGTCGAGCAACTCCACGTGAGGCCTCCGTCGCCGCCTCAAACTCCAGGGCAATGGTCAAGGCGTCCACAAGGGTCTTCGGCCGCGCCAACCGTACAGCGCGCTGCAACTCGACGTCACGAAGACCATCGGTGAAGGTTTGGACTGCTAGGCACTCCAGGAAATCCTCCGCTGCATTTGAATACGCAAGTCGTACCATTCTTGCTACATCCGCTTCAAATTCCTGGATAGTTTCTCCATTTTTCTGTTTTCGGCTCTTTAACTGCATTCGGTACACAGGTTGTAGATGAGTTTGACCATAACGCATCTCTAGACGATTCACCAATAACTCGAAGTTGTCAGCTTCATCCGGCGTCAATGATTGCAAGACGTCTAAAGCTTCGCCTCGCAGAGCTACGGTTAGGGACAATGCTTTCTCCTGGGATGACCATCCATTAGCTCTGGCCGCTGCGTCGAATTGTTTCAGGTAATTTGGCCAGGAAGTCTTCCCGTCGAAGGTCGGGGGTTTCATCGTCGTTCGTACCTGGGTAGTCTCCCCATTTCCTCGTCGGTCGACGTCGATGTGGCAGGTCTCCATCCTTTCTGCATCTCCGTCGCCGTGGTGGATGGGCTGGTTTCGACGACAAGCTTCCTGTTCTTGTTGAAGCTTCCTTATTTCGGACTGAATTTGCTGGTTGATCTGGTCTCGCAAATTGGCAACTTGCTGATTTTGCTGGTCTTGTATGTTGGTCACTTGCTGATTTATGTTGTCCACTTGCTGATTCAAGTTGTCTACTTGCTGATTCAAGTTGGCTACTTGCTGATTTTGCTCGTCACGCAGATGTGATATTTGCTGGGAGAACGAACTGGATAACTCATCTGATAGGGTAGACATCCGTTTTGATAGCTCCTCTTGTTGGCTCTTCATCTGACTGGATAGCACCTCTTGTTGGTTCGTCATTCGTCCTGATAGCTCCTCTTTCAGCTGGGACATATCTTCGCGCTGGCTCTTCATCTGACTAGATAGCTCCTCTTGCTGGCTCGTCATAGTCGTCATTCGTCCTGATAGTTCAGAAATTGCTTTTTGAACCGGGTCATCGAACTCCACAACGTCAGGGTCCAAATTATTACTTAGGTAGTATTCACGGAGCCTATTCAACAATACAGATTTGGTCCCAGTAGTTTCCAATTCTAATTCTTCGAGCTCTCTTCTGAGCTCTGCCACCAATAGTTCATTTATCTTTTTTCCAGGCATTCTTATATTTTCACCCCACACCTGATGTTGTGTATGTAATGTGTATAACTATTTTGAATTAAGTCGCAATGGGAAATTGTAGTAATTATTTTATTTGTGACATAATTTTACATAAAGTCATAATTAATTTCCTTACAAAATTGTATCCATAACAACACCAAATACCAATGTCTACACGAATGCAACATTATGCTATTTATTTACAAAGTTTTAAATATGATATTCGTTATAAAAATACAAAAGATCATGCAAATGCTGACTTCTTATCTAGATTACCAATAAAGTCAGAATCTTTTACAATATACGATGAACCTGATATTTTTGAGCTGAGTCAAATTGAAACACTTCCAGTTTCAAGCTCTGAAATTGCATATGAAACACAAAAGGATGATTCTCTTAAACCTTTATTACGTGCCTTAGAAACAGGTAAAGAAATTACATCTAACTTAAGATTTAGTATTCCACAAACGGAATTTGCATTACAACAGGGATGTATTATGCGTGGTATTAGAGTGGTAATACCAAAGAAGTTACAATCAAAAATTTTACAAGAACTACACTGTTCACATTTTGGAATGAATAAAATGAAAAGTTTAGCTAGAAATTATTGTTGGTGGAATAATATGGACAAAGATATTGAAACTATTGTTAGAAATTGTATAGAATGTAGACAACTGCAAAATAACCCAATAAAAGTGCCAGTGCATCCTTGGGAACAAAGTTCAGAGCCATTTGATAGGGTACATATAGATTATATGGAATTTGGTGGAAGAAATTATTTTATCTTAGTTGACGCTTATTCGCGTTGGTTAGAAGTTTATATAACTAAAGACAAATCTAGTGTTACAACTATATTTATCTGCAGAAAAATATTCTCCACATTTGGTATTCCTCGGTGTTTAGTTAGCGATAATCCACAACAATTTAAATCTTATAAATTTCAAAATTTTCTTAAATCAAATGGAATTAAACATAAATTAATAGCTCCATATCATCCTGCAACTAATGGGTTAGTGGAGAGATGTGTGCAAACAGTAAAGAAACATCTAAAAACACTAAATCCTTTTGTTAGTGATAAAGATGTGGACGTACAACTACAAGAATTTTTATTACAGTATCGAAAAATGCCTCATTCAGTAACTAAACAATCTCCTTCTAATTTAATGTTTAAAAGGGAGATTAGATCGCGAATTGATAATATTAAACCAAAATTAGAGAAGTCTCCAAATGTTTCATTTAGTACAAACAGTGAAAATATTCGTAATTTCTTAGTAAATGAACCAGTTATGGTTAGAAATTATACAGGTCACAATAGATGGGTTGCTGGTAAGGTGAAAGATAAATTAGGGAAATTACATTATTTGGTTAAACTTAATGATGGTAGAGTTTGGAAGAGGCATATTAATCAAATGCGCTAAAGTAGTAATTAAGTATTTATATATAGATTGTTAATTTTTTTTTAATCTTCGTTAATTTGAATAGTTGACATGAGAAAGAGTGTTGGGTTTTCTCAGTAGACATTGGTATTTGGTGTTGTTATGGATACAATTTTGTAAGGAAATTAATTATGACTTTATGTAAAATTATGTCACAAATAAAATAATTACTACAATTTCCCATTGCGACTTAATTCAAAATAGTTATACACATTACATACACAACACCTGACACCAATTTGAAACACGTATGGGGGCTTTTTACACAATTTATTTACAAAATTGTTAAGATACACTGAACTCTGCTGGATAACGTCTAACTACTTGACAATACAATGAACTCTTCTGAACACTTGACTCGAACTGACGTTAACTGTCCGTGCATCCCCTTATATACAACATTATTTAATCTAGTTAGTGTGTTTAGAAGTTTCTAGAATTTTCTAGAAACATTATTTAAAATGGTCAGTTGATTTTTTTTTACAAACTTCTAAAAATCAACTGCCAACAACAATCTTTCAAATTAAGGTCCCTTCCTTTACGGTTATCCCGTTACAAGCTTTTACCGGACGCATTTACAATAAAATAGTTGGTCTAAGACAGCGGTCAATTCTATGGTAACCGAGTTTTGTATATATTTAAAACTATAAAATAACTTGACATATTTTGATTGTGAATTAATGGAAGATGAAATTATACCAGATGAAATTGATAAGGCGGCCACCCAAGCAAGGTTTGTTAAAAAAAATGTTAAAATCGCAGGCTTGCAATTTGCTTACTCGTCCAGTAAAAGACCACTTTCAGGACTTGTTACGTAAACTAATATTATTGCGGTAAAGTAACGAAAAAGCTAGAATCTTTTCCGCGTTTTTCGTCACTTTCTCCCATCATAATTCAGTAAGTGATAAAACAGTTCAAAAGCTTGGTCGTCTAGATTAGACCACCCTCCGGAACACCAGGTATACGTATCGTTATATAGAATTGCATTTTTTTGTTTTAATTATTTTTGAAGCTACGCTTTCTATGTATGGGACGTTCTGGCGAAAATCTTGGATAATTGAAAAGAAGTATGGAAAGAGCAGAAATATTATGAAAATATATTAAAAATAATTTAAAATATTTAGAAATTCACGAAAAACTTAAAAAGAGTATAAAACGAAAATAAAATCTGTTTGTTTGGTAATATTAAATTAATATTTTTATTAAAATAAATCCATATAATCCTTAATAAATATTTCATTACTTAATATATTTTTAAATCTCCAACATAATTTTCCTCCTTGAACTAAAACAACACAAATAATTGATTTGAAACGAACATTGTATGCAGTTCTTAAATAAAGATGTTATTAATTTCGTAAATGTACATTAAAGGCTCATCATTTGCTTGAGGGTCATAAAATTGCAGTCATTGATCTGCAGTTTCTTTGTCTCTTTAGAAAATTATAAGAATTTTAGTCTTTTGTTACCTTCAAGCTATTTTAAATAGTATGATAAATTATCAGTCAATATCAGTATGTTGACATCCATTGCAAATAGATTTTCTTTTTAAATACCACTTGGTTGGAAAATATTGTAGGCAATTGTTTTTTTACAAATATTGTTTTTTAGTTTTTTTTGCTTTTTTCGGTTTTCTTCTATTGTTCCCTATTTTAATTTTTTTCTTTTTTTTTCGATTTTGTCCCACTTTCTTGTTTCTAAGTGTATATTCTAGAAATCAAAATATAGCAGCATCTACTGGGTGTTTATGCAACCTAGATTTCAAACGGTATTGAAAACTAGTTTCCACCATTTTTTCACAGTTTTTTGTATCTTTTTCGATTTTAGCCAGTTTTCCACAAATTTCCCATTACTTACTATTTTTTACAATTTTTCAAAATATTTACGTTTTTTTTTAATCTTTTTTGGTTTTCACAATTTTTGCAACATTTCTGTTTTTTTAGCTGTTTCCAGATTTGTCACTTTTTGACAATTTTTTACGATTTTCTAACTTTACTACTACTTTTCCTTATTTTTCACGATATTTTTTTCCATTTTGCAATGTTCTTAATTTTACAAATTGTTACAATATATTCGTATATTGTTATTTATTCTATCTGATTTTTCCAAGTTTTACTATTTTTTAGATTTTTTACGAAATTTCATTTTTTTATTTTTTAAATTTTTCCAGTTTTTACATATTTTTCACCATTTTACTATTGTTTTCAATTTTCTGAATTTTTTTACTTTAACAGTTTATTTTTAATTTTCCCCAGTTTTTTACTTTTTTGCCGGTTTCTAAATTTAAGATATTCCAGTTTTTTTCGTTTTTGCCCCATTTTAGTGTTATTTTTCCAAGTTTTACTATTTTTTAGATTTTTTACGAAATTTCATTTTTTTATTTTTTCAATTTTTCCAGTTTTTACATATTTTTCACCATTTTACTATTGTTTTCAATTTTCTGAATTTTTTTACTTTAACAGTTTATTTTTAATTTTCCCCAGTTTTTTACTTTTTTGCCGGTTTCTAAATTTAAGATATTCCAGTTTTTTTCGTTTTTGCCCCATTTTAGTGTTATTTTTCCAAGTTTTACTATTTTTTAGATTTTTTACGAAATTTCATTTTTTTATTTTTTCAATTTTTCCAGTTTTTACATATTTTTCACCATTTTACTATTGTTTTCAATTTTCTGAATTTTTTTACTTTAACAGTTTATTTTTAATTTTCCCCAGTTTTTTACTTTTTTGCCGGTTTCTAAATTTAAGATATTCCAGTTTTTTTCGTTTTTGCCCCATTTTAGTGTTATTTTTCCAAGTTTTACTATTTTTTAGATTTTTTACGAAATTTCATTTTTTTATTTTTTCAATTTTTCCAGTTTTTACATATTTTTCACCATTTTACTATTGTTTTCAATTTTCTGAATTTTTTTACTTTAACAGTTTATTTTTAATTTTCCCCAGTTTTTTACTTTTTTGCCGGTTTCTAAATTTAAGATATTCCAGTTTTTTTCGTTTTTGCCCCATTTTAGTGTTATTTTTCCAAGTTTTACTATTTTTTAGATTTTTTACGAAATTTCATTTTTTTATTTTTTCAATTTTTCCAGTTTTTACATATTTTTCACCATTTTACTATTGTTTTCAATTTTCTGAATTTTTTTACTTTAACAGTTTATTTTTAATTTTCCCCAGTTTTTTACTTTTTTGCCGGTTTCTAAATTTAAGATATTCCAGTTTTTTTCGTTTTTGCCCCATTTTAGTGTTATTTTTCCAAGTTTTACTATTTTTTAGATTTTTTACGAAATTTCATTTTTTTATTTTTTCAATTTTTCCAGTTTTTACATATTTTTCACCATTTTACTATTGTTTTCAATTTTCTGAATTTTTTTACTTTAACAGTTTATTTTTAATTTTCCCCAGTTTTTTACTTTTTTGCCGGTTTCTAAATTTAAGATATTCCAGTTTTTTTCGTTTTTGCCCCATTTTAGTGTTATTTTTCCAAGTTTTACTATTTTTTAGATTTTTTACGAAATTTCATTTTTTTATTTTTTCAATTTTTCCAGTTTTTACATATTTTTCACCATTTTACTATTGTTTTCAATTTTCTGAATTTTTTTACTTTAACAGTTTATTTTTAATTTTCCCCAGTTTTTTACTTTTTTGCCGGTTTCTAAATTTAAGATATTCCAGTTTTTTTCGTTTTTGCCCCATTTTAGTGTTATTTTTCCAAGTTTTACTATTTTTTAGATTTTTTACGAAATTTCATTTTTTTATTTTTTCAATTTTTCCAGTTTTTACATATTTTTCACCATTTTACTATTGTTTTCAATTTTCTGAATTTTTTTACTTTAACAGTTTATTTTTAATTTTCCCCAGTTTTTTACTTTTTTGCCGGTTTCTAAATTTAAGATATTCCAGTTTTTTTCGTTTTTGCCCCATTTTAGTGGTATTTTTCCAAGTTTTACTATTTTTTAGATTTTTTACGAAATTTCATTTTTTTATTTTTTCAATTTTTCCAGTTTTTACATATTTTTCACCATTTTACTATTGTTTTCAATTTTCTGAATTTTTTTACTTTAACAGTTTATTTTTAATTTTCCCCAGTTTTTTACTTTTTTGCCGGTTTCTAAATTTAAGATATTCCAGTTTTTTTCGTTTTTGCCCCATTTTAGTGTTATTTTTCCAAGTTTTACTATTTTTTAGATTTTTTACGAAATTTCATTTTTTTATTTTTTCAATTTTTCCAGTTTTTACATATTTTTCACCATTTTACTATTGTTTTCAATTTTCTGAATTTTTTTACTTTAACAGTTTATTTTTAATTTTCCCCAGTTTTTTACTTTTTTGCCGGTTTCTAAATTTAAGATATTCCAGTTTTTTTCGTTTTTGCCCCATTTTAGTGTTATTTTTCCAAGTTTTACTATTTTTTAGATTTTTTACGAAATTTCATTTTTTTATTTTTTCAATTTTTCCAGTTTTTACATATTTTTCACCATTTTACTATTGTTTTCAATTTTCTGAATTTTTTTACTTTAACAGTTTATTTTTAATTTTCCCCAGTTTTTTACTTTTTTGCCGGTTTCTAAATTTAAGATATTCCAGTTTTTTTCGTTTTTGCCCCATTTTAGTGTTATTTTTCCAAGTTTTACTATTTTTTAGATTTTTTACGAAATTTCATTTTTTTATTTTTTCAATTTTTCCAGTTTTTACATATTTTTCACCATTTTACTATTGTTTTCAATTTTCTGAATTTTTTTACTTTAACAGTTTATTTTTAATTTTCCCCAGTTTTTTACTTTTTTGCCGGTTTCTAAATTTAAGATATTCCAGTTTTTTTCGTTTTTGCCCCATTTTAGTGTTATTTTTCCAAGTTTTACTATTTTTTAGATTTTTTACGAAATTTCATTTTTTTATTTTTTCAATTTTTCCAGTTTTTACATATTTTTCACCATTTTACTATTGTTTTCAATTTTCTGAATTTTTTTACTTTAACAGTTTATTTTTAATTTTCCCCAGTTTTTTACTTTTTTGCCGGTTTCTAAATTTAAGATATTCCAGTTTTTTTCGTTTTTGCCCCATTTTAGTGTTATTTTTCCAAGTTTTACTATTTTTTAGATTTTTTACGAAATTTCATTTTTTTATTTTTTCAATTTTTCCAGTTTTTACATATTTTTCACCATTTTACTATTGTTTTCAATTTTCTGAATTTTTTTACTTTAACAGTTTATTTTTAATTTTCCCCAGTTTTTTACTTTTTTGCCGGTTTCTAAATTTAAGATATTCCAGTTTTTTTCGTTTTTGCCCCATTTTAGTGTTATTTTTCCAAGTTTTACTATTTTTTAGATTTTTTACGAAATTTCATTTTTTTATTTTTTCAATTTTTCCAGTTTTTACATATTTTTCACCATTTTACTATTGTTTTCAATTTTCTGAATTTTTTTACTTTAACAGTTTATTTTTAATTTTCCCCAGTTTTTTACTTTTTTGCCGGTTTCTAAATTTAAGATATTCCAGTTTTTTTCGTTTTTGCCCCATTTTAGTGTTATTTTTCCAAGTTTTACTATTTTTTAGATTTTTTACGAAATTTCATTTTTTTATTTTTTCAATTTTTCCAGTTTTTACATATTTTTCACCATTTTACTATTGTTTTCAATTTTCTGAATTTTTTTACTTTAACAGTTTATTTTTAATTTTCCCCAGTTTTTTACTTTTTTGCCGGTTTCTAAATTTAAGATATTCCAGTTTTTTTCGTTTTTGCCCCATTTTAGTGGTATTTTTCCAAGTTTTACTATTTTTTAGATTTTTTACGAAATTTCATTTTTTTATTTTTTCAATTTTTCCAGTTTTTACATATTTTTCACCATTTTACTATTGTTTTCAATTTTCTGAATTTTTTTACTTTAACAGTTTATTTTTAATTTTCCCCAGTTTTTTACTTTTTTGCCGGTTTCTAAATTTAAGATATTCCAGTTTTTTTCGTTTTTGCCCCATTTTAGTGTTATTTTTCCAAGTTTTACTATTTTTTAGATTTTTTACGAAATTTCATTTTTTTATTTTTTCAATTTTTCCAGTTTTTACATATTTTTCACCATTTTACTATTGTTTTCAATTTTCTGAATTTTTTTACTTTAACAGTTTATTTTTAATTTTCCCCAGTTTTTTACTTTTTTG
This sequence comes from Altica lythri, assembly GCA_964028335.1. NCBI lineage: Eukaryota > Metazoa > Arthropoda > Insecta > Coleoptera > Chrysomelidae > Altica > Altica lythri. Next base: position 44,334,853 of record OZ034808.1, on the reverse strand, counting down.
CCGGTTTCTAAATTTAAGATATTCCAGTTTTTTTCGTTTTTGCCCCATTTTAGTGTTATTTTTCCAAGTTTTACTATTTTTTAGATTTTTTACGAAATTTCATTTTTTTATTTTTTCAATTTTTCCAGTTTTTACATATTTTTCACCATTTTACTATTGTTTTCAATTTTCTGAATTTTTTTACTTTAACAGTTTATTTTTAATTTTCCCCAGTTTTTTACTTTTTTGCCGGTTTCTAAATTTAAGATATTCCAGTTTTTTTCGTTTTTGCCCCATTTTAGTGTTATTTTTCCAAGTTTTACTATTTTTTAGATTTTTTACGAAATTTCATTTTTTTATTTTTTCAATTTTTCCAGTTTTTACATATTTTTCACCATTTTACTATTGTTTTCAATTTTCTGAATTTTTTTACTTTAACAGTTTATTTTTAATTTTCCCCAGTTTTTTACTTTTTTGCCGGTTTCTAAATTTAAGATATTCCAGTTTTTTTCGTTTTTGCCCCAGTTTAATGTTATTACATTTAATCCAATTTCTTCAAATTTTGTCGACTTTTCTTATTTTTACAATGTTTCCATTTTTTTGTATTTAATTTTCTTTTTTTTTTTAATTTTTAACGATATTTTCTTTACTTTTTTATTTTTTAATTTTTTTGATTAAATATTGTCTTTTTGTACGTTTATTGCACTCTTTCACTATAGTTTAAAAAATGCTTTATTGCTAATTTTTTTACCTTTTCATATTTTATTTCTGATTTATTTTCAGCTATCGCTACTTTTTTTTTCGATCTATTTTATCAAGTTTGCTATTTTTTTCGATTTTTTTCACTTTTATAAGATATTTCCAAATTTTTACTTTTTTTTAATCTCAACAAATTGTTTATACTGTCTTTCGTTTTTTTTCCTATCTTACCCAATTTTTACCCATTGTTTTAAACGTTTTTAAATTTTTAACGATGGTTTTGTTTTTTCTTTTTTTTCCAAATTTTGCCTGATGTTTCAGATGTTTTAATTAAATTTGTTCAAATTACTCCATATAAAACATTAAAAATTCACGCGAGAATCAAAGAATGTTCTGGATTTTTCTAATTTCTGTTATACAGGGTGTTAATGAATAAGTGTTACAGATTTTAAGGGCAGATACACCATGCAGAAATATGGTGAAACTTTATATAAACATATGGTTTTTAAGCTTTGGTTTCGGAGCTGGAGCTCTTTGAAGATGATGTCTCTAGGTCAATTTTTTTTCAAATATCTTCAGAACGCCACTATGAAAAAATATGAAATTTGGCAGAGTTAGTAAACTTTATAAGACAATTGATCTGATGCTAATTAGATATTTCCAACACGATCATAAGCGTCTCATTTGGGGGGGGCACTGGATATTTTTTGTCATATTTTTTTTGTTTGTCACTTTTTTATATTTTTGATAATTAATTAAGAAACTTTAGGGTTTTTACTTGAAAAAAGGTACTCTTGTTTAGAGTCCACAGGACGCACCGTTTTAGATAAAAATCAATTTTTAAATTTTTATGTTTTTTATTATAGCTTTCATACTAATTATTTAAAATAAAAGTAAGCTCTGAAAAATCAACAAAAAGATTTTATTTGTAATAATTATTATAAAAATTGTTCAAAATGACCTCCACCAGCCTCAATACAGGCATTGCATCTTCTTACCATATTTTGGTAAACCCTATCCAATAGACCAGGCATTGCTTGAACCTGCTGTGCAGCAGCTAAAACCCGAGCAATCAACTCCTCTTCTAACTCGATGGGTGTCTCATATACTAATGTTTTCATAAAACCCCACAAAAAATAGTCTAACGGGTTTAGTTCCGGAGAGCGGGCTGGCCACGGTACCGGTGCTTCTCGGCCTATCCATCTTTCATTAAACGTTTCATTGAGGTAATCTCGAACATCACGCGAAAAATGTGCTGGGGCACCGTCATGTTGAAGCCACATCTCCTGACGGATATTTAATGGTATATCTTCTAACAATTCTGGCAACACTTGTTGCAGAAATACTAAATAATGGGCACCAGTTAGGCAATTTGGCAGAAGATACGGACCAATTAAATGTTCATCAACAATACCAACCCACACGTTGATGCTAAACTTATTTTGGAAATGGGTGGAACGGGTAGAATGAGGATTTTCTTCAGACCAAACATGATTATTATGAAAGTTAATAATACCTTCTCTGGTAAAGGATGCCTCATCCGTAAACAGCACGCGCCGTATAAATTCTGGTTGTAATAAACAAAGTTGTGTAAACCAACGACAAAAATTTAACCTTGATTGAAAATCTGTTGGATTTAAATGTTGTACGCGTTGTTCGTGATAGGGACACTTATGTCATTTACACCCATGGTATGAGCAATACTTCGAGTGCTAGTAGATGGTTTGTTTTCTACTTTTTGAAGCACTTCTTCTTCGAAGCTTGCGGTTCGACGACTTCTACGACCTCCACAGTTAATTTTATTGAATTTAAATGATCCTGTCTCCCTTAGTCTTTGTAAAAGTCTTTGAAATATTTTATGGGAAGGAGCTGGGCGATTTGGATATCTTTCCATGTACAAACGGCGAGCAACTCGGCCTATACAATGAGCTTCGCCATAAATTATTAGCATGTTGGCATAATCATTAAAAGTATCAGTATTCATTTTTCTTAATTAATTATCAAAAATGTAAAAAAGTGACAGACAAAAAAAATATGACAAAAAATATCCAGTGGCCCCCCCAAATGAGACGCTTATGATCGTGTTGGAAATATCTAATTAGCATCAGATACATTGTCTTATAAAGTTTACTAACTCTGCCCAATTTCATATTTTTTTATAGTAGCGTTATGAAGATATTTGAAAAAAAATGACCTGGAGACATCATCTTCAAAGAGCTCCAGCTCCGAAACCAAAGCTTAAAAACCATATGTTTATATGAAGTTTCACCATATTTCTGCATGGTCTATCTGCCCTTAAAATCTGTAACACTTATTCATTAACACCCTGTATTTGTATATGATTTTTAATATTTAAAAAAAATAAAACTCTAAGGTATAGGAATGAATGTTTCTAGATTTACATTGTGTCTCTTTTTTTTTGTTTTATTAAATAAATTATCAAATGGGAAAAAGTTAATAAATAAGGATCACGCTGAATTTTTTTTGGAACGAGGTGATTTTTGATAGTTTTTTTTAAATTTTAATATTTTTTTCTTTGTCGTTTGTTTCATGGAAAAAAATTCGAAAAGAGGTTGACCTTAAAGGCCATCCTTGCAACTTCCCGCTAGTTTTAACCGTAAAGCTATAGTAACGTGACGTATTTTGACGTTTTTGACTTTTTTTGAAATGTTTAAAAAGCCATAACTTTTTAACGCGTTATTCGATTTTGATGTTCAAGATGGCATTCGACGCAGTTTTTTGGGACCTAAAAACGTTACTGGGAGTGCAAAATCGGTTAGTCAAAAAATCTCTAAGTTATTGAAAAAAAACACTTTTTTTGAAATTTTTTGACAACGATATCTCACGAACGAATCAACCGATTTTAATTTACAAAACGGCATTCGTCGTGGTTTTTTAAGCTTGAGAGCTGATTAGGTTATGAAATTGATCGATGTAATGGTCAAAAAGATATGCCCAAAAAACATCATTTTTACCAATTGTTTTTTTGGGTTATTTTGAAATTTCTCGAAATCTCCTGGTTCGAATCGGTTTAAACTTACAGGAAATCTAAGTTAGATGGAATTCTTCGCAACGCTTTTTATTTCATTCTGATCAGTCAAGCCGTTCAAAAGTTATAAGAGGTTTACATACATCCACACACACACACATCCACACATACATACAGACACACAGACACCCTCGTAAAAATAGTCAGGGGAGGTTCCAAATACCTCAAAACGTTAAGATCCGATGAAAACTCGATTTTCGAAAAACGGGGTAAAACCAATAACTTCCCGATTTTAAAATTTTTTTTAATTTTTTTAGCGGGAAGTTAAAAAAAAAGTTCCCTGTAAGAATATATACCTACCTATGGCTATTTCACTAAATTTTATATTAAAGTAAACTTAAACTTCATTTTATTGACATTATTTAAATCTAATTAAAAAATCAATTTTCTTTATTTGCAAAGTTTAACACTTTAATAGCAATACTTAAAACTTATACTATCGAATCTATTCTAATTAAAAATATAGACACAAATCAAAAATGCGGAAGTATCTACTTTTAACAATTCCTCTACTTTATACTACCTAAATCTTAATGCATGCACATTACTAAATCGGGGGCCAATTTAATTAAGTGTTTTTTATACGTTAATAACTATAATCTATCAAAATTTAATCAATATTACAAATATTTCCGTGATTTAAAATGACGCAATAATTCAAATTTCTAATAATTTTAAAATCATCAACATAGCATTTAAACACGGATCTATTCCGTAACCCTATTTATCTTAAACCACGATTTTTAATTTTTCTCCCTGTTTTAGTAGATTTATATCTACTATTCAGCTGGTTCGCAGGTCACGACTTCGGGAAAATTTCACTACAGTTTTTCGTTTTAGGTCCCCCTGACCTCAAAAACACCTTCCGTTCAAAAGTTTATATATATATATATATATATATGTATATATATATATATATGTATGTATGTATGTATAGTTCCGATATAACGAAATCTGTGGACACGATAGCGGTCGCATTTCTTAACGGATCGAAATGAAATTTGGTACAAAAATCAATCGTCCCAAAATCGGCCGTTTGGGCGTGACATCAAATCAAAATGGAAAAAAATTCGTAACTTTTTTACTTCACCCTGTACAAAAAAATGTTAGGGGACTTTTTTGCTTGTCTTAAAGAGACCTACAACTTTTATCTAAAATATTTTTTTCTAAAACGTATACTTTTAATATAATTAATTAATATAAATCTACTGATGCGCCTGGCTTACCAAGGGCCATTTTTTTTTATTTTGTTATTACCAATTTTTAAAGGTTTTTGGAACGAAGTTCCCTTTCGGGCGTTACGAACAGTTACGACTGACGCTAGGAGCTAGCCAAAAAAAAAATCATACCAAAATTTGTCACGACAAGACACGACATACGCCTGTTGTCTCTCTCTCTCTCTCTTATAGATAGATATACCTACCTTGATTTAAATAGGAAACCCTAATATAATAAATACTAATAAAAGTACAATTAAAAAGACACTAATTTAAATTAAAAGAAAATACTGTAGAAAAAAATAAGTACCTATAATAGTATTATATTTTATTTCATCCTGTTCATAAACATTTCAAAAATAGTTCTTAACTTGACTAGTTAGGTACCTACGTCAAATTACCTTAACTGTCAGTTACTGTCAAATATTTTAATTTTAAAATTTTGTATTAAATTGTTAATTCCTGTTTTAAATTAAATTGAAATAAAAAGTAATTCTAGGTAGATGTATATCCTCTAAACCTCTGGTATTGTATAAATGGACACTTTTGTTAAAAGAAACGAACTGTTGAAAATAATGGATTTACTATTTTTTTTTCTATTTTGCTTTGAACAGTGTAGTAGTGTCGCGACTTTGTTAAGTTTATACAGGTTTTTTGTAGATAATAAATATTAAAATAATAGAAAATAAAAACAATAATGTATCCTGACAGTGTTTTTATACAGACGATAATAAATGCTTATGTATGTACAAACTCTCTGTTGTGTTTACAAATTACAATTCCTTCACTAATTCGGGTGTCCCTTGACACCTCTCACATTTTTTTTCATTTTTTTAATATATACAATTTTAAAAAATACTTTGTTACTTATTTATTTTTTATTATTTACTTTTGTTTACTTAACCAGAATTGTCTGTCACGAGTTTTTAAATTTGTTACCGATTTCTTTGGTTTTTCGATTTTTCTAATTTTTCAGTTTAATTAAATACCTATTGTTAATTTTTACACGATTTTTAAAATTATGTTATTATTTTTTTTGTTTTAATTGTTCCATATTTCTCAGTGTTTCACGATATTTCTAGTGTTTGTTCTCTATTTTTCCAATTATTATCGTTTTTTTCCCATTTTCCAAATATCCCATATTTTTTACAGCTTTCCCAATTTTTCACAACATTTAGTTTTTTTTTATGATAATTTTTCCTTTTTTCCTGTTTTTTTTTAATTATTTTTGATTTTTCTCTCTCACTTTTTTTAGAATATTTTCATTTTTTTTTGTTTATTTTACGCTTTACTTCCGTATTTTTAAACTGGTTTATTCGTTTTTTTCTAGTTTCTTACATGACTCTTTTATCTTCATTTAATTTTTTTCTAGTTTTTTAATTCTTTCAGGTTTTTTCATTTTTTCACGATTATTTAAATTTTTTTCTGATTAACCAACTTTTTCACTAGTTTTTAATTTTTTTACGAAGTTTCGAATTTTTTCTTTCTTGCGATTATACAAATTAATTTTGTCTTCTTACTTTTTTACGATATTTTTGGATGTTCCATTTGTTTTTCGATAGTTCTTAGTCTCAAGATTTTTTTTAATTATTCTGGATTTGTCGTCTTTCCCTGATTTTTTTATTTCATTTCATGAAATTTCAAAATTTTTTTTGTTTTATTTGTTTTTATAAAAAGGTCCTTTCCTTAGTAGGATATTTCGTTACAATATTTAAAAATCTATCAATATTACAAATAAACAAAATCTATTTTCGTGACTAAAAATGAAGCAGTAATTCTTTAGTAATTTACACATCATTAACACAGCATTTAAAGACGGATCTAGTCCGTAGCAAAGATACAGCACATAAATTACCCTTATAAAAGATTATAAAAGAATCCTTTCGCTTTTTGAATCGTGAATTTCATTCTTACGTCGTTGTTGTGTAATTTGGAGCAGACTAAAGCACGAACTGTATGCTAATAGATTTACATTAATCAGAAATTGCTGCTTACCACCAGACTCTCGAGCAATGATTTTTTCACCTATTTATTACGTTTAGATCACGATCTAGAAGATTTATGCTTTAGTCTAACAAACGATTAGATTGAATCGGAATTTAGTTTTTTAGGATTCTTTTTTTTACGATATTTCCGCTTTTTGAAATTATATTTCTTCTGGCGCGTTCGGGAAAGATAATGACGATAAAATTTAACGATGTGCGCGCGCACCGTCACGAATAATCGACAAGATGAAATTAGTTTGTCAAAATATTTCCTGATTTTACTCAACTTTCCGATTTTTTAGAGTTTTCCACAACTTTAATAAATTTCTTTTTTCACGTTATTCTATTTTTTACATTTTCTTTTTCAGCGATTTTTAGTAATTTTTTACTATTTTTGCTATTTTATTATTTGATATATTGTTTAATATTGTATGTTTTACATTTTTCTTATTTTATATTTTTCGTTTTGACCCAACTTTTTATCGATTTTTTCACTTTTTTACTCTATTTTCCCTATTTACTCTAATCTACATCTGATTTTTGCTGTTTTTTATTATTATATGATTCGTTTCACAATTTTCACAATGTTGTTAAAAATATTTCCAATTTTTTTATTTCTTTAATATTTCCCAATTTTTCCACTTATTCACGTTTTTACAATTTTTTACGATATTGCGTACGAACTTCGAAAACTTTACGTCACAATACTGCACGTCATACAGATGTTTAGTCAAAGAATACTTTTTTATATCACATGCATTGAAACAGCTAGTTTTGATCCCTGTTTTACTAGTCGAAACAAGACAATTTCAGACCAATGCAACTGTCAGTCAGAAACAAATGTTATTATTTCAAGTCTGTCAGAATGTTTCTGACTTACAGTTGCATTGGTCTAAAATAGTCTTACTTCGGCTTGCTATAGAGATCAAAACTAGCTGTTTCAATGCATGTGATATGTAAAATATACCTAGTGTGTGGCACGGGATGAAACAAAGACGATTTCTGACCGGGCGATGACCACCCACGCTTTGCTTGGGCGGTCAACTCTCGCCCCAGTCAGAAATTGTCTTGTTTCACTTCTTGCCACACAATATACTATAGAGCGTGATGACAAAAATGATCAAAAAAGATTTTATCTAATACCAACTGACTTCAAGTGATCACGAAAAATTGCAAACACTAACAAGTGATTGTAAAGACCATATAGAAGAATTGCCTTCTTGTGCTAAACATTACAGGTTAATCGAAAAGAAGAAGAATTGACAGCTGTCAGAGTGCAGCCTTGTCACACACCGAAATTTCAGCCGTTTACAAGATACAACCCTAATGCCGTTTTGGCGATTTCAATACGGACGTTTTGACACTATTTACCACTCAAAAGTGTAACCACTGTTTGGCCGTTGACGATATACTACCCTAGTGCCCTTTTAGCAGTTCTTAATATGGCTTTTTCACAGTTCACCTTACCCTATCGCTAATTTCGTTTAGAACGATACGTCACACGACAAAAAAAATTCGGTCGTGAACAATATACAACCCTAATGCCCTTTTGACAATGTTCAACAGTTGACTGCTAGCGCCTCCTAACCAGCGGTAATACTTAGTTAAAAATTTAAATATGGTGCGCTTAACCAAGTTTTGCATCTATTGGAAAAATTTGGAAATAGTAAGCAAAAAAATAGACTGACAAGTGATCACAAGGAACACAAGTGATTATTGATCATTGCAAGTGATCACATCTGATTTCAAGTGATCGCAACTTATTGCAAATGATCACAAGTTATTTTAAGTATACTTTGCCACGTACTTTTAATGAAAATAAAATAAAATCAAATTTTGAAAAACTAAGCAAAAGGTTAATCAATTTATTCCAATCGAAATTCAACTCCAGCTGAGAGCGGTAGTGGTTTCTCTACTGGCAAATTTGTGCCCAGCTCAGCCGTAGAGGGTAAGTACCAAAATAAAGTGAGCGCGCCACCGATTTAAACGGTTAAAATCGGAAACCCCTGTTGTTCCAGGCACTACCTTTCCCACTGGAGATAGTTAAATAAATTTAGAATATTAAACAGTACGAATTGAATTGCACAATAAAACAAAAATAATGATAAAGTGAGCTAAATAAAACAAAATATCAACTAGACCCTTCTTTAATAAAAATTAAGAATTTACACAACTGTCAAGCCTCGTGCTTGACAACGCTATCGATATTTATAAAAAAAAAATATGTGAGTAATATAAAAAAGAATATTATCTCGTATGTGTGATCACACGCAGTACAAAAACAAGAAAAATAGATTTTTAACTAACAACTAAAGTCACGACTTAAGTCTAATACAGCTTATCTGTAAACAAAATACGATTCCTCGCTATCCTTGGCTTCTCCAATACTTAGGCCGGTACCAAAAATCAAGCCTGTTCCCAGAACCAAATAGGCTTGCACCAATCACAATTAACTTAAGCTCGTACTAAGTATCAGGTCAGCAATCAAAATTCAGCCTGTATCTAGAACTTAAGCCCGTAACTAGGACTTAAACCCGTAACTAGGACCCTAAAATCGTAATTTGGAATTAACAATAGCTTAAACAAATTTTAATGACTCCTTGAATTAATTGATTTAATAACGTTACACTACTTTAATGACTTTAATACAATTTGAATACATTAACTTATATTTGAACAACAATGAAAGAATAAAAATGAATTTATATAAATTACACAAGATTTAGAAGCTGATAATTCTGAATTTTACAATTACTAATCAAAACTAATGATTTGGATGCGCTTAACAAACTTAAATTTGATTTACTAGTCATAACAAAATTATAACAATAAGCTAAATTAAGATTTAACATAAAATTAATTAATAATAGCACAAAAGAACTAAAAGGAGTCTAGTTTCTCAAAAATAATACCTAGGTACATACAATACACAAACAAATATACATGTAAAATCAAGATATTAAAACTAAAATTGCGACAATATGGCGTTTTTAATCTTATAAAAATATAATATCGTAACTCACCTATTAAGATAGGGTTTCTTTCTTTAAACTCGTGACACACCTGGCTGGTAAACGGGTGGAACAATATTCTCGTTGCTAATTGCACCAATCGGGAATTCTACCACAATTCGCTGCCTGAACGGTATTGAATTACCAAATACTCCACTGCCTGTTCTATGGGCTATCTACTCTTGTAGGAAACAAAAGGAAAGAGAAAAAAAGAACCATAATGATCGAACAACCACATGAATAAAGAAACGTGCTACTCACCAATGAAGATTTTACTAAATATCCCTCCACGAGGATTTTTTCCAACGAATCTGTACCAAAATAACAGGAAAACTAACTCCAACATAATTCGATAGGAGGTTTAGTTTCGTAAATCCAAAATTAATTGACTCCGATGCACAGAGATTACAAACTTAAACCAAAAAATCTTCTTAAAAGCAACCGTTCGAGTCGAAGGCTGACAGTCAAAAGGAACTCTCTACGTTTTACAATTCATGAGATTGACACACTTCAAATTAAATGGCCTCTACTACTATAAGGAGAATAACCGTAGGATCTTCAGCTACCAATTTACAAACAAACAGTGGTCGTTTGATACAACTAATCTTATTACTTATCAAGATACCAACAAAAATCTCAACATTACCTAATTCCTCGTTCATTTTCAATTTTAATAAGCAGGATAGAAATATAACGGAACACTGGCTGTAGACCACTATACGTCGAGTTATCGACAAAAGAAAAGAAATAGTACCTCGGCCGGGTGAAAATAAAAACATAACCCCGAGAATTCATAAACTGAATTTTAATAAATATACTTCCAAAACAATTTCAGCGATATTAGGAATAATTTATGGCCAGAATAAACAAAAGTTGGCAATTATCTATAATTGAACTAAATCAACCGGTTCCTGAGTCAATTAAACCCTACAATAATGACGAATTATAAGGTAAGAAAACAACTTTGTTTACAAAATAAGATATCTAACGCTAACGAAAAATTAGCCCGTGACAACTTGTTATATCCAATGTAATCAAAATTTACAATCTTTTACATTTAACCAACAGTGTTTGATTTATCTTTCTAAACCTTTCCCCAAATATCTAAATCTAAATTCAATTTGTTTAAAACCTAAAAATTAACAAAAATTTGACGGTATCATTAGGTTCGTCCGCTGATATTTTCAAGATGTATAAAGTTTGCATAGATCAAAACATGGCCTATTCTCTCCAGTAAAATCTATTTTAAAGAGCTGATAATGTAATCCAGATATGAAGTTATTGGAGGTCATTGCCAGTTCGCAAAAGGATTTCTGATTGGTGTTTTTATTTTGCTCATATCACTCACTTATAACTATTTAACAACAAAATTTTTATATATACTTTACAGAACAATTATGTTACTGAGCGTTGGTTAGTAATAAAAAACTCAATTTATTGTTATCAAAAACTTACTGCTTACAAATATCCCTTTCTTTACTCGCCGAACACTATTTAATTCCGTTTTTTTTTCAGATTGTTTATAGTTGGCCTGTCATCTCTTCTACCAATCCTAGTGTCAACGCAAGCTAGTGTAAATCCTTATCATTACAATTTAACACAATACACCAGAACGTTACCAGATGATCTCAGACCTATCGTACAAAGAGCGCTCGCCATAGAACGACAAGCGACTGTTGGTAAATGGTCAAATTCTTTATGCGAACCAGAAGCAACAATAGACTGTCCTCCTATGAAATTTAGAAGACCTTCGGGAGAATGTAACAATGTAAGACATCCGAAATGGGGTAATCGAGGACAGAAGTTTTTGAGATTTATAGCTCCTAGTTATGCTGATCGTAAGTACAAATACTTATGTATAGGATTTTTTTTGTAAAATCTTTTTAAATTTTTAGAGACCGTTTCACATCTTAGTTTAATGCTCGTTACAACACTTAGTGACTTTTGTTGTTCCTAATAGATATATAAATACTACTTTCTTTAAAAAATCGTGGGAATATAGATTTCTAAATAAAGAGAGACAGTTAGTTCTGTAGTTCCTTAGTCCCTTGGATCTAGTAACCTATTCAATGTAGCTTTCACCCAAAAAAATCTAGTTTTCAGGATAAGTTTACTAGGTAGGCTCTACCAGAGTAAATCGGGACTAGTTTCAACGTTATTCCTCATCTAATTGAACCCATTTAACTTTGGTAGAGCCTTCATCTTAGACTAATCAAGTTAAAACGGGGTTTAATTAACAAAAAAAAATATGTTTTCTTTTTAGAAAACCGGAAGAGTCCATACGGTTTTTTTAAGATCATCGTTTTCGGAATTTGTACCTTATTTTGCTATTTAAATTAAACTTACTATTAAAATGGTTCTACGTTTGCCGTGTCTTTTAGATGGCCTTCCAGCTCCTATTACTACCTCCGTTTGCAGTATTCTTACCTAAAGAAACTGGAGATTCGCGAAGAGGTTATTTTTTATAGCTCAACATTCTCAAGGTTTTTTTATTGCTGGAACTTGGTAAACTACTATTGATGTATCCTTCTCTTATTTTAAGTAACCTAAATAAAGGAACGGAAAACTGTTGAAAGTTTTTTCGGATAGACCTAAATTTGCAATGTTTTTTGGGTCCTATTGATACCTTCTTCTTCCATTCAAAGTAATTTCAGTTTAAGAAACAAGATACCTTCTTAGGATAATTCTCCGATTACCAAAAATTCTGAGTTTTGATGTCGGCACTCTACAGAGTCCTATCAAAAACCCTTTCTGCTATTTAAAATATTTTAGTTAAAATCATTGGAGATTTTTTCAAGGGTTCTTTGAATGGTCTAGCAATAACCAGGCAGTCTGTTAGGTAGGGTTACTACTGCCTTGCAGAGCGTTATTCCTATACCCTTTTCCTATTAAAAGTAATCTTAGTAAACTATTATTATAGAGATAACTCTCAACGAGGTTTTGAAAATTTTGAAATTATACAAACAAGAAATTATTAAAATGACATTAAGAAGAAATTGAAAAAATGTCACATCCAGTGGGACTCGAACCCACCATCACTGCCTTATACGCAGGTATGCTTTAACCACTTAAGCTATTGGATGCTCAAGTGGTTAGGAAGCGAAACGTTATTATGAACTCAAATCCCGTGAGATATGACATTCATTCACTCTCTCCTTAAGCACATATTACATGACGTTAATGAGAGAGAAGATTTGTCAAATCGACAATTAAAACATCAAACTCTAAGTCACTTTATTTGTGCCCTGATGGTGAGTTCGAGTCCCACTGGATGTGACATTTTTTTAATTTCTCCTTAATGTCATTTTAATAATTTCTTGTTTGTATAATTTCTAAATTTCAAAATTTTCAAAAAGTAACCTTAGTTGAAACAAGATTTTTTTAATGAGTACTCGACTTGTTTTTAAGGTTATTGCAAGATGTTGGAAATCTGCAAACTCCTATTTTTGACTAAAGAAACGGAAGATGACCCCAAATTTACTTTACATGGCTCTATGTTTATCGTATTTTTTGCGCTCTGTAGAGTCATATGAATACTTGTTTTTACTGTTTCTAAAGAAACGAAAGTTTTCATCAAGGGTTTTTGACTCTTGAGTCTTCTATATCTCAGTGTCTCAGTGTTAACCATCTTTATAGCCACCCTAATACTTCCTTCTACTCTTTAAAGTAATCTTATTTAAAGAACCGGATTTTCATAGCGTTAGAACTCTGGAAAGCTATATTAGTATATTTTACTGCTTTTTATAGTTAAATAAACTGAAGAATCCTAGTGTGGAATGCTACAGAGTCCCATTAGTACGTTTTTCGAAAGCAAACGTTTATTTCAAGCTTTTCTTTGGACGACTCTGTATCCCTGTCTTGTTCTAAGGCTTTTGCAGAGTCTTCTAAAACCTCTTTCAAGTGTTCTATTAATACTTTTTGTTACTCCTGAAACTAACATTAGCTGATTTAGCGAAAGATTTCTACAAAGCTTTTGGATAGTTTTGCGTGTTCTAAGATAGTTGATAGATCATTAGCATAAGATTCCCTCAAGAGTATTTGGAATGACCTTACATTCTATAGTCTAGTGTGTTTAAGGGATCTACTTTATCTATATATTGGTGCCCTCCTGAGTTTTATTATTATTATTTGTAGCTATACAAGGTTTATTCGAATATATATGCGAATGCAGATCCTTTTGGGTCCTCATATTGACTCCGTATAGTCTTCTTGGTACCTCCTGGTATTTAAAGAACTCTTAGATCCCCTTAACGTGTCTTTGGATGATTTTGCGTCCTGTGTTTTAAGAACTTTAAATAATGGTTTGGGTTTAATTTAGGCACTTTAGAGTCGTAACAAAAATATCAACTTTCAAATAATGGCATTTAACAGCTTGAGCTATATAACTGCGAAAATAAAAAATAATCTACAATAAGAATTTGCTGATTAGTAAAAACGTTAAAAGCCAATCAAAAAAGAAAAGTTATAATGGTGTCGTTGGACACCAGGTAGGAACTAAGTTCCTTCGGCTAATGTAGAATCGACACTACTGGCTTGTGTATACGACTGTAGCGCCTGCGCACGTCTCATTTAACGGTTTTATTCCATAGAATTTTTGTTACGGTTTTACTATTAATTTTTTTTCAGTTTCTTCGCGCAGCAAAATCCCTATCTTCTCCAAGCCTTGGATTATACTAAGTTATAGATTAATAATTATATTTCTTTTGGTTGTACCTACGCATATTTTCATAATTTGTACTTTTCGTCTGAGCAGCTTATATGTCAATAAATTCTCTAAAGATATAATTTTTATAATGATAATGATCGGAATAACATAATTGAATTAATTTTATTTAAAGTTAAAATAATATTTATAGTTTATTGTTTAACACTGGAAAAAAACAAAAAAAAATTACCATCCCTCGTAAGTATTCGCTCCTCCAACGATATCCAATCGTGAAGAGTTCTCATATGCTAGTCAAATTATTTTTATGTATTTACTACATAAATTTTGATCATATTAATAATAATAATTTATTATAAATTTTGAGATTAACATTAGTAACAGTTGTAGATAATCCAATTAAAAAAAATGCTACAACATAATTTACACATTTTACATTTAAAAACCAATGATTTTCATTAATTTATAGGACATCACAAAAGTTGACATCGTTGGATATTTCTATATTGTTTACAATGTTTATATTATATTATTAAACTTACCTTTCGTTAGGAGATTCTGTAATGAGAAGATCATCTTTTGCTTGATTCATTATAACTACTTATTATATTTTTTGTAAACACTTTCAAGAAAGTTTCGGTGACAGTTAAATATTATATCATAACTGTCAACATTATGTCCATCGTATATTGAACTCTGAGTAAAGGCTAGTGTTGTGTGGAGACTAGCGGTAACCTGCCTACTAGATATAGTGGCACTATTACAAGCGTTACGGTTTTTATTGTTACGGTTTTTTACTATTACATTTTTTTCAGTTCGGTCACGCCGCAAAATCCCTATCTTATCCAAGCCTGCCGTAAGGAACATAGTTCCAGTAACTTAATGTTGGCGAAAGTAACAAACGACGTTGACAATACCCTCCATAGTTGACAACTAGCGCCCTTTATTTTCTAAAAAATAGCTGTAAAATTTGAAAATATAAGTTACGTGCCGTAAATGATGACATGTCACATCTACTGTCCTCTACAGCCATTCAAAATATGAAAATGTAAAGTTGGCGAACAACGTTGACAGCTAAGACCGTTTAATTTGTTCAAAATAGTGGTAAAAATTAAAAATTCAAATTTAGTGCCCTAACTGATGACAGGTGACATATAGCGCCCTCAACAGCTATTCAAAAAAAAAGTTAAGTTGGAGACGACACTAACAAACGACGTTGACAGCTAACGCCCTTTATTTTGTAAATAACTGTGATAAAATTAGGTCTAATTACGTTATATAGCCTTATGTGATACTTTTATACTTCTCACCACTCTACACTTCATCTTCTCTACAATGATCCGCATACGTCAAAATCTGTTTTACAACGATACATCATAAGTCATTGCAGTTTACTTGATATAGGCCTAATGCCCTTTTAGCACTTCTTATATAGGTAACTTTGATGCTTCTTTCTAGTTTTTGGATCATATTCTTTACTTGATATATCAAAATCTGTTTGTTTTTTACGTGATACAGCCCTAATACTCTTCTAGCATTTCTTGTTATGGTCTTTTTGACACTCTTCACCATGCAACAGCACATTCCTTTAACGATATTTCATACAATAAAATCCGTTCGGCTGTTTTGGTATTAACCAATTCAAAGTCCCTGTTCAATGAATAAACCCGTATAAACTTTGTTTAACTATTCACGAAGGTATGTTATTTTTACAAATTTGCACTTCTATTTAATCAATACGGAAATAAAGGTCTTCCAAAAAAAATTGAACATTTCTTTAATTTTCATCGAATTACGATACCGACTTTTAACATTAACTAAAGAATGTAATTATATCTCCTAAGGCCAAATTGACTCTTAATGTTTTTACTAGGTAATTATTATAATATCTTAGATTTCCTAACTACGTTGTTTCATAATAATCTTTTCTTATAGTCAAACCATCTGGACCCCTATTTTCGAATATGTGATGTGATACATCACTCGTGAGAAGCCGGCGATCCGTATTTTTAGACTATATGATAACTCACATCACACTTCGCCTGGTCAGACCCAGTCGAAGCAGTGAAACATGGGCATTATCGTTGTATGTATTCAGGCGTTAGCGTATTGTCAAAATCACATGTTTATCATAGTTGTTATTCTAGTTTTGTTTTGAAACTTGTCTTTCATAAATAAAAGAATATAGTTATCCGTGGTCTGATTCCTTATTGTTGGGCAAAAAATGGAGTTTTTTTGAAGAAAATTCTTTCAATTTTCATAAATATAACGAGGCAGCGCTGCAATATCGAAAATACGACTTATGAAAGGTTCTGTCAGGGATCGATCACTTCCCGACTCACTTCACTTTCACTTCACATCACACGTTCGAAAATAGGGGTCCTGGTTTTTGTTTGTGGCGAACACCGCGTAAAAAAATATAGAGACTTCCTACAGATTAGAACATAATCACATTAAATTTATTGTGGTTCCGGTAGTTATTCGCTTCAAGTGTTATGGCGCTGCATGCTAAACCATTATTTTTTTCCGTATTGGCTAAAACCCATCCTTTCATTAGGGTTGTTTCATAACTGTCACGTTGTAATAAAAAAACTGCAATGGTTGTTTACGAGTGTAAAAATATATAACAGCAGAAACCGAATTTCATTTATTTCTTGAGTAAGCAAATCGAAGCGTAACATTTAACAAATAGGTAAAATAGGTACAAAAACTTTTTTTTATTAAATTCGTCTCTGGATCTGGAAATTTAGGAGGGGCGAGCTAGTGCTCAGCCAGCACTGAGGCCACATATGAACCATTGTGCATCCTCCTGTATGTAGGGATATCCTCACCTCAGGGTGTCACCAGGCCTATTGATTTAAAATAGGTGATGAGGCTCCCGAGGGGGATCTCCCTGACATCGGCTGGTGTAAGCCAATACTCGCCCAACACGGATCTTCTGATTTCAGAAAAAGCAGAGCAGTCATACATAATGTGTTCTACTGTTTCCTCTTCTTGTTCGCAGCCTCTGCATAGCGGCGATTCTGTTAATTTCATCCTAAAAAGATGTTGTCGCAATTGGCAGTGACCTGTCAGGATTCCCACAGCTGTTCGGAGATTTTGTCTGGTCAATGCCTTAAATTTTTTTGCTGTTTCCTCGCCAGGATGAGGTAATAACTCTCTGGCCAGTCTACAGTTCGTAGTTTCATACCAGCACTGTATAAATTTTTGGTGAGAGTGCTGTTTAATAAGGTCCACGACTGCGGACAATGTTAGCTTGGTAGATGGGTTAGGGCTAACATATTTGTAGCCCGCAGCCCTGCTTGCTAAATTGTTCGCAATGCGGTTGCCTTTAGAGTTCCCATGTCCTTTGATCCAGCTATCAAATTCGTAAACATCAGTGTACAGAATTATGGCGCTTACATTCAAACTGTATCTAGATTGTCCAATTTGTGCATATTTCTAATTTTAATTCTTTGAAATCTATTGTTACGGTTACTGTTCAATTTTCAAAGAAAATTTCACAGTGATCCTTTACGTGTTTCTAATATTACAGTCTTTATAAATTAATATATAATATGTATTAAGTATACTTAAGGAAAATATTTCAAATCGAAAGCAAACTTAAAATAAATGATTAAAAATTTAAATCCCATTAGTTTTGGCGCTTTAAATTTATATGCAAAATTCATAACATTGAATGTTTGACCTTGATGCACCCTATTTAACGTGTACTAATTCAAATCTTATATTTTTATTTCCATCTCAGAAAGTTCTAGAAACTTTTTTACCCTTCTGCGCCTGACCAAGAATCCTAGATCGGTGCGCATAGCAATAATTAGGGCGTTGTCTTAGACGAACAGCGGTGTGAACAGCAAGACAAAAAGACAAGATAGTACCGCCATTAATAGTAAAATCTATAACAGTTCATCTTCTACATTTTAAAGATAAAGAACCTTTTATATTGGCAAAAGTTACGAGTAATCAACATCTATGTATTATTTATTAGTAAATTTAAGTGCTGCTAACTGTATTTATGATGAAGATTAAACAATTTTGTGCAATTGTAATATAGCATTATGGCTGTGTTTGAATCAAAAATAAATGGCTTAATGGTGATTCAATAATTATTTCTCACCAACTTCCATGTTTCCAATACAAGAACCAGCGATCGGAGAATACATCCAATAATCAAAGTAATTCCTGGCCACTAAAGCAGGATTTTCTTCAGTTACCTTCAGTTAGTTTATGTAGGTACCATGAATACCATGTCTATATAGTTTTTCAAGCAAAAGTGTATGGTTTACAGTGTCGAAAGCTGTTGCTAAATCTAAGAAGGTTACTATAGAAGGTTTACTACTATCGAGATTATTGTAAAGTAAATTAGTAATTTAATTAAGTGCATCTTTTGTACCCACATTTTTAAGAAATCCAAACTGTTTCTTAGAAAATGTCTAGAGACCTATTATAAATTAGTCTTTCAAAATTTTTAGCAATATTAAAGATAACAGAAATAGGACGGTGGTTACTAGGTTGATGACTGTTGTTATTTTTTAGAATAGGTGAGATTTCTGAATTTTTAAGTAGGTCTGGCCAAATAGCTTGTTTTATACAATAATTGAAAATGAATGAGACTGAATACTTATTTAAACTTATTTAAAAACTAAATTATTTTTTTAAATACCTTGCAGGACATTTACAAAAGATCTCTAATACGCCATACCTATTATCAGAAAAAATTCACAGAATAAAATTCCAATACTGTAACCTTAAAATTACCCTAGGCTAGCTCCTGAGGGTCGTGGCTTCCTTCTGAGTTTTATTTAATTCCCTCCAAACATTAATTAAAGGGCGCCAAGTACAGAAACACAAATAGAATTAGAAAAATCAGTTTTAAAATGGTTTATTACTTTAACTAGGATTTAGTAAAAAAATTAATAAAATGAATTAATTATTTTTCTTATCTTTGGGTTTTCGAAGACTTCTGACGGAGATTCGATTACTTGTGGAACGGAACTGCAATTGGATTGTATTCCTTACTAGGGACTTCCTGTCGGATTTTCGTTGGATAAGAAACGGAACTACAATTGGATGGAATTCCTTCCAAGGGACAACCTGTCGGATTTACGTAAGATGTGGAACGGAACTGCACTTGGATTGAATTCCCTTCAAGGGACTTCCTGTCGGATTTTCGTTGGTTGTGGAACAGAACTGAAAAACGGTGTCGGCTTCCAACTGACTGTCGACAGACTGCGTAATTTCTGGTATGATTTAACTGGTCCTTAATAGGGCCCTTCTTAAAGATGGCAATAACCCAAAATGAAGGGCGAAGATATTAAGAAATAAATCTGAATTTAATCAGATTCGCAGATAAAATGAACGAATTTAAATCATAGACTGTCGAAGAGACATATTCTCTCCTACCAAACTGGCAATTCCCTCTCGTATCGACGCGATAACAATAGATAATATTAAAATATATAGTCCGGATGGTATGCTCGAAAACGAACGTTACAATACCAAATTAAAATACAATACTAGAAAGCGATAAAAAACTCAGTAAACTAAACAAGGTTCATACAAGCCAATTAATCTCTATATCACCCACGAAATAAGTAAAATTATTGGCTTAAATAGTGCACGTTGACTGTTATTACACTTATTATCAACCAAAAGTATTCAGTAACTATCCAAACGCACCAATAAAAAATGCGAATTTTTAGGAGTTACAGCGACAAAGGTGAAGAAAAAGCAATGTTGCCAAGCATTACCTAATTAATTCGAAATATCATAGATTTATAAATACTAACTAGTGTTTAATATAAAAGACACACTTTCTTTCTGTTCTGTTTCAGATTACATTTGGCAACTACTATTTTGTATTTATTCGTTGGTTATCGATTGTCGGCATTTTTTGCAGTACTGAAGTGTGAATGCAAAAAAATCAAAAACTAACTTTGAACGAAAGTATACATTAATATGTAAGCGTTTAATCTATTTTTACTTTACAAGTTTCTCCCTTTCGTATTATTTCCACCGCTACCAAAGATACCGTGCACATGCATTCTTCCATAGTGCAAATTTGAATGCATTTTTTTTTATTTAAACCAGCGTTTTACGGAATTGATCCCTACAGGATTCCTATCTTCATGATTCTGAACTTTGGCACCAAAAATACCGCGTACGTTCGTTCATATATGTGATTTCTAGATTCAAGTAGCTTTAAGTAAGTTATACATTATGGCTGCTCGCTAACACGATCACTTGTGCTCGACACTGGTGGCCGCCACTAGCAGCTCTATACGGCGTTTTAGTGGCTGCCACTGGTGGTCGCGACAAAACGCTTTGTGCCGCTACCAGTCGCTGGGACAAGCAGATTTTCTGGCTTCAGTCTCTAGAAATGGTTTTAATTAAGTCACTCTAGTTTGACAAAATGGATATGTTGGTTATTTTGTTAATATTAAGACGAAGACCCAGACGATGTATTTTGCAAAGAATTTGACGTTTTTGGGTGCATCCCATATTAAGAAATTGAGAGCGAAATGAATTTTATAATTTTTTTGAAGAATTGCAACTTCAAGATTACATTTGTTTTGTATTTTTGTTATGAGATGTAGATGTTTCAAAGAATTATTATTATTCCTTTAAGCTATTGGACTACCCACTAAATCTATATTTCTGTTAGTGTGTGTGTTCTTGCAAGGTCCATTTACTAACTATACCTATGAACGCAATCAACTGAAGTGGCTCAAAGAAGTGTCTGGGTTTACGCGGGAAAAAATGGCCGCCACCGACCACTGGCAGCGAGAGTTGACGGCTACCGCAGGTTGTCGCTTGGATGAACCACTTCGGAAGCCGTGTATGCGCCTCGTTCATATATATGCCATGAAAGTTTCAGTCCGCAGCTAGTGGCGGCCGTCGGTGTCGACCACAAGTGGTCGTGTTTGCGAGCAGCCTATGATACAGTAATTGTTAAGCGCACACCGGACTACATCTATAGGAATCTTCTTTTCACCTTTGTCACCAATTGTATCGAGCGCATGCATTCTTTCATGGAGTAAAATTTTAATCAAATTTCTAGTTTTAAACAATTTAGTGTTACAATTATTTAGGCATTACGTCGTTATTATTAAAAAATAAAAACCTGTTTTCCTGATTTATGTTAATTAGATATATTTTATGATAATTCCGTCAACGTTAATATAGTTTCTAAAACTTATCCGATTAAATGTAAATTGAAACATATCAAGCACTATTATAGAGTAACAATTATTCTTCCTATAGATAATTAGTAATTGGTAACTGGTTAGATTCAACTTGACTTTCTTGAATAACAAATCTAATGAATGTCAAACAAATACCTTATTACAATCTAGTTTCGCAACAGTAGTAAAAAGAAATATAAAATTAAATGAATAGTTTGCTAATAAGTTACAACTTTCTAAAAATAAAATATAAAATAAGCCAATACAAGTCAAATATCTCATTAAAAACTTAATTTCATGGTTTGTTATATGTTGTATACAGTTGATTTTTATGAAAACACCTCTGTATTATATAATATTCATATAAAAATTTAACCTCTAGTCTTTAAGAAATTTAAAAATTATACAAACACTAGCAACCCGCTATGGTTTTGCATACATGTAGTGTAATTTAGTATACTTGTTACTTATACTTTGTTACTTGTTGTTATACAAATTATTTATATTTAAGTTTTGTCAATTAATGTCAGAATTTGTTCATTAAAACCTTCCTAAAGGTTTAGTGTTTTTATATATTATACCACAATACGGCAAGGTTGTTGGTAAATATTCTACATAATGATAGATAGATATTTATTGCACTGGTTGTTAGCCTGTATCACTGCAAACTTAGCAGGTCCATTGTGAACACCCATCATCTTGTCTAGCACTGCCCTGTTAATAAGACTTAATAACCTTGACAGTGGCCTCTTCACGTAAGCTGGTTCTCTTTTTCAGCGTCCTTGCAAAGCCTTCACATTGGCATAGGAGTAGGACATGCGGTTTTCTCTTCTTCTTGACAGTATCGACAGAAGTTCAACTGACTCAGGTGTTTTCCGCGCCGACAATGTCCTATTAAGAGACTGGCAATCATTCTGACGTCATGCGTCTTTGTCATAACAGTTCTGCAGTAAATTTCGCCGAGTGTCTTTTGCTTTGCCGCTTGTCAAGTGATTTTCCAACCACTCCTGGGCCTTCTTAAGCCTCCATTTCTCAATGGCTGCCTTTTTAAACATGTCAGCAAGCCCACCGAATCTGCCAATGATGGGGATATTAGCTCCCGCTCGGTCCAATTCATCAACCTTCTCATTACCCGAGTGTCCTGGTACCCAGACCAGCGTCAGAGAATTCCGACTTGCAGCATGACCAAATCAGCTATGAGTTTATTTGTATCGAGACTAAATTACATTTTTATATATAACAGTCACAGCTTTTTAGCATTAGAAAATATAAACATATTTTCTTTAAAGGTTATTCTTTAAATAGCGATATATAATTAGCTATGTAAAAAACACTCAAAACCTGCAACGTTGATAATTTAACCCTGCGACTTATTGAAAGAGGTATCTCTGTCAAAAATTGTAGGCGTTTAAATAATGGTATTAGAGTAATTCGTATGAGTAGTGTGCTTTTACTTGGAGCCAGATAATATGTGAATTCTACATTATATCAGAAAAAAAATCAAAGAAAATCGGACAGCTGCATGGCAACTTCCGGTTTTTGTAGTTCAACTTCCGGTCGAGATACATGTAATTCTTATCATTAACGGCAAAGTGGGCCTTTCAAAATCCATTTTCTTTATTTCTCATTTTTCTATCGTTAGATATACGATTTCCGAACTAAATATTTCTGAATAGCCCACTGTGCGGCATTCGGCTGGTATACCGCTGCAACTGCAATAAAATATTCATTTCAATTATATGCTCTAAGGGGCCATATTAATCTATATTTTATACAAAATGTATTTAAGGTAGGTACCTAATTGGATAAAGATTAATGCGTTATTGCTTAAATATGCTTCCTAAAAAGGCCATTATTTCTCGTAAAAAGTAAATGATAAAAAAATGTTATTGTGTGTTATCCCTAAGACATAGACACACACCATCGCGACCTTTTTGTAGAGCTTTTTAAGGTCTACAATACAGTAGTACATTATTTTAATCCATCCCGCAGGGTTCAGCCAGCGTTTACAATATACCTAAGTGTAAAAAAGGTGTTTATTTACGCCATCAGATCAGAAAACCTTACAGTTTCTCTACTGTATTATGGATGTATTGTACATTTAAACTTTCCTTTTAAATCACTCTATCTATTAAAAAAATCGCATTAAAATCCGTTACGTAGTTTTAAATATATATAAACGTACATAGGGACAGAAAGAACGCGGAAAGCGACTTTGTTCTATACAAGAGCCTTTTCAGACGAGGATACTGTATGCGAGATACGCGTATCTAAGATACAGAAAAAGCATGCACTCAATGCATACAGTATCGCGATACCAAATTTCTGTATCTTGTCCATTCAGCCGCCGGCGACAGAATGCGTATCTCGGATACTGATTTATCATTATGTTATATGTACCTGTTCAGACAAGCATACTTTTGATTGAGTAGACATATCGTATCATAGGCGCAGGGTGTACTTCACAGTGGTTTTAATTCATTTATATTATTAGTAGTGGTGAATGTGTTAAGCTTGTTGTTTTAGTCAATTCCGCTCCAGGGAATGGTAGCTGCAATGCCAAATCTGCCGCCAATGGTGCCACGCAGAATGCATCGGATTGCCGACAACGCTTATTTGTGATATCTGCAAGTAATTCGACTTTCTAATATGCTAATTAAAGCATTCATTGCTTTTCCATCTATCTGGGTCTATCCAGTGCGTATTACTAAACGTATGCCATCTTACACATAGGGGGTATGCCGTCTTAACCATAGGGGTTGGGTGAGATGGATTTTGAATATGTTTTTATTTTTGATTATTTTTAAAATAAATTATAAATTTTGTTAAATTTTTAGATTGTTTACTTGCTATTAATAAATGACCATTTGATACAGGATTGCTCTTAATTTTAATTTTGTTTCCCGTTTTGTAATAATAATCTCAGACCACGTTTCCCTACATTCCAAAATATTATGAAGTTCTTCGAACGATTGAATTGACATACGAAAATATTTCAAAAACTTTGATGGTTCTTGCACTAAATCTTGATAAAGTAAATTATAGGGTCCTTTGCTTTCCTTTAAATCCACTATAGGAAGGACCCACATAGTACGTCTCCTTTTTATTCTTTTAATTTTTTTAAATATACCATAACATCCATAATAAAACGCACTGCACTGCGGCTAACTCCTGAAGTGACTGAAGAAAGGTTCGTTAATAAAAATTATCAAATACAGCAGCCAGCAAATCTTGGACCCCAGATTCTGTATCCCGCATACAGTATCTCGCATACAGTATCCTCGTCTGAAAGGGCTCTAAGAAGTAAAAAATTGAAAATATGTCACACCCGGCAGGACTTGAACCAGCAATCTTAATCTATGGCCGGTAACACCTCTAACCCTTTTAGCATCAGATGCATTCGTATTTAGTTGGCTTTTTGATCGTCTTGATTTGGCTCATTTTATGTTTGATACTTACTGAATTCCTCCTTAAGCATATGTATTTATGAGGAATGTCATGTTGTATTTTCTAAATTTTAAGAATCCCATAAGACATATCTTAAAACAATTTACTAGAAATCTACTTAAACTACTAAGCCATCATTTCTCTCCTCAGTCTTTCTCAGAGTGCCACATTTCGTTTTTTTTACTAATATTATTTTATTAACAAATATTGGTATTTTAAGGTTTGTTTTAATAGCTGGGTAGATTAAGTAAACGATCATTTGAGATATCTCTCATGGAATTTTTGAAAATTTAAAAACAAAAAATGACTTAGATTTTGATGTTTCAATTGTCGATTTGTCTCTCTCTCATTAACGTCATGTTATATGTGCTCAGGGAGAAAGTGAGTAGGGGAAAGTGGTCCACATTCGGCATATTAGCCTTTAAAAACCAAATCTGAGAAAAATTGTTAAATTATTCAAAAACCGGTAACGGTACAAGGAACTCTACTTTATTAGGGACTTATCTAGGTGATTAAAAAACAAAATAAAGCATATGTTAACAACTACTGATTTTTTTAATTTTTTTGACAAATGGCTGAAAGTGCCCTACTAGGGGGGTAGTTTCAGCTATAAGAAGGGGAACATTCGGCTACACAATAATATATTAACAATAAAAAAACTAAGTTAAACAAATATATTTTTATCTTATATTTAGGTTAGAAAAGTTAACTCGATGTTCGTGCAGTTCCATGACTGGAAGATGGAGGCAAAACAGCTACTACGTCTTTTTTCTGCACAATCGATATGTCTTCTACAGTAGGAAAGAGGAAACTATTTGTGCTACCTTTACGGCGCAGAAATTTGATTTCATATTCCTCTTCTTGGAGAGAAGTTATTTCACCCACATAAAAAATTTCTTTGCTGAAAACTAGAAATTTGACAAGAACAAAATTTCCCACATCAATATTCACCCTATCGGAGATGAGTCTTAAGTCCTCAAAATCTTCATCGTCATCAGATGAGCGATCTTGCAAAACAACTTCAGTGCTTGACTCGCTTGAAGTGGAAATGTTTCGCTTTTTACCAACAGTGACCAAATCTTTTTTGATTGATGCCTTCTTTTGTTTTAAACTTACTTTTCTTTTCCGTTCTGCTTCTAAACTTTGTCTTTTTTCATATTCCGGAGTGTCTGTATATATTGTTGACTGTGCTCTTCTCTTATTTGTTTTCTTCTTTTCTCCAAATTGTGCCTTTGGATATGGCCTGATTTGACACAATGAGGAAGTTGTTGTAGAAGGCATTGGAGTAGAGGCTGGAGGTGTTTTGTTTGCAATTTCTTCAAAGAATGATGTCGGAGGGATTGGTGAGATTGTTCCAGTCTCCAATTCTCTTTGTGTAGCACCATTACAACTATTGTTTTATTTATTTTCCGTCAATGGTTGGTCAGTTACTTCGCTTGCCATAAAATCTTTATCACTGAATACAAGTCGATTCATCGGCCACAAACCAGTGTTCTTAAACGAGCTTGTTATGTTTTTAATTGTAAAGGCTCTTTCATATGCCTGCTTAGCCAAACGTGCCAAATGTCGAATGGTAAGAGCTTTTGCAGGGTTTGAAAGCAGCCAGTCATGTTGAGCTGTAGCTATCTATTGGGCCGATATGACTTAAACGGCCCAAATACCCCTACATCTAGAGGCTGAGTTTTATGGGTCGTATGAGGCGGAAAAGAAAGCAAAATGATCCCATTTTCTCGACACACTTTAATCGCCTCCACCGATATATGTGACTCGTGGTTATCCAAGAGAAGAAGTACCTTATTGTTTTCCACAGAAGATTTAACTGTGTTTGCAAAGTGCTGAAGTACTTTTGGGAATAGCTCAGATGTCATCCACCCTTTCTTATTTCCAAGGGCAATGGCAGATGTTGGGTATTCATCGCCTAAATATTCTTTAGGGTTTCTCACCCTAGGATATACAAATACAGGCGGTACTGTTCCTCCAGCTGCATTAACCATCCTAACAAACGTTACAAGTTCACCTCTCTCCTGTGAAGAGATATGAGCTACTTGTTTTTTGCCTTTGGAGGCAACAACTTTAGCAGGTGGCATAACTGTCGTTATTCCAGTCTCGTCCAAATTCCAGATCTTCTCTGGCTTGAACTTACATTTTTCCAGGACATAAGCATACTTAACGAAAAAGTCTTCAATAACTGGTTTATTAAAAGCCATAGACCTACTTATACTGGTATTTTCAGGTTTGCGGAGCGATAAATCGTTCCGATACCTTTTCATGAAACCACGTAGCCACTCAAGACCTAAAAAATATTGTTGTTGAAATCTTAGAATTCTATATTAAAAAAATAAACAAACCTGCAGTTTTATTTAACTCCCAACTGTGCGGTATCTTAGAATCCGGTAGAGCTCTAATAAAATCATAAGCCAGTTCTTATCTGCTTATAGTTTAGGCCATAGTTTAAGTTGGAGCACCTTTTTATATAAGTTGCAAGCTGTAACTCATGATTAGTATTGAAAACTTGACGAGCTGTATATTTGCTCGTATAAGAGGCCTCCTCTTCACTTTCATTGCCTGAATCGGCCCACTCTGCCAGAAGCTCTTCTTTAGATTTTGTCTTTAAAAGTACTTTGATTCTAGACTGTAGGGTTTGTCTTTTCACTTGATATTCTTGAGCAGCTTTGTACTGGCTTAAAATTCCGCTCAATACAGCTTTAATAGCCAACTTCACGTTCTTTTCACTGATATCGCAGCGATTCGTCTTTTTAATATACTTTTTAGGCATCTAAAACAAATTATTTAACAATAATTAATACTTTCTTACAGATGAAAAAGTTTAATATATGTGTAGGGGAACATTCGGCTACCAGCCGAAACTTCACCGTAACAGTTAGCCGAAACTTCCCCAGGTGCTCAGAAAATAATATTAAATAAAATTCAAACACCCGGCACTGTTTGAAGGTTAGAATTTGCCGGGACACTAAAAAGTACATATTTTCTTATAATATTCATATTAAGTGGCATTAATTTACTTGAATATAGACTCGTAAATTAAACAAAGATTAAACTTACCTTTAGACACAATAAAAATCACGATATTAAAATAAATTATAACGTCTTTAAATCTCATTTACTAACACACTCACAAGGCAGGACACTGGTGTTAACTGACAGCGTGGGTTGGTTTAGGCGCCAAATTCAAATGTAATTCGGATTTATTGGATGTAGCCGAATGTTCCCTATGGCCGAAAGTGGACGACTTTCCCCTAAGTGTCATATGTAGCAGGAGTAGAATTTAACGACCGATAAGCGATTCGATGACTGGGCAATTATAGCTTAGTTATTAGAGCGTCAGCGCGTAGGGCTGAAGGTTGCGAGTTCGAGTATCGCTGGATGCGACATATTTTTAATTTCTTCTTGATGTCATTTAATATATTCTTCTTTGTATACTTTTTAAAAACTTTATCAAAATTTTTATAAATTTTCAAAAATCTGAGTAGATTCTTTAAAACTAGAAATCTGTTTCAAATTTTACACCATAAAAGAATGCATGTGCGAGATTGGTGACAAATGTAAAGAAATGCAAAATCCCCTAATTATTAATGTACTATAAGTAAATTTGTTTAAATCTATAAGATAATTATAAACGTTACCTACACTGTGTCAAAGAATCACAAAGAATCCTGTTAAGCATTTAACAAAGTTTTCACTCAACGACAAAGTTTAACATTGTGTATCATTTGATACACTAAGAATGCACGCGGTACATTTTATGACAAGAGTTGAGAATACGATTTTTTTTTCTTGTTTTAAGATGTCGATCTAAAATTCTTTAAATTAACGTAAAATAATCTATTTAAGGATAAAGTATTAAAACAGAAAATATTAAAAAATTAATTTAATATTTATTATAAAAATATTTGAACACTTAATAGTATTAATTTGTTAGAAACTTGTTTTATAAATCGCAGACACAATTACACGTTGTTGGAATTAAAAATTTATCAAAATCTATTACTCCTCTTTCATAGGTCAAAAGATACACTTCTTGGTAGTTTTGGCGGCACTTGAAACCAAAATCCGTGCAGGAATCACTAAAAAATCAAAATAGTTTTAGATATCTTAACATATAATGGTTTTTTTATAATTTTAAAAATCGGAAATACATATTCGAAAGATGAATTTAATATTATCATACATCCGACTAGAATAGAACCTGCGGGCTCAATCTATAACCCATATTGCCTTATACCGCTTGGCTGCCGATTTACGTAGCGTTTAGTTGGCATTTTAGATTAGCCTTTGATACACTTTAAGTAGCCTAGTACACACTTAAGAACAAATATGACATTAAGGAGAAAAATAGATTATTTGTCAAATCGACAATTGAATCAAGACAGTTTTTTTAACAAATAATCTGCTTCTTTTAGTAACAAATATATGCGCTTATTGATATTTTAGATGACTTAAAGTTAATCAAGGGATAATCAAAAACGTCCACCAAATGCTACGGACATCCGTGGCCATGCGGTTAAAAGCAAAAAGATCTTTTATTGTTTAGTTAAAATAACCAGATCGTTTTAATTGTTTTTACCAAAACTACTTTAAAGCAGAGAGTGCTAATAAAATTTATGAAATGCTTGAAGCACCGATAACATAAAAAAGGCATAGGGAGAAAAACGATAAATAATCATGTGAAAAAAAACAACATGCGCTGGAATACGAACGAGGTCAAAAAATAGCAGATAGTGGTAATTGTAACTTTTAATCTGCTCACTTTTTATGAAAAATGTAGACAACTTACCCAGAACTCCTTTTTTCTGGTTCTTTTCTGGATCTGAAATTAAAAAAATATATATATAATAAAAAAAATTAGTCAATATCTTTAAAACCGTATTATACTTTCTGATTTAAGAATTTTTTATTAACACTTAAATTTATAATAAAGAAATTTTTTAAAGTTTCCCCTTTCCTTTGTATATTCATTTTTTTAATGCTTTGTTATACATGTCATATAAAACATTATTATTATATACAGATTTACGTATAAAGGTCGGGACACACATAACCGCACCGTACCCGATCCGTGTGTCGGCCGTGTCACGGCTCGTCCGTGTAGACACCACACTTGTCCGTAGCTTATCCGATTTTCTAGTGACGTTTGAAAACTGTTTCAGTCTGTTTTAAAATTTTGAGTACGTTTGGAATGACGTTTCATTACGCACAACTGTGCGTTATAGCTTACTTACCCTGCATGGTGACAATGAGTATAAATGACATTTACTGTCAAGGAGTAGATAACAGTGCAGTACGTACGTCATGTATTTTTTTAGAGATGTCAAATATTTAGAATTAAAATATTAAGTCGTAGATAAAGCATAGTACGTAACTCGAGTGGTAAGAGGTATTACGTACTCGAGTAATTACGCACTCGCCGCTACGCGGCTTCGTGCGTAACTTTTCCACTCGTACGTAATGTCCTACTTTACCACTCTTGATACTTAATATACTATTTTGTATGCTTGTGTGGTATTCAGTGAGATTATATAACGAAGTAATAAATTTGACCAATATAATTGATGATGTTTTAAACATTATAAACTTTAGACATAGTTGTAACTGAGACAAACGTTTCAAAATGGAAGGAAGCGATAATACCTAAACTGTTATATACCACGCCGTCAAGAGTAGGTATACTTTCTTATCAATACGTCGTAAATAAGTAGAAATCGGAAATGGTATTGGTCAAATTTATTATGAACAATATAATCGCTCTTATATTAATTGGTTGCCTTATACAAACTGTGGCAAAATTTGACAGGCTCGGAGTTCTCATTTTGAGGTTGAATGAGACGATAATGGGTTATAAATAAATATCATAGTTTTTGCGTTATGCAGTACTGATTTTTATAACAACAGTGCTTCTTATTGCTAGCTTTTTGTAAGACTGCTAAAGTTGCAAATTTATATTGGAAGTAATTTCTTGTTAAGTTTTTCTTTAAAAATAGAAAATATCATAATAAATACCTGCATATTTCAGCTGTAAAGCGCTGATAATAATTTTCTACATTGACAATATATTTCCAAACTCCCCATCCATTTCTCATTACTCTGGGTGTAAATGTTTGATCAGAGCTATCCAGACTACATAATTTTTTAGGAATAACTGGAAAATTGGCCCTAAAATTAAAAAACAAATTATATTTGAGCTGTGAATAATGAATAATTTTTTAGGAATTACTGGAAAGTTGGCACTAGAATTAAAAAAACAAAAAAACAACTTATTTTAATAAAATATAGACAAAACAATTTGACACTGTTTATAGACTAAGCAGCTATTGATAGGTGGCGCTGGCTGTAAATTCATCTTCTTGTTTAGACTCTTGTATAACTTTTTATTTTATACTTTAGTTACCAATTCTTCTGTGATGGTTTTCAACGTTATCTGTAAATGTAATATGTCAATGACATCTGTCAATATGGTCTGTTACTGTCGTCTGTCAATGTCATCTGTTAATATCGTATGTCAATGTCATCTCTTCATGTTTGTACCCCTTATATGTGCATACTATAGACGCAGACTGTACATTGTTATTATTTCCTTCTTTATAAATACCTGTTTAATTGTGTTCGTCATAAAGTCAATGATAAATGTAAAAGAACCCTCTTTAAATACCCTAAAATTTAAATTGATAGATCTGCTACTTAAAATTGCTCGTATACCGGCTTACAGCATCCAATTTTGTCAACGTCATATGTCAAATATATGTGTCAATGTCATCTGACAACATCAACTATCAACTTTATATATTAACTTCATTTGTCAAATAATGATTTCTCAACATCATCTGTCAATATTATAACGTAACGCCATCTGTCAACGTCATCTATCAACTTTATTGATTAACGTCATCCTTCAACATTAAATTCAAAATATTTTTAAAAAATGGAAAAAGAATGAAAAAAAAGTAAAAAAAAATGAAAAGTTTAATAATTTTCTATAGTATTTAAAATCAAAATATGTTTAAAAAGAAAAATATTAAAAGCTTGATTGATTGATTGATTTCTGTGTTAAATTTATCGATTAATGTGGTTTGTCAACGTGAGCTGTCAGATTCACATGTGGATCTTATTTATCAACGTTATCTGACAACGCTATGTGTCAATGTCATTAGTTAGTGCCATCTATCAACGTCATCTATCAATGTCTTCTGTCAATGTTACCTGTCAACGTTATCTTTCAACGTCATTTGTCAACCTCATCCGTCAATTATATAAGATTTGAAAAATAAAAGAAAATAGCTGAAAAAAAGCGAAAAAATACAGTTTAAAATGAAACTTAGAAAATACAATACAGTCTAAAAAAAGTCCTTACTAAACGATTCAGTAAAAGCCAAATGTCAAAAACCTCAGATGTAAAAAATTGCAAATGTCAAATGTCAAGAGTGACAAATGCCAAAAATGTAAATTGTCATAAATATTGCTTATAAAAAACCAATAATTTGATTTAATGTATTATCAGTAAATTCTGTGAATAATAAAGCATAAACAAAACAAATCACAGAATAAATATTTAAAACATTCTTACCTGCTGACTATTTGAGTAACATCAAATGTAGAATTTAATACTATTCCAAACATTCCCTGCATATTTTTTGTATTTCTCATAATATTAATAATTTCCGCTTCAGGATAGTCATCTGTATTGGCACATATTTGGTTTTTGCAATTTTGGTATGTTTCATAATAAATCGGAACTGATGGCAACATTTCTGCTCTACTAGCAAACTGCACTGAATCATCTGCATATCTGGCAGAACAGTGCTAAAAATAAAATTAACAAAAATAAAAATAACAAAAAATTATTAGATATGATATATTCACAAGAATATCTCATTTAACGAACATAATGCTATTAAAGAGTAGGAAATACTGTTTAATGAAAACAATTTCGCCACTACATATTCAGGTAGAAAGTAAAGCAAGAAAACAATATATATATAATGGTCAAAGAAGGAACAATCAAGAAAAGACCTCGATCACTTCAATTTGTTTAAACTTGGGAAATGCTCCAAGATGACATCCCAAAGAAATTTAACTTTGTGACAAAAGTCACCACAAAACTGGGTAGTAAACCTGAATGGGACAAAGGCACCATATTGGGGGTAAGCCAAAATGCCATAAAATGGTATACGTATGGCTCTAAAACAGATAAAGAAACGAAAGCAGGGGTTTTTGAACACAGAGCCAAATACTTGGAGAACCTTGGTGCAAACCCAAGCATCTTTCAAGCGGATATTTGTGCTATTAGAAGATGTGTTAGAAAGTGTAATGTTTAGAAGAAGAAGAAACAATCAAGAAAAGACCTCGATCACTTCAATTTGTTTAAACTTGGGAAATGCTCCAAGTTGACATCCCAAAGAAATTTAACTTTGTGACAAAAGTCACCACAAAACTGGTTGGTAAACCTGATTGGGACAAAGACACCATATTGGGGGTAAGCCAAAATGCCATAAAATGGTATACGGATGGCTCTAAGTCAGATAAAGAAACGGAAGCAGGGGTTGTTGAACCCAGAGCCAATATTATTATTATTATTATTATTATGTCAAATAGTCAAGCAGCCATCGAAACTCTGAACTCACAGACAATCAGTTCCAAGATGGTCTGTGTATGCCGAGACAAACTGAAAACTAGGACAAAATTACTCTGTTACCCTCTTCTGGGTTCGAGGACACATAGGAATAGAAGGAAACGAAACAGCAGATGAGCTGGCAAAAAAAGAAGGTGAAACTTACTTGGGACCAGAATCATCTTGTGGAATCAGCAGTATAACAGTCTTAGAAAAACTAAGAAAAGAAGTGAATACAGAAAAATCCAAGTTCTGGAACAATCTAGAACGACTAAGACAATCGAAGAAGCTCATTGGAAACTATAACCAAAAGAGATCTTTCAGCTGTATAAATCTTAGTGAGAAAAACCTTCGTATTATAACAGAAATATTATCCGAGCACTGCAGATTAAGAGGGCAAATGAAGAATCTAGGTTTGGTAGATGAAGCAAGTGCAGATTTTGTGAGGTAGGGGATAAAACCTAAATACACATTCCCTTAGAATCCATTGCGTGACGTAATTCTAGGGTCATATGATATAGAACTAAAAGACCTACCTAACTTAAAGCCGAACAATATCCTAAACTTTCTAAGAAAGATAGTACTAGAAAAGCTGCTAAACGATGAGGAAACAACAATTATAGCAAGACACAATAGTATCTTATAGGTCGCAGGTGTATCTGTTACGCCTAATTTGCTCTTTCATACATACATACATACAGCTAATTTCATAATGTCGGATTTTCGTGACGGTTTGTGCGTGCATCGTAAAAATTTACCTTTATCATTTTTTCATAACGTGCCAAAAGAAGTATACCTATTTTAAAAATCAATGACGCGCGACAGAAGTGATAACTTCAACTAATACAAGTTGAACTATTTAATATTGAATTTTTTTAACTTGAGAAAAATTTGCCTATTACTTAAATTTTATCTACATTAATATGATAATGTGTATAAATTTAAAAATTTAATTATTTTGAAAATTTTGAAAACTCTGAAAAATTTTTTATCACTATAACTTTCACTAATTACGATACAAAAATTTTTTACTATGACAGTTCGAAATTTCTAATCAGTCGCGTAGTAATTCGCAATACAACCACCCTTTACATGGAACGGCCTGATTGCTATTTAATACACACTTAAAACTTAAATTCTTATCCTTATTATCAATAATAACAATATTAACACACTTTATAATCAATTTTTATAAGATTTATTACAAATGAAACCACCAAAACAAGTCTTTTTTATGCTAAAATTAGGCTAATCAGACTGTCATTTCTTTTTAGACAACCTGTTACGAAAATTCCCGAGGATGACCGAACATTTTAAGAATGAATTTAAATTATAATTAAAAGACATTAAATCATAGATGAACGAATTATTTGAATAAATGAGTAAGTAAATAAATAAATAAAGATATTTGTATTAATATTAATATTTACCTATTTCTATTTGATTTAATTTCCATTTCTTCCGCACGTCTCATTTAACGGTCAATATATCAAAATCAGTGAAATCTTGGCGTTAAGTAAGAAGCTTCTTTAAAATTCAAGGTGAGCTTTAAAGAGTAATGTATACATTTATTTTTTCTCACCTTTCCTAACTACATTCAACTATCAAAATTTTAAAAAATTATATCTCATATTACTTTAACAAAAAAAGTGAAAGTTAAGAGATATATACAAAAAAAAATTGCATCGACCGGGAATCGAACCAGGGCCGCCCGCGTGGCAGGCGAGCATTCTACCAATGAACCACCGAACCATCTACGTATAATAACTTCCAGAATGTATTTGATGCACGTCTCATTTAAAGCGTTTTTCGTTACGGCTTTTACGATTACATTTTTTTCAGTTCAGTCACGCAGCTAAATTCCTATCTTCTCCATGCCTGCCGTAAGGAACTTAGTTCCAAAAAGTAATGAATTGTATTTAGTGACAGATTAATACCGTATAACATGGTAAATTCAAATATACTTAAAACTTACATTGGGAAAAGCATAGAGAGAGAGAGAGAGAAATTCATATGTTAAGTGTTAAGGGAGCTTTTATAATCTTGTAAAAAAGTCAAAATACAAAATTAATTAAATTACCAATTCAATGTTTTGTAAGTGTGAATTTTTATTATAATAACAACGTTACCTAATGTTTACGTTATTTTATATGTGTTCGTTATTAACAATCCCCAAATACTTCATATATAACTGATATATGATATATAATATACTAAAATAACATAAGTAATATAATTTACACAATGAGATAATAATGTACCTATAGCTATTAAGTAAACAGCTTTTAAAAATTACCGAATTATATTTAATAAAATCCAATTACTTACCACATTAGGTAAAAATAAAACTAAAAAAATAAATAAAATAACTGTTAAACTGTTTACACCTTCCATTCTGAAGTAGTTCACATTATACAATGGCAAGTCGAGCTCTCACAATCGAGAATATAAAAGTTCGAATTGCGGTTTTGGGAAAAAACCGTATCCGATTTAGATCCAAACCGCGTAGGAAAGAAGACGTTCGTTTTGCGTTATTATGAACAGATAAAAGATTCTCTGCGAATGAGGATTTACGTCAATATGGCTGGCTACTTTTACCTTGATTATTGAATGCACTGAAATAATTTGTGTCGAATGTGTGCGTTAGGCCAGTCCGAATGCTTTAAAAAGTCTAATTAACTAATGATACAGTTAAATTATTAAATTTGATATTTGCAATGATACTTTAATTGTAGTAGTGCATCTTTTAGATTGTTGTTAACTAGATTACATAAAATTAAGAAAACGATGAGTTAGAACTAATATTAAAAAAAAGTTGCACTTTTGATAAGCGGTTTTAGGTATGAATGAGGTAATAAGGAACTAAGAAGTTCAAAAATTTTATTTTACGAAACGTTTTAAATAAAAAAAATGTGGATTGCTATTAAATGAGAGAAGTAAAAGTTAGAGTTGGGTAAAGCGATAATTTTATATAAAAAAAAATGGTATAATTTTCTTTACAATCATGCTTTGTAAATGGTTGTTGGTTTAAAGCTGGACGAGATATTTGTGGTTGAACAATGCCGTTGTTTCCGATATTTATTTTCTTTATATGTATTCATAACTAGCTGACCCGGCGTACTTCTGATATCTTTTATCGGTTAAACAGACTCCCGCGTCACCCCTTACCTGAGCCCAGTAGGGTGCTAATAAAAGAGCAATAAAAGAGACCTTTTCGCCTACCCTCACCGCATGTGGTTGTATGAATTCACGATTTTACAATCTATTGTTTATATTTAACAAATATGTGTTTAATTTTTTATAAATAAAAATAAATAAATATCAGAAACGTAAAGATATTTTTTTTTCTGATTTCAAACATATATAATACTTACGCAAAATTTTGTAGTTTACAGATATGACACCAAAATATTCTAAATTACACTGAGAAACAAACAACACCCAATATAACATAAAATACCTTTAGCGCCTGTATCTAACAGGACTTGTCAATTAATATTAATACTATTAATAGTCATAAATATACCCATCACCAACATGCAAAAAGAAATCAAAATAGAAAAGAACCTTAAATACCCCAAAAATGCATATCTAAATATTAATAGTAATAAATATACCCCTCACCAACATGCAAAAAAAATACCTCTGGCAAATGTATGTAATAGTAGTACTTACTTGTCAATGTAAAAAAGTGATTAGTTCATCAGTGGGTGAAAATGTTGTATCGCATTGGTAATATCCGTCCATTGCTCTTCATGTGTGGTGCATCGACTACGCCAAACATACTCCACCAAATATGTTTCAAATCTAGTTGTGCACATCCTTCCCAATCGTCGACGAAGATTCCTCTTAATGACAGACCATTTACTTTCGATATTTTGGGTGTGAATAAGTCGATTGTTTGGATTCACAAAATTTCGTTGGTGATTGACTTGATAGTGATGGTATCCAAGGTGGTTTAAACCAGTATATCCTCTCCACGAGTCAGTCATTACAATGGATCCAGGCAAAACATTTTCCTGAATAACACGCTGTAATGTAATAGCGTTTCTGTTAGGCACAAACGTAAGAAAAATTCTCTTTGTTTGTCGGTCTATTCCTCCAACCACCCACCGTGTCCTTTGCAGACGTCCGCGATGATACTTTCGTTTTCCGTAAGCACTTTCATCAATTTCCACTATGTGTCCAGGACTGCCTATTTGCTCATCGATTTCCAGCATCCAGTGAAAAAGAAGGTTTCTGAAATGTTGAAGGCAGCGACTCACAGATTTCGTGGAAACTCCAGTTTCCGCTGCTATTACTGTGACTGGATACTCATTAATCCACAGTACTAAAATAATCAGCAGCTGAACTATAGGAAGTGTCGAAAAATCTAGAAATGAATTTACCAAACCCAATTCCTTTATGTGATTCTTAAAAGCTGTAGAACTGCGGAGGAATTCCATCATACACAAACACATATATTTTTTATCACTACCGAACAATCAATAGGATGATGTATACCGTGCGTAAAACAAGACACAAATAATTGTTTGTGAATAATGGCTAACATTTTATATATTTTTTGTTATAACCGAACAATACAAATTGATATTAAAAAAACATTAGGATGTTTTGTAATGCAATAGCATTTTAATTAGGGTAAATCTCTTTCAATCTGATTGTTATTGGAATTGTTAAAGTTTATCTATTTTCAACACCTCATTATGAGATTATCCCTTGCTGTTTTGGATTTAAATTTGATAATTAAGCATTTTTGTAGTATTAAGGTATTCTATTACTTATATATTATTTTCAAAACATTATTATGAGATTATCCCTTGCTGTTTTGGATTTAAATTTAATAATCATTGGGTATTTTTGTACCACATTATGAGATTATCTCTTGTTTGTTTCTCAGTGTAATTTAGAATATTTTGGTGACATAACTGTAAACTATAAAATTTTGCGTAAGTATTATATATGGTTGAAATCAGAAAAAAAATATCTTTACGTTTCTGATATTTATTTATTTTTATTTATAAAAAATTAAACACATATATTTGTTAAATATAAACAATAGATTGTAAGATCGTGAATTCATACAACCACATGCGGTGAGGGTAGGCGAAAAGGTCTCTTTTATTGCTCTTTTATTAGCACCCTACAGGGCTCAGGTAAGGGGTGACGCGGGAGTCTGTTTAACCCTTTTATCATTTTCCGTTTTTTTAAATTGTTACGATTTTTTCTCATTTTTTTTTTTAATTTCGTTATCGTTTTCAACACATTTCGAATTCAGTACATTGGAAAGAGATAGATATACAAAAAACAGTCTGAGCTAATGTTTTCGTATTATAGTGACGTTTCACATTGTGATTCTGTCACGTAAACCTATATATATATATATAAGCGAAAGGTCACTCATACCATATCTCAGAAACTATAAGACCTACAAACTTGAAATTTGGCAGGTAGGTTCCTTATACGTCCGTTAAGAAAGGATTTTACAAAACTCTATTCCTAAGGGGGTAAAACGGGGGTTGGAAATTTGTATGGAAGTCCTATGTTTTTAAGTCTACAAAATTAAGATGTGTGCTCTTGACAGGTTGTGGAGGTGTACTTATACTGTATACATTTTATACAACAATCAACACGCCACGCGAACGACGTCGCGGGTACATCCATTTGGAACCTAAAAATGATTTATTTTGTCTGTCTGTATGTTTGTGCGTGCATCACATTAAAACGACTGATTCGATTCGAATGCGGTTTTCACAGATGTATTTGTCTTCTTTCAACTTAACATCTGGTGTATAATAATTTTTCCCTTCACCCATTCACTATACAATAGAGGGGGTCAGATTTGGTATGAAAGTATCTCATTGATATATTTAAAAATATTAATAAAATAATCCACAACATGCCTACATACGTGCTATAATTCAGTTTTGATATTTAAAACCAGATGGCGCTATGAGGTTATTAAAACGCGCTATCGTTGTTTTTTATCGTAAGTACATATAAAAATGACTCACAAATTACTATATCTTACAGATGATTATATTATGTAGAACTGTCATAGAACAATATTATAAGATAGTGATAATCGGTGTTGTATGATTTATTATTATCAAAATACCTACAAAATGATTAAAATTAAATTTTTATATGTAAAATAGACAGTCATTAAATCATTTGTGAATGTCCCAATTCCACGCGGGCTAAGCCGGGGGGGGGGGGGGGGTAAAAGCTAGTATACGTATAAAGTTTAGTATTTTATATTAATAATATTAATAATAATATTTAGTAATGACTATTGTATTGTAGTCTAAAGTATCGTCACATTTTTTTTTTATTACGGATGTCCCCGTAGGTATAGACCTAAATACAAATGTACCGAGAGCCTCTATTGGGGCAGAAGAGGTAATTTATTAATTTGGGATTTAAAGGCCTGCAAGTTAGGACGAGTGGGGAAGACGTGGGGAGGTAAGGAGTTCCACAATCTGGAGACCCTGAGGATGAAGGAACGATCGAATTGATTGGGCACTGAACAGTATAAGGGTGCATGGAGTTGGCACGTCGCGTTGCTCTGGCCGGTCTGGCAAGTGGAGGCATTATAGAGCGGAGTTCTTCTGAGCAGAATCCGCTTATGTATCGGTAAAACAAGGAAAGATCAGCCACTGCTCTTCTGTGGGATAGTGGGGCTAGGTTTTTGGTGATACTGGTGTCGTTTATTAGTCGAACTGCCCTTCTCTGTATTGCATCAAGAACTCCGAGCCTTGATGGAGCCGCTGATCCCCATACATGCGAGCAGTATTCAAGATTAGGGCGTATTTGGGCTTTGTAAAGAGTAGCTAAGTTGGATGGAGAAAAATATTTCCGTGCTCTAAACAGAAAGCCTAATTTCTTTCCTGCTGCAATTGCTATGGATGCAATATGTTCGTTCCAGAGTAAGTCTTGGGAGATCGTGATACCAACCAGCGTAATGGAGTCGCCCGCTACCAATGTCTGATCATTGATTGTAATGGATGAGTCGCATGTTTGCCTCTTGTTGGATAGGCAACATGTCTTTGTCTTGGAAGCGTTGAAATTAACAAGATTCTCTCTTCCCCACTCGTCTACAATTCTCAAATCTTGATTGAGAGAAGCCGTTGTGGATCTTCTGTCCTCTTCCAGAATATCTAAAAATATGGGACGGTTGTGCGCTTTGCTACAGTGTAGGTTGCTATCATCTGCAAAACCATGTATCGGGTTATTAGTGGCTTCTAGTAGATCATTAATGTGTAGTAAGAATAGAGTAGGAGCTAGAGCCGATCCTTGGGGACCTCCAGCGTTGATCCTGTAGAGGTTGGAAGAATGTCCATCTACAGCAGCTTGGATGTGCCTGTTGGAGAGAAAGTTGGATATCCATCTGCAAAGGTTTTGCGAGAGTCCGTATGAAGACAGTTTGTTCAAAAGAGCTGCATGCCACACTTGATCAAATGCTTTTGAGATATCTAGTGATACTATTTGAGTCTCCCCATAGCGGTGGATGGCATCACACCAGACATGAGTTACATATGCTAGCAGATCGGCTGTTGACCTTTGTTGGCGAAAACCATATTGCCTGTCACTTAAAAGGGGTGTCTCAAGGTAGCTCAGAATCTCGTGATTGACGTATTTCTCCATAGTTTTGCTAATAACAGATAGAAGAGCTATGGGTCTGTAGTTAGAAGGCTGGGTTTTAGAGCCTTTCTTGGGGACTGGTTGTACTCGAGCAGTTTTCCAGGATTCTGGAAAAATACCAGTATCATATGATAGTTGAAATAGCTTAGTGAAAACTGGCGCTAGTTCAGGAGCACAACATTTTAAGAGTAAAGCAGGTATTTCATCGAGGCCGCTTGCTTTGTTGGTATTTAGAGTAGCAAGGACTCTTTGCACCCGCTTAACCCTAAATATGATATTTTTCATTGTGTGGGGAGCCCGTGGAATAAAAGGTAGCTCTATGTTGTCCGGTGGGTTAAGTGTCGAGTTTGAAGAGAATATTTTGGCAAAGATTTCTGCTTTTTCTGTGGAGGACGTAACTATTGAGCCGTCATCTGATGTGAGTGGAGGGAACGCACTAGTTGTGAAATTGTTGTTGATATGTTTGGCGAGAGTCCAAAAGGACCGGCTGGTTGCAGTATATCCTGTTCTATGCTTTTGAAGTTGTTGGCTACATAAATAGAGTTTTTAAAAAAAGTTGAGGAAATAAAGCACTGAAATCAGCAAAATTTCCGAAATTTGTATAGTATTCGAGACACCTGGTGCTTAGGACAGACCTCGTCTCCAGGAATTTTATGCAAATTCGATACAAGATGAGTGTGCACTCGGTACCGGGAGGTTTTTGGGGTCGCTGAACACGAATATCATGTAATGATTTTACTAAATTATTCCCATACAAATTAATGAATCCGGGCGCGTGCTTTTACCGGTAGTCTCAATGACAGCCACACCCGTTTTTATTTTATTGCTATTTTCTTTGGAAAATTATAAAATTGTAAAAGATTCGTAACTAACAGTTAAAAAACACTTGCAGAGTGTAATAATTCTTTTCAATTAGATTTTTTTAAACAAATTTTAAACCTGAATAACTCAACTACGCCCCTTAAATCATTACGTAATTTATTGAATATTCTTGCACCCATCACTGACTGCGAATATGAACTCAGCTTACAATCAGAAAATGGAACAGATAGAATAACATAACATTCAGGAATTGCTTGAATCGCAAGATGACAATTAGACTGAAACCGAGTTGGATGAAATGATAAATTCAAGACCAATCAAGAAGAGGGTTCAACTAGTATTGGAAAGATGACATTTAACATTAAAAATCTTAGTGAAGGTTTATAAATGGTAAATGAGCTATCTAGTCCACCGCGCTCAACACTTTTTTTAAAATGATTAATACATACTTGAAACTTTGTGTATAGCTTCCTATTGACGAGTCCAACAAAGTTTGAAATTATCTAAATTTAAAACTGCTGCTTTTTCGAGATAGAAATAAACGTAATATTTAAGCTGTCGGACAGCAAAAACGCAGTAATAAATTTGTCGGACAATGTGAGAATTTGATTTAATAGTTAATTATAAACAAATTGTGTAAAAATGAATTATATATATTATATATATGCAACCAATAACACAAATTCTATAATTCGAAGTTTTGGATAATTCGAATTTTTTCATTAGTCCCTTTGAATTATCCAAGTTCTACTGTATATATCTTCTGTGCGT
Organism: Altica lythri; assembly: GCA_964028335.1. Classification (NCBI taxonomy): domain Eukaryota; kingdom Metazoa; phylum Arthropoda; class Insecta; order Coleoptera; family Chrysomelidae; genus Altica; species Altica lythri. The sequence continues at coordinate 44,291,759 of OZ034808.1, read as the reverse complement.
GTGTATGTTACTAAACTCCACCTAAACGGCCGGAATTTTTGTATGTATTCAAATGGATTTGAGAATGGTTAAGATTTACTATTTGGTCTACTATAATGTGTTTTTTATTCATTTTTTACCTGTATTTTGACGGTATAGTGACTATATCTCCTGAGTGACATTTATTGTTTAGTTCTACAAATTCCCAATAGAGGGCGGTATAATTTAATTAATATAATTCTCTATCAACGTTTGACATGTAGGTAGGGTAGACGCCCGACTGATGGCACTGTGTTTTGATTTCTAGATAAAAGAATAAAAATATCGATAAACAAAAGAAAAGAAAAAAAATTATTGTTATCAGGTACGAACTACGCCTTGTTAATGAAAATTGAGAACTTCTTGTTTAGTTTTATAAATTCCTACTAGATATCGTTGTAGGTTGATTTGTCGAAAAAAATATCTATACCATTTAACCTAGACACATCGAAATGTCGATATTATATGCTCAAGAGAAACCAGGGGGATATTAAAAAAATTGTACCGTTGTGTAGAAGAACAAACTTGTAGCACGTCCAAAAAACACTATGCAAAACTTTTATTTTTTTAATATATTTCCTTACTTAAGCCGACCCTGATCATATTACCTTCTAGAAAATTCTCGGCTTTAACGGTTTAACCGTCAAAACTATCGATTTTTCGAGCCCGACCAATCAAATCGGAGGAATAAGATGATGTGGCGCAAGAGGGGTGGTTTAAAGCGACGCGGTTTTAATTTTGACCGCGATCAAAAAGTCAGTCTAGCGTGGGTCCTTGTGCTGATAAGTCGATTTCGTATAACCCCTAGATTCAAGTACCGGCAAATTTCCTTTAAATTTGCAAATAACTATTTGCAATTTAGTGTTTCTAAGTAAAGTAAAGTCAGTGAGCAAGTGTAGACCCTCTCTGATGAAAAAGCTGTCTAGTAGTATCGAAGAAGCACCAGTTTTTACTGTAGCGTATGAATTGGGTGTGGCCCCATTAAATTCTCTTATCTAGGAAACAAACTGTAAGTTTTTTAATATAATTACTATTTCTTAACTACCAGAAAGATTGGGATACCATTTTTTTCTTTGGCACAAAAACTTAATTGTGACTCACCGGAATAATATCAGAGTGTGGGTAATTAACGTAAGAAGTGCTCATAAAATCCACAGTGAAACCGGTTTTTATAAAAAACCTAGTACCTTATCAACAGACTCCTACAGTGTGCAAATTTCTAAATAGTTCGTCGCATACATGCTTTAGTTAACAGTGAAAGCGTTACGCAGGGTCTGACTAAATATTTTTGTAACACCTTTATGATAATTTTTTTTTGTTTCTTGATGTTTATCTTAATTTTAATGTTTTAATATAAATTATTATATGGTACCCCCAATTTTTTACTCGAGTAAAACATCTTTTAAGCTAAAAGTGATTTACAATTTTTTTATTAAATTTTGATACTTTTCAATTCCTTTTTCATATCACATTCTGCTTAAATGGGTACACAGAAATAACAATATAAAAATACTTAGCTGTTATTGAATGTGTAATATTGTTTCTATATGTGATTAAACACTAATGTGTTTTACAGTATTTTACCTTATTTAATTGTTGATATTTTATATGTCTATTTGTTTCGTTCATCTGTTTGACTTATTATTACACACAGTAATAAATATTGTTTATTGTTTATTTATATGTTTTATTTTCTGACCTGGTGTAAGTTATTCTGATCTAATCTCATTAACAACAAGAATAAGACGTATTTCACTCATAAATTTTAGTTTTTGACTTGATCAAAATAAGTAGAGCCGTTGTGATAAGTAAGAACAAAAAGTAAGTATAACTTTCTCTTTCTAGTTTTTCTAATAAAAGTGTTTAATTTAAAAATTTTAACCAGAACATCTACCGGTTTACTCAATATTACTGTATCTTATCTTACGTCCCTTATATCTTTCTTATTTTAACTTTATCTATAACATCTAATACATTATTTTATCCAACTTCTAGATTTAACATTTTTTCCATCTGGGTTTCTTATATTTCCCCATCCTTAAGATAAAAAAATAAGTGGCGCCCATTTACCTTTCCCTTATCCATCATTTCTCTCATTTTCTCTTTAGTCCCTTTTAAATTCGTATATCTTATTTTTCCTAGCAAATATATCCGCTTATATCTTTCTAGTAAGATTTCATCGAGCTCGACCGAATCCACGCCCGCTCTCCTCCTACCCCCTGAGTGCCGTTCGCCATTTGTTAACCTCGATAAACGAGCCTTTTAACATCGTGAAAAAAAGAGGTTACAAACTGAATCATAAACCACTCTCTAAATTTACAGAAAAAAGCTTAAAATAACGCTTTTTACTTTACTTTTGACAAAATTATAATGCTTTTACTACATTTTTATTCTCACCCGTTGGTGAAAACATGAGTTCAAATGTTGGACAGAGAATTTTCAGATTATAAATGTTAAAACTGACTGAATGTGATATAAAATTATCATCTGGGTGCGAGTGCGAACAATATTAAGAAAAATAAACAACGGTCGGTTTATTTCTGAGAAATTAAATTAGATTATAATAATTTTACAAACTCTGATCTGCATAAACTAGAGCCATAGATAATCTGAACCGAATCTGTAGGAGATGACAGCAGTTGAGGAGAATGAAAAATATATTGGTTATCTATCTATAAAACTAACGAACTGTTTCACATTGATTACCCGAAAAAGTAGCTCTGCTTCTTCGATAGAAAAGAGAGATTTCTAGTTTTACCAGCTATTTATATTTTCACCCGTTTAGGAGATTCTATGATGGGCTTACCAAGACTTACTTGATACTCATCCTGGAAGGTGAATATTTTCGTCTTAGTGCAAGTGCTAACAATATTCGGGGAAGTAAACAGAGACAAGCAGCGGTCTGTTTAGTTCTGAGAAAAAATATTTTTACAAGCTCTGACTTGCATAAAGATGACAGCGTTTGAGGAGAATGCAGTTTGATATTATAGGCACCCTGTGCCAAACTAGTGATATTGATAACTAGCTGACCCGGTGAATTTCGTACCGCTTAACCCTGATATGTTATTCTCCGTTTTCCGTTTTGTCTAATTTTTAATTTTTTTTTTGTTTCGTTTCATCGTATTTTCTCGTTAGTATCCAGATTATACTGTTTTTCGTTGTAATTTATCGATTAAATATGTTAGATATGAACTTAATTTGGTAAAAATCGCTCGTTTAATTTTATGAAATATTAACTGCGCCACCTTACCGTGGCGTCATAGTACTTATTTAAGTAAGAATTTATAATTTAATCATATGAGCGACGACACCGTCTTAATTGCTGACAGCGAAACGTTCTTGCAACACATACTAGACAAAGTATGCGAAAAGAGTCAAGAATTTGGAGTAAATATTAACACAAGCAAAACAAATATTATGGTTATCTCGAAGACAGGAAATATCACAACTAATATATAAGTGCAAATAGACAACGCACAGAACAGGTCAACAAATTCAAATATCTGGGATGCTGGAACCCCGATGTATTAAACCCAAATGTCGAGGTTAAACACAGAACAGAATACGTTAGAACAACATTTCAAAAGATGAAATCCTTCTTTTGTAATAAAAATCTAAGTATAGGAACAAGATATCAGCCGGCAAAATGGTACGTCTATTCTGTCTTATTACACGGCATGAAAGCATGGACATTAAAACTTAAGTCAATGCTGAAAATCGAGGCCATTGATTTGTGGGTGTTTCGGCGAATGTTGAAGATTCCTTGGACTGACATGGTTTTGAATGGGACTGTCCTAGAGAGAATGGGCAGATAACGAGAACTCTTAACTATAGTGAAAAGAAGGAAAACTGCATACCTACTTTGGACATGTACTAAGAAATAACAAATATTAGCTTCTCCTTTTAACTATTAAGGGTAAAATAGAGGAAAGAGGAGGTCCAGGTAGGCGACAACTCTTCTGGTTGAAAAATATCAGAGACTGGACCGGAATGAACGTACAATCTTTAATTCGAACAGCGGAGACAAGAAAAGAATTTAAAATAGTTATCGCTTATCGCCAATATTCGATAGAAGGAGGCACTAGGAGAAGAATAATTATATAAGAACTTAACTAAAGATAACAGTGCTTGGGGGAAATGAAAGGAGAGAAAACTGGCTTACACAAATTTTATATTTTTCAGGGCCAATTTGATATTGTAGATTCCTGTGTCAAATCAGTGATTATTGGAGATACCAAATATGTAATTAATAAATAATAAAAGAAGAGAAAAAAATGATGACGTTAAGTATTCTGTTTAAAATGTTATTTCATAATTGCGTTACTTCCCAGATACTGGGCTGCGATAGTAAACCCTTATTGGGTTATTCTGTAAAATAGATATACGTAGTATGAATCACCTATAACTTAATAAACTGACTCATCTATAATAGATGCATAGGTATCTATTTACGTATTTTAATTAATAAAATTATGCTTGTTCAGTGCGACAATTCTAAAAACCGCAATGAGAGTACTTTAAGGAAGTAAAGTTGAGGTAAAGATAAGTAGATTTGACAATAATTTCCTTACAACGCAAGATTGTGGTAGGCACTGATATCAAATATAGACTTTTAATGGAATTTGAATTGCCATACAGTCTTAGGTGCAATAAAAAACATAAATTTATAAAATAGGTTCTTGGAAAGTTTCAATTTATAACTATTAAATTTTAATTATTTAGGTATTCAAGTGATTACAAGAACTTCGCCAACTCTTGTACATAAACTTGGCTATTAAAAAAAGGTTCTATAATCTTATTATGTGAGAGGTCCCACGAGTTTTAAGGAAAACAATATTTATATTTGACAAACAAAAATTTTAATCTTCAAAATAGTTTTCTTCAAGTCCAGAGATCCTTCAATATTTTTATATCTTTCGTGTAGTGCGCTGTGTTAAGCACTCGAGAATAAGCTTCAGGTTTGTAACTTTAAAAAGTCCTAAACGGCGTTATTTTCCCTAACCAGCTCAACTAACTTGTGGGTTACCTTTAAAGAGTATTACCAGCCTCCCCCAAACATGGAATTAAGGACGCCAAAGTACAAATTATACCAAAACACTCGTTTTAAAAAATTATTACAAATTTTTAATGTTTGCTTTTACTAATTTCTAAAGAATTTCAAGTATTTTATAACCATCCTTTACCAAGCTTTAACATTTTTATCATATTTTAATCATTTTTATTTGTTTTTTACTAACTTTTAAAAGTTTTTCACAACTTCTATCTGTTTTTTAAAATGTTTTTACGATTTTTACTAGTAAAAACAAGTTTGACGATTTTTAACTTTCTGCTAAAAATTTTTTTTTTTTTAATCGGAATGTTATTCTTTTTACCCTGTTTTTCGAAAATTATGTTTTCAACGGATCTCAAAGTTTTGAGGTCTTTGGAACCTCCCCTGACTATTTTTACGAGGATATATTTGTGGATGTGTGTGTGTGTGTAGATGTATGTAAACCTCTTATAACTTTTGAACGGCTTGACAGATCGGATTGAACTAAAGAGCTTTCCAAAGAGTTCCATCTAACTTAGATTCTCTGTAAGTTTGAGCTGATTCGAATCTGTAGATTTCGAGCAATTTAAAAAAAACGAGTTTTTTTTTGTAAAAATTATGTTTTTTTGTATATCTTTTGGGTATTACATCGATTAATTTCATAACCTCTCAAGCTCTTAACCTTAAAAAACTACGTCGAATGCCGTTTTGCAATTTAAAATCGGTTGTCGTTGTCGAAAAGTTTGAAAAAAAAAGTGTGTGCGTGTAACCTTTACGCGCGATTGAAGTAAAATTTATTTGACGTACGTATCATCGCAAAATAAATTCAAATTCAAAATATGTTTATTAACAAGTAGCTACAGGTTTTTTATTTTTTCGTTTATTATTATTATTTATTGATGAAAGAGTAAAATATTCTTGAGAATTCGCCATTTTATTCAAGTGACAACTATTTTGTTTTGTAATTTATCTAAAATTCATTAATTTTACTTTCACGTTTTAAAAAATTTTGACAGAAATTAACGGTTAGGTTAGGTTAGCTAATCATAAGTTTTGACGTACGTATCGCAAAATGTATCACAAGGAAGTCAGTAGAAACATAAAGAACTGTGTGTGTGTGTGAATATCATGAGAAATCTGATAATTTCTTCCGTATTTTAAATGTTAACTGTCAATCAATTTCTAACAAAACTAATAGAATAGACCTAATTTTAAAGCAATATAAACCACACATTTTATGTCTATCCGAAACATGGTCCAATAATGACAATATCGGCTACATACGATTTAATAATAATTACTCTGTTGCCTTTTACTTCAAAAGAACTAATAAATCACATGGCGGTGTACTAATTTTGACAAAATCTTTCATAGAAATTAAGAAACACGATTTTTTGACTCATTTATTACTTGAAGTAGATATTGAAATCTCCACTATCTCTTTTAAAATACTTCAAACCACCTGTTGTATATTAAATATTTATAGATCCTCATCTGGAAATTTCAATACATTTATAGATAGACTTTATAGTGCATTAATTTTCTGTACAAATAACTTTATATCTTTTATTTTTTGTGGAGATTTCAACATTGATTTTTTAAGCGATTCACAGGAAAATAAAATGTATGCATATAGAGTACTCACTCATTTTTATTCAATATTTTTTCATCACTTTCTTCATTAATACATCCAATTTGTTTATTCATATTTAAAACAAACACTTTATACACAAATTTTAGGCGTAAAATGTATTTTGGTTGATTAGCTGTCAATTTGACAGGTCAGCAAAATATGTAAATTATGTTGCCTACCATAATATACAATTACAGATTTAACTTTTATTTAATATAGTAGGCGGAATCGTGTTAGGTTTTTTGTTCAGGTTTTTTGCGTTACATAGAATATGACGTCACGTCCGTTAGAATTACTGAGTTACCCCTAGTCGCGCCTAAAGAAGTTTTACTTTAAAAAGTGTCTTTTTTTTAGAGATGTTTCGACCAATCAATTTTGCACTTCCAATAACATTTTTAGGTCAACCTGTTTCGAATTTTTTTAAACGGTATTTAAGTGTCTTTTTCCAAAGTTTAGTCTCTCATTCACAGTTTTTCCCAAAACTTATGTGTTTTCTGGTTATCACCAATTTCTCACGGTATTTACAAATTTTTAACAATTTTCACAATTTTTTATATCTATTTATGTTTTTTTAATAATCTTAAATAATTTTTGTAATTTTCTACGATTTCTACCATTCTTAAACGATTTTTAACCATTTTTACAATTTTTTTTCGATTATGTTGAATTTTTAACGACTTTTGCCAAATCTTAAAGAATTTTACCGCCTTTTAACATTTTTTATTATTAACGGTTTTAACTATTTTTGAGGGAATTTTGTCGATTTTTAACGGCTTTTGACTATTTTTTTTTATTTATTTTTATTAATTTAATTGTTTTTACCAGTTTGTAACGATTTTTACTTCTTTTAACTTTTTACAATTTTTTAATGATATATTCAGTATTTTAATCTGTTTTAATGATTTTTACTATTTTTTAGTGATTTTTCCTGTTTTTACCAGTTCCTAATGGTTTTGACTGCTTTTTAATTTTTTTATCAAAATTTTACAATAATTTAATTATAATTAACGAATTTTACCATTTTTTTAAGATTTTTGAATGCGAGAAGTTTGAGAATCATGACCTTTTTTTGTTTGATGACGATTTTCTTCAGATGTTCTTAAGACGAGTCGCGAGTTAAATTGTTTATTTCAAAGATGTTTTAAGCATTTTTATTATACAATTGTATTAAAAATAAACATATTTTATCAATAATATAAACAGTTAATTTTCTTGGTCCATCCTAAAACTCTATCTACTAAATTACCTTTTTTAGTTAAATGTAATATTGCCGTTATTTTTTACTGACTCACACAGACTGCATTGTAATGATCATATATTATTATTTACCGATTACATCGGTTTTTACGCTTTACACGTATAGTAGCTACTTAATTACTGTAAATAAATATTACATATTAACGGAAAATATATATTTGTTTTGTACTTAGGCTTGTTCTTGAAAAAATTCTATTTTTGTGATAAATTTCCCAAAGTAACTATATTTTCTGTAAACATTTAAATTTTCTCTATTTAAATTACCCAAATAAATTTCCCACACTAGCTCAGGGTCGAGATTCTAATTTAATCGAGTTTTTTCTCTTATTAAACTTTAATACATATTAGTATCCAGTTGTTTATTTGTGTAATAAGAATTTTATTTAGATAAACAGTAATAATTGTCACTTTTTAAAATTAACAGTATGTCTAATCTCTCTAAGTTGATGTTCTGCAGAATTGGCTAATTCTAAATATTGTAAAGCCAGTTAGGCTTTGGCTTTGGCCCAACCCTGTAGAACTCTGAACCAAATTTGTAAGCCAGGTTTGGCGCAGTTTTGTCCTAACTATGTAGAACCATGATCCAAACTTTTAAGTCAAGCTTGTTGCAGCTTTGGCACAACTCTGTAGAACTCTTCGCTAAGTTTGTAAGCCAGCCTTGGCACAACTACGTAGAATTCTGAGCCAAGCTTGTAAGCCCGGCTTGGCGCAGCTTTGTCCTAACTATGTAGAACTTTGATCCAAACTTTTAAGTCAAGCTTGTTGCAGCTTCGGCACATCTATGTAGAATTCTTCGCCACGTTTGTGAGCCAGATTTGATAAAGCTTTGGTCCAACTATGTAGAACTTTGAGCTAAGCTTGTAAGCCAGGCTTGGCGTAGCTTTCGCCCAATTCTGAGCCAAGTTAGTAAGCCACGCTTGGCGCATCTTTGACTCAACTATGTAGAACTCTGAGCCAAGCTTGTAAGCTAGACTTGGTAGAAGTCTGGAGTGATTAGGATGGGTCCTGCTTGGTTGCCAGAGCTGGGCTAGGCGTCGTACTGAGGACTCGTGGTCATTTCCTCAGTTGAGTTTATGGTATGTGCAAGTAACGCACGTAGAACCATATATTGGGAGTTAATGTAGACCAAATCACTCAAAGAGGGCTGTCGTTATGGCATTACAATATTACTTTAATACATTTAAATTTAGTTTTTAAATGCAGTGTTATTTACAAAGTAAGTAGAGGAAAAGGAATTAAAGTTTATGTATTACTGCAATTTTATTATTGTAAAAATTGCTGTCACTCTTAGAGATTTTTTTTTACTTTTTTTAATTAGTTCATTTTTCAATTTCACTTAAATTTTCACGCGAAATTTATGATCTTCACAGTGAATTGGCATGGCCAAGGCTGAATTATCCAGTCTGGCCCAAATTAGGATAATTATTTGCATCGTCAAACCTCTATTCACAAATCTTGAATCAAACTTGCTTGAAAAGCAAAAGTTAGGCTATCCAGTTATGATCCAAGTTTAGGTAATGATTGACACTGCTAAAGCTGGGCTAGCCAATCGTGGCTCCAGCTTGGGTCCAAATTGAATGTCCAAACCTTTTTAAGTAGTTGGATTCTTCAAAAGACCACCCAGGGAAGGACGACTGAAAGGGTTGGATTCACCTACCAAACGAACACCTACCGACTAAAGGCACTCCCCCACTATATTTAGCAAGACAGAAAAGGTTTAGGCATCATAATCTGTCCACTTATTGGCAATTTCATATCCTTCACCTAGACTTATCTACTCTCACTTATCTCTCCTCGTCTTCTTTCATTCTAATCACCATTTTCGCATACTTTAGCACACACTTCCATACTTTCTTATTTCTTACTATTTACTCCAGCAACTCTCTTACAGAGTTGTCGTCGCATCCGAACTCCATAACTGGGATAGCAAATCTTGGCTCACGCTTGGGTAATCATTGTACGCTTTATGTTGGATTAAAAAGCCTGCATGGGCCAATAAAGTTACACTAAAGGTAGGTTTTCCAGTACTGGTCAGGCTCGGTATAATAACGTTTATTGCATGTAGGAGCATGTATTGACAAATTCTAAGTCTAGTATAGAGCTAACAAACTTTTAAAGTAAAAACCCTCTACCAATATCCACAACATATGTTTTCCTCGTAATACTTCAGTTTGTTCCCCAGTACCACTTACTAATTTTGCTGCTACTATACCCTTTAACAATATTTAACATATCACATGATCGTTAGCATACCTTAGAGATATCAATCTACAGCATGTGTGTTAACTTAGACTTTTGTTAAACTTATTCGTACATTAAAAATTCATTCAGTCTTGTACGATCTTTTTTTTTAGTATGCAATAAATAAGCTAAGTGTGGTAACTTAAGCTCTTGAAGATCTTATTCGTTCATTAAAATTTAGTCAGTCATTTACATTCTGTGTATTACTATAGCAATAAACAAGCTAAGATCACCAGGCTATCTGTATATCCCAGGATGTGATTCCTTTCACCATTAAGTGTTTGTTACCTTAGCTCGTACTTTACCAGGTTCTACAGCATGGCTGTTTTTTTTTTCTAATTTGAATTACCTACATATTAAAGGATTTTTCAGCAGATAAGCTATTTATTTGTATATTTTTTGTCTATACCCTTTGGTATCTTATTCAGATATTAGTTAATACCTCCTTATACTTGAGCAGCACCTTTCGCTTTTTAAAATGTACTCTATCTTTGGTACAAGATCATGTCAAACCGTTTCTATACATTTTTTTCTATATGATGATAGGTATTAGTCTCAGTAAATTATACTTAATTCCAAAAATATTTAGTAAAAGCAGTGTTTAACGTTCTTTATTATTTTGTTTCAGATAAATCTCAGCCTAAGCAATCAGTGACTACTCATTCTCTACCAAGTCCTTTAGATGTTGCTTCAACGTTACAAAACAATCCAGCTACAAAACATGAGTCTGTTACTGCACTGTTGGGAGCTTGGACTGAGTTATTACTGCATGATTTGGCCAGTACCGGAAATATGAAAAGCCAAGATTGCTGTAGTGATAATGCCAAAAAACATGGAGAGTGTTATGGAAAACTTGGAAATGGACAATGCAGAGAATATATGAGGACTTTGCCTGCTGTTGATATGGACAGTTGTGAATTTGGTAAGTACATACTGTGATTTTTTATTGCACACATCATTATCCAAGACAGGTTGACTGACTTTTTTTGTTATTGTTAGATTACAGAGATCAAATGAATTTAGCAACATCTTTTCTTGATGCATCTGCCATTTATGGAAATACTGACCAACAAGTTGAAAGTCTTCGCACATACGATGCTGGATTAGTCAATGTTTCAGCCTGCTCAGCGTGCAGATCTAATGCTTTGTATTCAGCTATTTTGAAGGAACATAATAGAGTGGCTGTCAACTTGGCTCAATTAAATAAACACTGGAATGATGAAATTTTATTTTATGAAAGTAGGAGAATAGTTATAGCAGAATTACAGCACATTTCTTACAATGAGTATCTACCGCTAGTCATTGGAGAGGTAAGATTAAAAACTACTTTCCTTAAGTAGCTTAGTTAGATCTGGAGCGTTTTTTCTTCAAACAAATTTTGTAGTAATGAACTTTAAATCATAAGTTTAGCGCCCAAACGAAATGACGAATAATATTGAAATTTATTAAATTCAGGGTATAGATGGTTTCAAGAGCGATAAATCAATCTATCTAGAAAACGTCGTTTTATCCGTGTTTTCAGGCAATGAAAAACTGCTAAATAAACTGAAAAATATGACTCGTCAGTATATCGGCAAGTAGTAAAACTACATTTATTTTTTAATTGACACAGCAACTTCAAAAAAGGGCGTTTAATGTTATACCAAGAAAAACATATTACTTATACTATTGTTAAAGTATATTTTTTTCAAATAGGAATTTATTACAAAAAACCTTGTAAATAATCTAACTTTAAGAAATCTCGACTTGTCTCAAGAAAACCTTCAAAAAAAATCGTCATCGTTTAAAAATAGTAAATTCGTTAAAAATGGGTAAATATCGCAAAAAAATCGGAAAATGGCAAAAATTTTTAGAAATTGGTAATTCAAAAGATCTATTAATTTGTTAATTATGATTTTTCATAACTATTGCAAAATAAAATATCTTGCACTTCGCAATAGTTATGAAAAATCATAATTAACAAATTAATAAACTTTTATAAACATTTATCGCAGGATCTTGTAAATTATACACATAAAAAGGGCTCCACAAAGTTTCAAATTTTTAGGCCAATTATTTATACCTTTTATCCCATTGTTTATGCCAACAGAGATTAGGAAAAAATTTGTAAGTTAACAATTGAATAAAACATCGAAAAATAGTGACAAAATGTTTTTTATAACTGAATTATATTCTTTTAAGTGATAGGAAAATACTAGAGTTTTTTCAAATTTTTAAAATCACATTTTATGTCATAAAAAAATATTTTATCTGATAAACCCCGTTTAGCAGCAGTGCGCGAATGCCGTAAAAGCCGAGCGGAGCCCTATTTTCAACGTCAAATTAAAATTATAAATAATCGAGATAGAGTTCCGGGAGTTAAAACTTTTTTATTGTATATTTCCTTCTCTTTAAGAATCTTTTTTTTAAATTCCTTAACTCTTCATATTTCTCGAATTATAAGCAAAAAACGAAATTTTTTGCATGCTGTAAAATCCTCAAAATACCTTTTTCTAATTGTCATTCCGGATCGAATGAGCTATCGCTCATATTTTTAGGACCTTTATCACTATTTTTCACGTTTTTTAAGATGTTGACTAGACTAATATGTTTTACGAGCAAAGATCGTTTATCCGAGTACTATATCTTTATAATAAAAAAGAAATAACCAGGGTTACAGGAGTTTTGACAGTACCACAAGAGTACCAACACTTTACCAAAAAAGTAACAAATCAGTTAACGAATTTAATCTGGATATTCTTTTCTTTATCATCCAGTTTTCTCGATTGTGATCTTAATGAGTAGCCTCACTTCTCCTCATATGTTCATCTATGACTTTCTGATTTTAGGAAGCTATAGTTCACTCTGAATTAGAACTAAAAACACACGGACGGTTTTCAAAGTATTCCAGTACACAAAAAGTTGGAGTGTTCAATGAAATAGCAATTTCAGTCCTGCCAGTACTTTTATCCATGTTACCCAGTTCTGTGGTAAGTAAATATTTAACTAAAATCTGCTGACTGTAAATCAATTTTCTGGTTTTTAGATGAATGAAACTGTCGATAGTTTTGCTGAAATGATAGATCTTTTAATTCGCTCCCCAGCTAACGTACCTAGTGTTCATATAATGGTACCAATCCGAAGAGATTGGGATACAGCATCTTTATTTGTACACATGGGACGAGATCATGGTATCCCTTCATATACAAACTATGTACAATATTGCACTAACTCCACCACAAAGAAACCTTTAACTTTTGATGGTCTCAAAAACAATGGAATCAAAGAAGAATTTATCAAGGCTTTGAAGTATATGTATAGGAGTACCGATGATATTGACCTACTAGTAGGAGGATTATTAGAAAAACCTATCCCAGGTAAGAAACAACTAAATTTTATCAGTAAGAAAAATCTAAACTTTTTTTTATCAGGTACCGTGGTTGGTCCTACTTTCAACTGCCTTCTAAAACAACAATTTCAATTGTTAAAAGAAACAGACAGATTTTGGTACGAAAACGACTTACCTCCTAGTTCACTTACAACAAATCAACTAAAAGAAATCAAGAAGATCACAGTTGCAGGACTTTTGTGTGCTAATACAGACGACTTAGAAAAGATTCAACCTAAAGCTTTCGTACAAGAAGATCCTTATTTAAACGCTAGAATATCATGCGATCAACATCCATTACCTCAGTTATCTGAATGGGTTGAAATGGATCCCATGTCTGATATTTCGGAAGATTTATTAATGGATGCACTAGAAAAAGCTGAGAAAGACTTGATGGATAGAAGAAAAATGGAATACAAAGTTTGGAGCGAAGGTGCGTTTATTACTTACATTTTTTTAAAGTCACCAAAAGCTGCTTTATTTTTTTAATCTGCTTTATGTATCTTTGCTACTTGAAAACCTTCCCCTTCATTAAAGCAGATATCTTATCTTACCTTTTTCTTGTAGTTTTCTAATTACCTACCTGTAAAGATTGAATGCATCTCCTAGTTCTTGCACTTTTCTGTAGTATGTGAAGACTTTGTGACCATATATTCCACAACTCATTTCAAAAAAATTTGTTTCTTCAATTTATTCGGTCCACTTATATCCATTCATTTTCCAAATCGATACAGGTCTGATTCAACATGTTAAGGTACATCTTACGTTTTAATCAGATTACAAAAATTCTTTTATCTACTCTACCTCATATTATGTATCAATTTTTAGTTCGTGAAAATTGTCATTATAGACAGCAGTGCGTGAAGGATTGAAAGTGTGCGTGAAGTAACAATGTATTTTAAATGGGATTTACTTTTTCGCACTGTTTTTGACACACCTTCATATAATCAAATATCCTTAGCATTCGCGTTGCCATGGTGTTGCTATGAGAGCATTAGTTTTGTTAGTATCTTGTAAATGAATTGAAAATAAATTGCTTTCTTGTATATATTTTTTATTTGATTATCGTAGATAAAATATTGTATGAAACTGTGCGTGAAGTGCTTTTTGCGCTCTTACGCGATATATAGCACTCGCTGCGCTCGTGTTTTAAACATCGCGTGCGTGAGCAAAAAACATACTTCACGAACTGTTGCATAAATAACTATTTCAAAAGTATAATACTCTTCTAATATTTCAACAGGTCTCTTTTTTATGTCCACCTCTTTCTTGAGTTTCTAAAATATGTTATGGTTTCTTAAATGTACGTTTTTCAACATTTTAACATGTCTAAATGGTCTTTAACCATATAGAACTATTACAGTATATTGACAGTCTTCTCATTCTCATTAAACAATGCAGGTGTACTTCAGATCTTGTATCTCTGACAATCCAATACAGATGATATCACACTTCTTTTTCGTTTTTTTATTGTCTTCCCCTTTACCGAGAAATTGGCTTTAATGTGTAATTAATATTAACAAAAGCGTTTTTAATGATTTACCTCTTTGTTGTATGCTTTTAACATCATTCTTTAGAAGAGAAACTACTTCTTGGACTTTTTTAACGTATCTAAAGACTCCAATGTAGATGATAGCACACTTTTTTCTTGATTTTACTTTCCAAGTAGGTACCTATTTGTACTAATATGTTCCCAATAGAACCAGCAATTTTATGGTTGTCATTAATTAAAAAAAAAACGAATTCAAAAAATCTTGTTATTTTTACGTCCACTTTGTGTATAAGAGCTAAGAAATGCAACCTCCTTGGTGTATAGAAAGTTAGCTACAATTAATAAACAATTCTTCAAGATTTTAATCGATATCCAATATTTTTCTAATGTCAGTTAAGGCCTTTTTAATGTCCTTACCTTTTGGTGGAGTGCTTCTTATACCTTGTAAAGTCTTTTCTAACATATTTGAATACAGAATATATCCACCTACTTCATAAACTTTCTTATAGTCCCTGTAATATCTTTGTTAATTTAGTTTATCATAATTCCAAAATGTATGTATTATGAATTATTTGCAATGTCCTACCAATTTTATAAACTTTATTTTCAAGGTCTTCTTCCTTAACAAGGTTATTTATTTTTTAGTTGGAGGTTTAAATCCCAAGTCTCCTCAAGGAGTAGCAGCTGCTTTCAGTAAGGCCAACAAAGGAGCATTAAAATTAGCAAACACTTCTTTATTGTTCGAATTTGCTTCTAACGAAATAGTCAACTCGTTACTTCACAGAAGAAGAAGACGTCAGCTTTTTGACAATAATGTTGTACCTTCGATCTTCAGAGATGAACTGAGTGATACTTTACAACAGGTGGATCTTGGTGCTTTGATTCCTCCACAAACTTTTGATGTTGACCTCCAATGTGATGATACTGGACCTTGCGATCCTAATACGCCTTTTAGAACTTACACTGGCCACTGTAACAATCTTAGAAATCCAAGTTATGGTAAAAGTTTGACAACGTTTAATAGACTTTTACCTAGTGTATATGATGATGGTAAGAAATATTATATTTTTTCAAACTGTTACTATTTGTAATAAAATCTTTTTTTAGGTATATCCAAACCTAAAACCATTGGTGTTACTGGAGTTCCTTTACCTAATCCTAGAGTAGTTTCTAGAGTAATTCATCCTGATATTAGCAACCTTCACAGTAGATACACTTTAATGACGATGCAGTTTGCACAATTTTTAGATCATGATCTGACCATGACGCCTATACATAAAGGTTTCCATGAATCAATCCCCGATTGTAGATCATGCGACAGTAAACGAACTGTTCATCCTGAATGTAATCCATTTCCAATTCCAAGTGGTGATAACTATTATCCCGAAATTAATATTACTTCTGGTGAAAGAATGTGTATACCATCCATGAGATCATTACCTGGTCAACAAAAATTGGGTCCTAGAGAACAAGTCAATCAGAACACTGCATTTTTGGATGCTTCTCAGGTTTACGGTGAAAATCATTGTGTGTTACGGGATTTGAAGGGACAATTTGGAAAAATGAATGCAACTACTCATCCGGTACGCGGAAAAGAATTGTTACCACAGAGCGATAAGCATCCAGAATGTAAATCACCTTCAGGTCAATGCTTTATAGCAGGTAAGTACTGTTTTATGTTCATTTTCGTGTTGACAGTTTTAAGAAAATGATGTACAACTTGCCCTATTCAGAGCTACTACCTATTTCCTGGAAGCTGTCTGAAGTCGTCACTGATTGTTCAGGCTAATAACACAACTTTCGTGTCAAGCCACATGGAAGTATTCTGCAAGTTAGTACCTTTCAGTTAAACTAAATACGTTTGACTGTTAAGCTCTTTAAATAAAATTTAAAAATGTTTGTCTTACGTTACAATTTTGATGAATTTAGGTAAAGCTTTATGGCTTTGGTAGCTTCTTGAAACACTCCGTGTCCTTATTAACTCAAGTACAGTTTAACATATTTAACATATATAAGACTTAATTACAATGATACTTGTGAATCTTCTTGATAGTTATGAAAATTTTTAACCTGTTACTTAAAGTAACCTCGATTGAATACGATTAACTTTAAGTTCCGCATTTCAGGTGGTTCGTAAAATCTTGCCTGACACGTCCTAATGATATACTTTTTTTGGAAATCCTATGACTAAAAATGGAATTTTCTCCAGCAACTTGGTAGTTGGAACTTTCGTTTTCATTTTCATTATAGCACTATTCCTAACATCGTCAGCTAGTAAGATTAGTCTATCGTCCAGAATGCTACCTATTGGTCTCTTCTGGTACGAAGACACATCATTCCGTCGAAATGCCTTTATAATACGAACTCATGGGGGAGATTTCAAGGCAATTTATATGTCATACGTCATCAGCGCTGTTAGATGCCTGGTGTGTCGTGATCCGGATCCTGCTTCCCTCGCCATTTGCACTACTTAGTTAATAGCACCTAATGCCCGTGCCTAAAGCCCTATTGGTTTTCACCAATGCCCCCTTTATCTTGTATTTTTACTTTAAGGCAAAAGAGAATAAGATCTTCTAGGATCTTGCTCATGGCGTCAAGGATACGAAGGGGTCTGAAATTGGAAGATGCGTTATCGTGCTTATTACCTTTTCTAAAAAGACAGAGTTGGGCCATTTTTTGTCCCGAGGAAAGAAACCGTCTCTTTGAAATTAACTCATGACGTCAAGAATCAGGTCAGTTAGCTCCTCCAGACAATACTCCGCCGATATAACGTCTGGTCCCGGTGCTTTGTTTATTTTGAGCTTCACTGTAGCCTAACTTAAATCCATTAGAATATAAACAAAAAAATCTTAAAGTGGAATGACCCCGGGAACAGTACTGCGCAGCATCTTAACATCTGCTCAAACCCCAATATCACGGAGCAAGCGACCTTACATCTCTTAACTGTAATCTGGTATCTCTTACTGTATATATCAGCGTCGATTTCTTTACAGAGCTTCCTCAGTGCTTCTTTTTTGCGTGTTGAATTTTTACTCTAATGGCTTTCTTGGCCTCTTAATGTTAAGTCCAGCCTAGCTGTATGGGACACTTTTTCTGTTTGTCAAAAACAGGAACAAGACTTTTATCTACATAACTTTGATAATTAAAAGAAATAGGAGGAAGAGTGAGAGCACAAAGAAATGATTTGAACCATGATTTATAAAGCAACCTCAGAATTGATGGTTCGAAGGCTAAAAGAGAGACAGGGGAGGTGTAAATGATCAAATACCAACCGGTTTCCTCCCTGAAAAAATATGTTACCCTGAAGCCTGTATTCTGTTGGATGTTTTTATGTCCCAATCTGTTAGGGATGTTGCTCAGGTTTTTTAAACTTATCTTTACCCCAACCCAACACCTTTTCAATAAGATATAGATGAAAATGATTATATATAGTGTCAACACAGTGCTGATCTTCATGATCACCTTACTCACTTTTACCTTTGAGCACCAAATCAAGGATACAGTTGTTCTTGTCTTGACCACCATGTTGTAAACTTAGTACAGAAGGTTTTTAAGTAATCAAGCTTTAAGTTTGTACCAATATTAATTAGAGAACCAATTCTTTTGTAATGTTTTCTTCTGGTAAATGCTACGACCTTTGACTTCAAATGAGATTAAGCTAACACTACATTCAAAACCTTTTGATGTTAGTAATTAAGCTGCTGTAAGCTTAAATGTCTGAAGATTACTCTTGTTTTTTATTTTATTTCATATTTTTTTTCATCCAGTAGTGGTTAAACCAACGTTTTTTTATTACAGGAGACGGAAGAGCATCAGAACAACCAGCATTAACAGCCATTCATACAATTTTCATGCGTGAACACAACAGATTGTCGGATATATTAAGACAAGTCAACCCTCATTGGGATGAAGACAAAGTTTTTGAACATGCCAGAAGAATCGTTATTGCCCAAAATCAACAAATTACTTACAACGAATTCTTACCTAGGATTTTAGGATGGAACGCTATGAACCTTTATGGTTTGAAATTGTTATCTCATGGATATTACAAGGAATACAATCCTACCTGCAATCCTTCCATTGTAAATGAATTTGCTGCAGCTGCTTTTAGACTTGGACATTCTTTATTACGGCCACACATACCTAGGTAATTTATATTGTTTACATGAGTTAGCTAAGTAATCAACTTTTTAACACATTTGATATACCTACCAATATATTTTGAAAAATTCAAAGTTTTTCAATAATTCTCTTTCTCATAGAAAGCTACGTTAGGTTTAAACAAAAGTAGATTTTATTAAAAACCATCGATATCTGCCACTTATCTTGAAGGTTTTAGTTAACATACTTTATTCCGAAACGTCACATCTGTTCGATCAAATAATACATTAGAGCGTAATTACAAATGATTCTAAGATAATCACATGTTACCACAACTGATTGCAAGTGATCACAAATAATTGCAACTTATAACAATATCAGCAAAGAAACCATACAAGTATATGGCATTCCTTCCCTTAACCTAATTAAAGAGTGATAAAAAACGAAGGTTCTGGAATGGCTGTAGTAAAAATATGCTGTAACTTATAACGACATTAGCAAACTATCAATTAATTGTGTATTTATTACTTTTTTTCAGAATGAGCCCTACGTACCAGATCATCAATCCACCAATATTATTAAGAGATGGTTTCTTTAAGGTTGATATAATGATGAGAGAAGGCATGGTAGATGAAATCATTCGAGGTTTAGTCTCTACTCCTATGGAAACCTTAGATCAATTTATAACCGGAGAAGTAACCAATCATCTATTCGAAGATCGTAAAATCCCATTCTCAGGAATTGATTTGATTGCACTTAATCTCCAAAGAGCAAGAGACCATGGAATACCGTCATATAATAACTACAGAGCATTATGTAATCTTAAAAGAGCCACTAGTTTCGAGGATTTGGCTAGAGAGATTCCACCGGAAATTATAGCAAGGTTTAAGAGAATTTACGCTACTGTAGATGATATTGATCTATTCCCAGGTGGAATGAGCGAAAGACCTTTACAAGGAGGTTTAATAGGACCAACGTTTGGATGTATTATTGCACTACAATTCAGACAACTTAGAAAATGTGATAGATTTTGGTAAGTGTATTAGTAATTCACTCCTAGTATAAACAATTTAAATCATTATCATCAATATTGATCATCTACGCTACATTGTTAATTATGATATTTCCTTAATACCTCTACTTTCCAGTACTCGCTTAAGTGATCCTTATCGTTTTCCATTCTGGATCAGTGTTTACTTAACCGTTGTATTTTACTTAACTACTCTTCCAGAACCATATCAAGTTACCCTACCTTTTTAGAATACTCGGTTGTTCAGTTTTTTATTTCTTTTCTTTACTCACACGCTGTGGGTTGTTTTAAAAAGCATACGTAAACCGACCTTCAAGAATTTCCTATCACATCAATACCGGGCCTTCGCTGTCAAATTTTATAGATACTGTTATTTTAATATTATCTCCCCATTAGTAAAAAAACTCTTAATATTGTACGCTTTCTATCTTCTGGTATAACCCTAATGAATAATACCTTCAATTTGTGTGGCAGATTGGAGATTCAGTTAGTTGGCCTGTCTTTTCTTTAGCTAGCTTTATGCAGTCTTTACTTAACAGTTCATTTTATCTAGGAGTGCCACGTGATCCTCCTTTTTATTGGTGATTCCATTGCCGAATATACATCTATTAACTGTTTTCCTTACTTCAATATCTTATTTTTGATATACTTTGGCTTTAAAGGTTATATCTGCTGTTTCTCTCTTCTTGTATTGGCATAATAAAGTAAGTCAGAGATTTCGTTCTATAATTCAAAACTGACAAGACACTCTTTTCGAAGCATTTTCTTTTCATACTTAACGGCTTTCGGAATATGTCTAGCCAATATTTACAGTTACCTCTATGATTTATTTCGTTGTGAACTACTAATCTTCTATCGAAACGCAGTTTCCGCTTAACAATTCTCCTTATGTATTTATTGTGCCAGATCTGCGCCATGTGTTGATTCTGTTTGGTATTTTTGTAATCATAGATTTTTTCATATTCACTTGTTCTGCTTTTTTTGAACCATAGTCTTAAGGCGAGGTTTGCGCTAGGACGTACAAACAAGAATATATCATAACGTTAAGAAAACTAGCATTCCCTTCTTAGTCATTCCTGGTTCTTTAGATTTTGCAAGGTGTTTTTAATATTTATCAGAATAATTCATTGAATTAATTATTTATTGTATTACAGGTACGAAAACGAAGACCCAGTGGTAAGGTTTACCGAAGCACAATTAGCAGAGTTAAGGAAAATAACCTTAGCGAAAATTTTATGCGATAACTTAGATATTGACGGTGAAATGCAACGTGCTGCATTCGATTTACCATCAAACTTCTTAAATCCCAGAGTCACGTGTAGTTCTTTACCTTCGATAAATTTAAATGCTTGGAAGGAAACCACAAGAGGTACTGGATGTATTATCGGTGATAAACAAGTATCTGTTGGAGGATCAGCTTTTCCGAGTCCTTGTACTAGTTGCATATGTACATCTGAAGGGGTAAGTGTTTTTAAAAGGGAATTAGAAATAATAAGATTTGTTGTGCTCCGATAGTAAAAGATTGTCTTGACCATACATTATCCACAATCCCTCTAAAATTTCTCTAATGTATTTAGAGTCTGTAATAAGTATTGAAAGTATAAGCTTAAAGAATTTCATTTTGGTTAAGGAAGCGATTTTCATCGGAAAAATGATTTTTTTATTTATAGTCTTTTAATAAAATTTATAAAGATCCTTGAATCTGTGAAAGGCTTTCGCGGCCATTGTCTATTGTATCAATGGTTTTTGGGCTATTAGGCCGGCGTCGATTGTCTTGCTGACTTGACGTTTCGCCAACACGAGCGGTTGGCATCTTCAGAAGTTGCTTCCTGGTTGACAGTCTGCGACTTACTAAGCTTTGCGTGATCGCAGCTCGTATTTATACGTCGGGAAGGAAGTGGGCGGGGCCACAGTTGCTTTCGATTCCAATCGGTTCTGGTCGGTGTTGTTCGTTAAGGGTAGAGTTTTCGCATTCTTTATTATCGGGACCCATGTTTTGTTAATCTTGACTGCTTCCTCTTTTTTATTAAAGTTGTTGGGGTGCTTCTCTATCTCTATGGCTTCTCTATAGAGTCTGGAATGGTATGCTGATGCAGTAGCGAGGACTTGGGTCTCCTCAAACTTAATCCGATGGTCCATAGTGAGGGAATGTTCCGCTACGGCGGATTTGTCTGTCTGCCCCAGACGACAATTGGCCTTGTGCTCTTTAATCCTGGTGTTGATCGAGCGTTTGGTGGTTCCTATGTACACGCTTCCACATGTGCACGGAATGCGGTAAATTCCCGAAGCCGACAGTGGATCTCTTCTGTCTTTTGCCGATCGAAGACATTAGATTTACGAACAGATCGAAGGAGTAGCAATGGGAAGCCCTCTCAGCCCGGTAATAGCAAATTTCTTTATGGAAAAATTCGAACAACTTGCGTTGGACAGTGCCCCATACAAGCCAAAAGTTTGGTATAGATATGTAGATGACACATTTGTAATATGGAGCCATGGGCAGGATAAATTGCAAGAATTTCTGACACACATTAACAGCATCCATGAAAAGATACAGCTTACGATGGAAATCGAAGACAACAACAAGCTGGCGTTCCTTGATGTGTTATTATCACGAAAAGGAAGATCATTGAGCCACACAGTGTACAGAAAACCTACACATACGGATCGATATTTACATAGGGATTCCAACCACCACCCATGTCAGAAATATGGAGTTATCAAAACTTTAGCAGAAAGGGCAAGAAGAATTTGCGAACCCGAGGCACTAAACGCAGAGCTAACTCATATTTATGATGCTTTAAGGGCCAATGGTTATGCAGAACGGGAAATCAAAAGATCGATTGGACCAACAAATCGTAGACCCAAGGAAAATGAGCAAATCCAACCAGTGGCAAAAGCATTTCTGCCTTTTATTCCGGGAGTGACAGACAGAATTGGTCGATTGCTAAGAAAGAAAAATGTGAAGACTATTTTCAAACCAACGAGAAAAATCAAAGAATGTCTTCGATCGGCAAAAGACAGAAGAGATCCACTGTCGGCTTCGGAAATTTACCGCATTCCGTGCACATGTGGAAGCGTGTACATAGGAACCACCAAACGCTCGATCAACACCAGGATTAAAGAGCACAAGGCCAATTGTCGTCTGGGGCAGACAGACAAATCCGCCGTAGCGGAACATTCCCTCACTATGGACCATCGGATTAAGTTTGAGGAGACCCAAGTCCTCGCTACTACATCAGCATACCATTCCAGACTCTATAGAGAAGCCATAGAGATAGAGAAGCACCCCAACAACTTTAATAAAAAAGAGGAAGCAGTCAAGATTAACAAAACATGGGTCCCGATAATAAAGAATGCGAAAACTCTACCCTTAACGAACAACACCGACCAGAACCGATTGGAATCGAAAGCAACTGTGGCCCCGCCCACTTCCTTCCCGACGTATAAATACGAGCTGCGATCACGCAAAGCTTAGTAAGTCGCAGACTGTCAACCAGGAAGCAACTTCTGAAGATGCCAACCGCTCGTGTTGGCGAAACGTCAAGTCAGCAAGACAATCGACGCCGGCCTAATAGCCCAAAAACCATTGATACAATCCTTGAATCTGTTCTCTGATCTTACAGATTCTGCAGATTCCACTAGCTGTTTATTTCCTATTTTTCATACTGCCCACAGTTTTTCTAGCAATTCTATAATTTATCGTTGGAATTTACGGACTCTTTAGCTTCTAGTATACTTTCTCATAATTAAACATGGAAAGGACAAGTATTGCCAATTACGGGAAGTCCGGGCAAAGCGGATACGTTAACGTTTGGCGGCCTGTCATAACATACCCGAAACACACAGAAATAAAATAATTACTGATTCATAATCAACATTTATTAAACTTTTTAACATAATTAACAAAAATTGCGAACTTACTTTACTTTACTTAAAAATATTAAGCAGATCAAAAGTAGCACTCTGATCCACTTTGCCCAACCCACCGGGTAAAGTGGATATGATTGTAGGGCAAAGTGAACACAGTGTTTATAAAGGAACAATTACCAACGGACATTACTTAAAACACAAAAAGAAAAAAAATATTAAGAAAAACAATAACTAATTAAAAATCTGTGCAGTTGTCACAAAGAAATATACCGTTTCCTTCATAAGCCGTGCATTTCTCGCGACTCCAATGCTTGCATGTATTGCACTGGATCCAATCATCAACTGGCTGCTTATTAATATCAATGTAATCTTCTCCACAAAAATAACAGGTGGTATATTTTTCATCATTTTCCCGATCGTTAGAATTCTTTGTTCTTATATTTTTTTTTTAAATTTTCGGTCATTTTAGTATTTCTAGTCGTTTTAGTATTTTTGATCATGTTTATAGTTTTCTTTTTCGTTTTTGGTTTATCATCTAAGTCTTTGTTGATGTTTTTCAATACCTTGGTATTTTTCTTAGTCAATTTAATTTTTTGTTCCTCTTTAACAGGAGTGCTAGTAAGCACCTCAGACTTTTGCAGTTTTCTTTTCCGCGTCCCTGCAGTGACATGAGGATTTGAAAATGGTCGTATTTCTCTTGGACTCAAATAAGATACAGGCGCAGTAGTAAAAGACTTTGTAGCGATTCTGTTGTCGTTATAACCGAGTGGATTTTCTAGATTTGATTTCGTTACAGGCAAGACATTATTAGGTTCAGTTTCTGCATCTAGAAGTTCAGTAGAAATATCTTTGCTTTGTTCAGATATTTCTGAGATATCACAAATATCTCCAGTGGCGTTGTTTATTATAGTATCCTTCTCCCAACTTTCTGGATTTGTGAGATTATTTCCTTTTGCATAAACATAATCCAATGATTTAAAATCATCTCGGGTTAATCCATAAAAAACGCTGTCCATCTCTTGCAAATATGTTTGAAGATCTGCCTCTTGTTCGTCATTGAAAACTTTACGGAATCGCCCAAGCTGTGCTGTAGAACCACCTTTTTTCCAATGCCTATAGAGGGTATCATAAGGAAGATTATAATTCTTTGCCGTCTTTCTTACAGAAATACCTGCATTACAGTCTGCTATTGCAAGCATCATAACGTCTTCACTCCATTGGGCTTGATTTGTTTTTCTTTTGTATTTGTAAACCATCTATAACAATAAAGATAAAAAATATTTATTACAATGCTTTAATCCAAAGCTGGATCCAAAATGGTGGTAGGTTTAGATTATTTTTTATATTCGACGTGCCCCTTCCAAACCATTGCTGTTCTCTTCGAGACGACAATATACATCAGTGTCTGTACGATAGTTAATTTATTTGGTACAGTAGTAAACCTTCGATTTCGATAATTCACTCGACGATAATAACGAGAGTGTGGACGGGGCTATGCTTATAATTTTATACATAAAGAAGTTCTAATATCTCTAATTCATTAGTAATTAACGTTCAATAAGTGTTTTTTTTATTTATTTATAACTATCACGCCTTTTCCATTAGAAGGAGTGGCAGAGAACGAACGATGTATAAGTTCATTTCCTGCCACCTTCAACAAAGTTTTGAGGGAAATAAGTTGTTTTTGATTTGTAGTGACAGGTTGTGAGCCCATCGCCTACAGTAAACCAATACCCAATAAGCGTTATATAATAGTTTTTTGAGAATATTTTATTAAAAAACGAATTATACTTTTGATTTTACCTAACGGGCAAATCGGATACTCTGTCCACTTTGCCCGTATTCACTTTGCCCAACTGGTACTTGCTGAACATAACCTAAATTGGAACCAAATCTTAGATCACCAACTCAATAAAACTCTCAGTATTTCAACAAGAAAACATGCACTTTTAAAACAAAATCAAGCCAGTACAATAGCACTACATGTACATGAGTAATTACGGTAGTACGTACCTTGAAATATCGTAACAAATGCTACTTTTTTATTATTTTAAATTTTTTGAACAAACCAAGCGTGACTTTTCGCTAGCTCTGTTTGCTTACGACCGGGTGGGCGACCTCATACTACGTGACAGCTGCGCTTGGGCTCGCCGTTTTTAAATTAAAAAGGTTATTCGCTTTGCCTGCTCTATTCTCTTTGCCCGGACTTCCCTATGTTGAATTGGTGTGGAGATTTCCTGATATGCGCACTTCTTGTGGCAGATGGCTCAACCAAAAATTTATAAAAGTAATTCACACCGTTATAGTCCCGCTAGCAAAAGTCTGCTGAAATTCTTCATAAGGCACACTCATAGAATCTGCATATTTCATTGTCTGTTTTGTATATTTTACAGAAATGGTACTTCAGAGGACAATGTCCTGTAAGAATTCCTGTGATTACTCTGAGCTCAGGTTTCTGAAGCTCTAAGAGTAATTTAGAGTATTAACCTTTTTTGCTGGTCTTTAGCCTGAAGTATTTTTGCAATAGGCTGCACTGAGTTCCTTCCCCAAATTACGAACTTTATGTTGTTTGTTTACCTAGTTGTGTAAGAGACTGATTGCAGTTCGAGACTGTTTTGAACTCGATTATGGTAGTTTGTAAGGCCTTTCAAGCAGATTGGCTATCGGAGGCAGTTCCAGTTCCCCTTCGGAAATATCTACTCTTTCTGGTGATTTGCACCTATTAGTATAATTAGTGAGGGCTTCTTTTGTAAGTTAAGGGATTTCGTTTTGTGTTCGAAATCTCGTTTTGAACACACAATATCTATAGATATCTTCATGGATTAGACTCCTCTGACCTTTAGAATGCTAAGATATTCTGTATGGTCGTCGGGTTTTAAAGACTTCGTTGTTGTAAACCAATAGACCCTTTCCAGATCAATTGTCTTTACTAGGAAACGATCTTATTGGGCCAGTGAACACAGTATAAGTTAGTGTTTGCACTTTATTGCCTTTTGTTGGATTATTTTGTCCCATTAAATCAACGCACCATAGGTGATCACGGGACAGATAATCACTAGATTAGACAAAAGTTAACGCTGTACAATAAAGAAATCCGAAAAGCCAAAAGAGACTCCTGGAGGAGGTTCTGCGAGGAAGTCCAAACGACCCCCGCATGTTCAAGAATCCACAAGGTCCTGGCTAAGGATGGTACAGCGAAAGAGGTCGGCCTCCTCAAAAAGGAGGACGGATCATATACCAAAACGTTGGAGGAAAGTTTGAGAATGCTAACATTGGCACACTTTCCTGGCTCACGGTTTATAGAAGCAGGATCGAATAGCGCAGGCCACGGTCAAAGGCCGGTAAGGCCCTCAAGGGGTGACTGGAAGCTAGCTACCGAAATAACCAGACCTGCAAAAATCAGATGGGCTATCAGCACATTCCGTCCATTCAAAACACCAGGAATGGATGGAATATACCCAGCTCTACTCCAGAAAGGGCTGGATGTAATTATAACACAACTGTGTAAAGTCTTTAAGGCTTGTTTGGCCTATAGATTTATACCATCTGTTTGGCAAAAGGTGGAAGTCTTATATCTCCCTAAAGTGGGGAGGATGGCGGACCAATCGACCAAGTCATACAGACCAATAAGTCTATCGTCATTCGTAGCAAAAACGCTGGAAAAACTGGTCGATAAATATATAAGGGACGAAATCTTAACGGAGAACCCATTAAGTGATCGTCAATATGCATACCAGCCGGGAAAATCCACAGACCTAGCGCTGGATGACTTGAACAGGCTATTGTCAAAGTCAATTGAGGACAAAGAAGTAGCCCTAGCGGCGTTTATTGACATTGAAGGAGCCTTCAGTAATGTGGGACCCGAGTTAGTAACCGACGCACTTTCAAGGAGGGGAGTCCCCCCACTAATATGCCAATGGGTGTATGCCAACCTAACGAATAGGATCGTAGTGTCCAAGTTAGGTGAGGCGTCCATTGAGGCAACAGTGGGAAAGGGCTGTCCGCAGGGAGGAGTACTGTCACCTCTGCTGTGGTCAGCACTTGTGGATGACCTCCTTAAAAAACTCCTCAATGAAGGCCTTCACTGCCTAGGCTTCGCAGATGATATGGCCATAATCATTCAGGGGAAGTTTCTGGGTACAGTCTCAGAGCGGATGCAGTCCGCAATGAATATGGTGTACAAGTGGTGCAAGGATGAAGGCCTAACAGTCAATCCACAAAAAGCATCAATTGTCCCATTCACTAATAAAAGAGCGTTACAAGGCTTACAACCAATAACGCTCAATAACGTGCTGGTTCCAATGGCCACAGAGGCCAAATACCTAGGTGTGGTATTTGACCAGAGGCTATCATGGAAGCAACACATTCAAAAGGTCACACATAAAGCTACAATAGCCCTTGGTAGGTGTAGACAATTGTGTGGCAAGAACTGGGGATTGAACCCCAAAATGAACCTATGGTTGTATACACAAGTCATTAGACCAATGTTAACCTATGGTTCGGTGGTGTGGTGGAGTAGAACGCAGCAGTCCGGGGTGATCAGGCAGCTGGAAAGCATTCAAAGGCAGGCATGTCTGAATGTTACAGGTGCCATGGGAACCGCCCCAACGGACGCACTACAGGTTCTACTCAACCTACCACCATTGCACATTTACATTCAGGGCGAGGCTATGGCAACTGCTCACAGACTGCTACAAGGCCAGGCCCCCATTACCTTATTAAAAGGCAAAAAGCAAGCAGAGTGATACAATAGGGTTAAGGCAGATCAAATAATGAGTATGCCTCAGGACAGGATAGTCCCCAGATATAACTTTGTGAGAAACTTTCGAGTAGAAATACTGGAAAGGGACTCATGGAACAATGGCCCCCCAATCCAAGGGGAGTCAATTTGGTATACCGATGGCTCAAAGACTGAGAAAGGCACAGGGTCAGGTATATACAGTAGAGGACACAGGATAAAAATCCAACTAAGTCTAGGTGCGTATGCCACAGTGTTTCAGGCTGAAGTAACGGCCATACAACACTGTGCAACGGAGATCGTAAGTCAGGGTATAACGGGTAAAACCGTAGTCATATACTCGGACAGCCAAGCAGCTCTAAAGGCGATAGTCTCAGCACAAATAAGCTCACAGCTGGTGTGGGACTGCGTTGGGGCCCTGACACATGCCGCTAGTCAAAATTCTCTGACACTGGCATGGATACCAGGACACTCAGGGTTTCGGGGCAATGAGAAGGCTGATGAATTGGCCCGTGCAGGAGCTAACACTCCAATGATTGGCCCGGAACCATTCGGCGGAGTTGCTAATACATTCAGAAAGGCAGCCATTGAGAAATGGAGGCTAGAAAAGGCCCAGGATTGGTGGGAAACATCACCGGGCAAGCGACAAGCCAAACTCTTCATAAAGGGATACTCGGCGAAGTTTACTGCAGAGCTGCTATCACAAATGCGAAATGATGTCAGAATGATTGTCAGTCTCTTGACAGGACATTGTAGGCTCAGAAAACACATGAGTCAGCTAAACTTGGCAGATGAAGACATTTGTCGATACTGCCAAGAGGAAGAGGAAACCGCATTTCATGTCCTATGCCAATGTGAAGGCCTTGCAAGGACGCGGTATCTAGTACTGGGAGAGGAGAAACCGGCTGCTCCAAGTTATGCGGAGTGGCCACTGTCAAGGCTATTAAGTCTCATTAAGAGGGCAGAGCTGGACAAGGTGCTCTAATCCTATTCCACAGATAATGGGTGTTCACAATAGATCTGCAAAGGTCGCAGTGATATAGGCTAACAGCCAACCCAAAAATATCTATCTATCATTAGATATGGCCAATGGATCATTTTAGGTTTAAAAACCCATGTTATCCAAGAAGCCTACGGAAGGTCCACATAGCTCTTGTACCTTTAGAGGTTATATTTTTGGGGTGTGCATTCCACGTAAGGTTCCTTTTGAGGATAACTTACAAGTATTTTACCTTCTCTCACATGAAAGTGGCACTCCATTGGTCACAGAAATTTGAATCATTCATTTCCTTCTGTTGATGAATAAAATAAATTATCTATTATTAAAAATAAACAACAACTGGATACCTTGACGTTTTTAACAACTGATGGTTTTTTGTTTTTTTTTTGAAAAAAAATTGCTAAATTTCAGTTGTTTACTGACATATTTGCAAAACTTTACGAGATTTGTAATCTAAATAGGATTAGCTATTATTTAAAATAAACCGCAACTCGATATCTCGATTTTTAAAATATTTGTAAGTGTTTTTGTTTTTTTAAATCCACTTATTTTGTGTTAATTTTACCTTAACTGGTAACGATATTTTAATCGTTACAAAGGCAAATCTCATAAAATTTCTGGACACGTTTAAAATATATTCTTACTTATTTGTATATTTTTATTTTCAGGGCAACTGTGCATCATTGAGGGTGACCGATTGTCGACAGCTGATGAGAGAATGGTCAAAAGACCAAATTATTCGAGACGAAGTATGCACAGCTCAATGTGGATTCCTACTTAGAGAATCTGGCTCAATTTCAATTCCAACGAATTTAAATCCGCCACCTTTGAGAAATATGAGAGCTGGTAGACCACCACAACAGTTCCAAAGTCAAGAATTCGATAGTTTCGAAGGATTCAAATTTCCTGATCTCACCCCATTCATCGCGTAGGTTCGGGGTTAAAAAAGAACTGATGTATTTATAATTTGTTGTTATTATTACTGAATGACAGGGTTTTTTTTAAGAAATAAGATAAAAGTAGGCTATAATTTGAAACAAAAATGTTATTCCTTGGAAATGCCCTTTCAGTATGTAAAATTTGTAATAAAATATGTTACTGTGCCAGATATAAGTGGATATGATATAATTTTTGTAAAAAATCATTTTGTATATATATTATGTATTTTTAATTGTGTCTAAGGCCGGCCACACACGTAACGGCGTATCGCAGCGGTACACCGTAGAGACAAATCTTTAGGATTTACCGCAAGACTGAGAAAACACACGCTTAGTTAACGTCATGGGTTTCACAGAAATAATCGAACCCTTATCGCGATTGAAACCATCAGAATGTTTAAAAAAAGGGTGTCAAAAAACATGAAGTGAAAAACGGTACGTACAGTCACGTTTTGTTTTTTTAATTACATTTAAAAAATGCGCAAAGAAAAATATATTCCAATTTCCTAAATGCGACTGATTTTAAAACCCTGCGGTTAGCCTTTTTCTTTTACACAGGTTGCGGTCTGCTCTACCCTTACGGTAAGAAAAATGACTTTCATTACACCTCAAGGGTAGAAACCGCTGCGTTACACCGCTATGTGTATGCTCGGCATAATCTTTTCGTAAGATAAATGCAATGTGAAAAAAATTAAATATGTGTTAAAAAATAATTCGTTCACTTTGTATTATTAACCATATGTTTATAAATAAGCTATTTTATATTTAAGATCAATATAGTCACTGCCTTAACTTTGTTTATTGATTATATCAAGTATCACGAAAATTATTAATTATAGAATTATTGTGTAAAAATTTGGTTAAATTTAAATCTGACCGTTTTATCCGCCATTTTGGTTCAACTGTCACTGACAATTTTTGACGTGACAACTTCTTATAATTCTATGAAGCCGGTTGCACGCACCAAAAAATGAGGTGTTACCTCAGAGCCGTCCCTAATAAAAAATGAAAAATGAAACATAAAACATGAAAAATAAACACTCAGAGGCGTCCCGAATAAAAAATAAAAAATGAAACATAAAACATGAAAAATGATATCCATACAAAATATCTATCAAACAAAATATTTTTTTTTGGTCCTCCGTCCAGAAACAATACTATTAATTACTTTAAAATCGTCCGGAAAATGGCATTTTCCGGCCTAGGCTGGCAAAGTAGCTTTTAGATTATCTAAAGAGATGGCGGTATGAGTTTAAATTTTAAGTCATGAAAAATACATAATGAATAATACAAATTTTAATTAAATTTATTTAAAACAGCGTATAATATACTAAACTTACCTATAACTTTTTCTAAAGATAAGCAGGATTCTAATTTACATTGAACTTCTCTCACAACTTGTATTATAAAATTTGACATTCATGTCAATTTATGAAAATAGTTCATTGTCTTATCTTTATATAAACATCTAATCTTGTGTCACAATGTCACAAAGTAAAAAGTTTTTGAACTTGTTGTGTTTGCAACATATGTTAATTAAAACACTAATAACTACTAAACACGTACATATATTAAGTATCAAACAAGTAATTATATACAACACAACTATAAATACAATACATCACGTCATACCAGCTGACAGTCTTCTAGTCACTGGTCTTAGAATAGGAAGCGCAAACGGTCAACTGTTGAACATAACAGAACTTTTTAAAATATTAAAAATTAGTTGGAACAAAAAATAGTGTGTGTTACACGTCCGGAAAATAGTTTGCAAGTGCTCGTATTGTTTCGCCTCGGTGCTATGCACCTCGGCTACACAACTTTACTCGCTCTTGCAAAATGTCATTTTCCGTCCTTGTGTCACAAATAACTATTTTTTAAATGCAACCTTTCCATCAGTATTTTCTTATGACGTGTCACGTGCAACTATTGTCAGTAAACTGACTTTACAGACAACCGATATTTTTATCGCATTTTTTTCGTGTTTTCTTTTGGTTTTGTCCCCTTCTCTATTTTTTGCTATTTTCATATTTTTGCGAATGTATTTATTGTTTTTTTTTTCATGTTCTACTGTATTTTTTCTTATTTTTTTTTTTTCGCTTATTTACCATTTTTACTCTATTTTTTTTCCTAAATATTTTCGTGTTTTTTTTCAATTTTTGCGATTTATTTTTAGCTTTTTATATTTGTAATTTCTTCTTTTTGATGTTTTTTTTTTTTGATACAGCCTTGATTTCTCGAAATTTTTATTTTTTTTTTCTTTCAATTTGTATGTTTTTTTTTCAATTTTTCGATAATTTTCCGATATTTCTCGTCTTTTTTTTATTTTATCTTATTTTCCTGTTTATTCAAGTTTTTTCCCATTCTTTTTTGTTTTTTTTCAGTTTTTTCGGTGTTTTTTAATTTTTTTCTGTTTTTAGGTTTTTTCACAATGTTCATGATTTTTTTATTTTATTCCGTTTTTCCTATTCTTAAGTTTTGACATCATTCTATTCTGATTTTTTTCTTTTAGTGTTTTGTGTTTTTTTACGTTTTTTTTTACAATGCTCGCAATTTTTTATATAATTCCCTCTTTTTTTGTTTCTTTTACACAATATTATCTTATTTTTCCTATTTTTTTAATTATAACATTGTTTCCTTTCTTCGCGATTTTTCACATTTAACGCATTTTTTAATTTTTTCCTCATTTATATCAACTTTTAACTTATTTATGATTTTCCAGTTTTTTAAAATTTTCTGTCCTTTTTCCCTTTTTTTTTGTATTTTTTTTTTTTAATTTGATTTTTTAATTTAATTTTATTTTCGTGTTTGTTTTCAATTTTTTACCTTTATTTTCCAGTTTCATGTTCTAGATTTTCCAATTTTCATGTTCTAGTTTTCCCATTTTTTCTTAATTTTCGAAGTTCTATTTTCTTTCATATTTTTTGTTTTTTTTTTAATATTTAGTTTGCTTTCAGCCTTTTGCATTTTTTCCTTATTTTTTTTCCGCTTTTTATATTATACCTATTTTTAGTCTTCTTCTCGATTTTTCAAATTTATCGTATTTTTCAGTTTTTGCATTTATTCTTTCTTTCTATTTTTCCGTTTTTTTATTTTTTTGTGTTTTCGATTTTGCCTTACATCCTTAATTTCTTTGTATTCTGAATTTATCTTCATTTTTCGATATTTGTGCAATTTGCAAGATTTTTCTCGGATTTTCGATTGTTTGATGATTTTTCGTTTTTTTTTTTTATTTTATCCCATTTGATCGTTTGTTTTAAGATTTTTTTAAGCTTTTTATTGGTTATTTTATAATTTTCTTTACTTTTTTGATTTTTCGCGTTTTTTGATAGGTTTTGCGATTTATTTCCCAACTTTTTTTTGTTATCAATTTTATCCTATTTTTCATTTTTTTATCAGTTGTATCTATTTCTCCAAAATTTCTCGTTTTTATTTCTTTTTTAGATTTATCGTGTTTTTCTATTTTCTGCGATTTTTAGATTTTCAATTTTGCCATTTTTCATTGCTTTAATCAGACTTTTTTGTTTTTAACTGTATAATTTACAAGTCGAAATACATCAAAAAAAATTTCAAAATCGGAGTAGGTGAAGATTTGTATATATACCTAAAGATATGTATGTATGTATGTATGGTGTTAGGGGTGACAGATACACCTGCGACCTATAAGATCTATTGTTTCCCCCTTTTCTTGCTATATTTCTGATGATTCCTCAGACTTATTTATAGCAGCTCTTCTAGTCCTATTTTCCTTAGAAAGTTTAGGATATCAATGGGTTTTAAATTAGGTAGTTCTTGCCTTTCTATTTCGTATGACTTTAGGTATTTGACCCTAGAATTACTTAATGCCATGCATTCTGAAAGTATGTGTATTGAGGTTTCATCCTCTACCTCACAGAATCTGCAGTTTGCTTCATTTACTAATCCTAGTCTCTTCATGTGTCCTCTTAATCGACAGTGACCGGTTAGTATTCCTGTTATAATTCGGAGGTTTTTCTTACTCAGGTTAAGACAGCTGTGAGATCTCTTTTCGTTATAGTTTCCCAGGAGCGTCGATTGTCTTAATCCTTCTAGATCATTCCAGTACTTGGATTTTTCGCTATCCATTTTTTTCCTTAGTTTTTCTAAGATTGTACTACTGCTGATCCCACAGGATGGTTCATATATAAAGATAAAAATAGTATTATACGTCACAAGGTCGGTAGGTGACTTATTACAGTACGAGTTAGTTTACGGACGAGGCGACGTAGGAGCCAAGTCCGAAAATAAAAACGAGTACTGTAATAACACCTAACGACCATGTATCGTATTATATTTTATTTCATCCTGTTTTTATAAATTAATAAATTCATAAAAATTTTAACAGTAGTTCGTAACTTGACTAAAAAAATAGTTCGTAACTTGATTAGTTAGGTCAAATTACCTTGAAAGCCATCTGTCACTGTCAAATAACTTTTTTATTATTAAGATTTAATTGTTAATATAAGATTGAATAACATTGACTTCTTTTTAAATATGGATGTAAAAGTAAGTAAATAATTATTTTATTTTTATTCTATAGTCATTATAGTATTTTTAAATGTCAAAAATTAAAAGTAATTGTCTTCCCTTAAACAATCAGAGCAGCGTTGCTAGCCAACACAATACAGTACCTGTTACCGTAATGTTTTACATACCGGCGCCAAATTGATTATAGGGAAGTGTATTTACTGGACAAGATTAAATAAAGATAATTTTAGTATTTGTTTACAAAACGTCATAAATGACAGTTGACCAAAAATGGCGGATTATGATAGTGTTTGCTCTAGTATGATTTAAAAAGATTACAAAAAATAATTAAATTTGTCTGTTAAATTAAGGTTTATATATAAATACTTTCGGATTTAACTTAATTGTCAATTGAAACAAAATTTAGCAAAATTTTCTGTTGATATTTTTTTTTGTTTTTGCAAAATTTTTACGATTTAGTTTTATATTTGATGCAATTTTTGTCTATACGTTTTAAGCATTTTTTACAATTCCAACTATTTTCCGATTTTTAATTTTTTTTATGGGGTTTTCACTTTATTTACATTATTATACATTTGTAGTTTTTACACAGCCTCACCCAATTTTTTTAAATATATATTTTTATTTTTTTTAATCCACCAAACTTTTTATATTTTGTTTTTATCATTTTTACAAATTATTTCAATATTTTTAAAATTTTTACAATATTTTTTAATTTAAAAGAATCTTTTTTATTATTTTTTTATGTTTTTTAACTTTGATATTTTTTTATTAATTTTTTTTTGTAATTCTTTACAGTTTTTTTTTTTAATTTTCAGCTATTTATTATACCTACCTATTTATTTTCATTCTCTATGATTTTGTAAAAATTTTAAAGCATTTTTCTCATTTTAAAAAAACATTTTATGAATTGTTTTTATTTTACAGTGAAAACATAAACATTAAAAAATAATAAATACGAATATTTAAGTAATATCAACAAATATCAGATTAATAAATTATTTAAAAAAAACAGAAAAAATGACATTAAAAAATGTATGCAAAAATCAATAACAAATATAAATAAAATTAAAAACTAAAATCCTGAGTTGGAAAAATATTTATATCAATTTTTTTATATTTACTGTAATTTAATTCAAAAACCTCAACAGTGATATTTTAAGAATAATCTTTGTATATACCTAAGCAAATTAATAATTCGGTTGTTGAAATGTACTCTCCTTTATATGTATTAAAAAATATTTGGTTAATAAAAATTTTGTAAATAGTTTTTTTTTGTATTATTAAAAATAATATAACTTTATATTGATTTAAGTAGACATCAATAACATAATATATTAATTTAAAGTTGGCCACCAAGTTCGATTAAGTATAATGTTAACAACAAGATCCGACAGATTAGAGTGTAAAATTTACAGTTCCCCGTTGGCAACAATGACAGATTCGTTATAAATCACGAAGAAATTAAAAGTGAAAACCTGCAAGCCGCCCCGAGCGGTATATTCCGTGAAAATTATATAGCACGCGAGTGAGTCTCTTTAAAGTTCTTTAACTAAAAGAAAAATCGACGTAATAACACTTGCCAAAACTTAAAATGTTCCTTTTGGATATCGAAATTAAGTTAGCGTGGAATATTAATAGATTTTTTTTCTTATTAATAAATTGCTCCCGATGAGATCTTTTGATATATGTGGTCTGGCCTCCCAATCCAAGGGGAGTCAATTTGGTAAACCGATTGCTCAAAGACTGAGAAAGGCACAGGGTCAGGTATATACAGTAGAGGACACAGGATAAAAGTCCAACTAAGTCTAGGTGCGTATGCCACAGTGTTTCAGGCTGAAGTAATGGCCATACAACACTGTGCAACTGAGATCGTAAGTCAGGGTATAACGGTTAAAACCGTAGTCATATACTCGGACAGCCAAGCAGCTCTAAAGGCGATAGTCTCAGTACAAATAAGCTGACAGCTGGTGTGGGACTGAGTTGGGGCCCTGACACATGCCGCAAGTCAAAATTCTCTGACACTGGCATGGATACCAGGACACTCAGGGTTTTGAGGCAATGAGAAGGCTGATGAATTGGCCCGTGCGGGAGCAAATACCCCAATGATTGGCCCGGAACCATTCGGCGGAGTTGCTGACACATTCAGAAAGGCAGCCATTGAGAAATGGAGGCTAGAGAAGGCCCAGGAGTCGTGGGAAAAATCACCGGGCAAGCGACAAGCCAAAGTCTTCATAAAGGGACACTCGGCGAAGTTTACTGCAGAGCTGCTATCACAAAGGCGAAACGATGTCAAAATGATTGTCAGTCTCTTGACAGGACATTGTAGGCTCAAGAAACACATAAGTCAGTTGAACTTAGCAGATGAAGACATCTGTCGATACTGCCAAGAGGAGGAGGAGACCGCATTTCATGTCCTATGCCAATGCGAAGGCCTTGCAAGGACGCCGTATCTAGTACTCGGAGAGGAGAGACCGGCTGCTCCAAGTTATGCGGAGTGGCCACTGTCAAGGCTATTAAGTCTCATTAAGAGAGCAGGGCTGGACAAGGTTCTCTAATCCCATTCTTGGGATAATGGGTGGTCACAATAGATCTGCAAAAGTCGCTGTGATGCAGGCTAACAGCCAACCCAATAAACATCTAATCTAATCTACACAGGGATGGATCTCATTTAGGCACCAAATTGTTTCAAATTAGTTGTTATTTGCAAACGATCTAAAGATATACAAACCTATTAAATCAGTTGCTAAGTGATCTTATATAAAGGCGATAGTCTCAGCACAAATAAGCTCACAGCTGGTTTGGGACTGCGTTGGGGCCCTGACACATGCCGCAAGTTAAAATTCTCTGACACTGGCATGGATACCAGGACACTCAGGGTTTTGAGGCAATGAGAAGGCTGATGAATTGGCCCGTGCGGGAGCAAATACCCCAATGATTGGCCCGGAACCATTCGGCGGAGTTGCTGACACATTCAAAAAGGCAGCCATTGAGAAATGGAGGCTAGAGAAGGCCCAGGAGTGGTGGGAAAAATCACCGGGCAAGCGACAAGCCAAAGTCTTCATAAAGGGACACTCGGCGAAGTTTACTGCAGAGCTGCTATCACAAAGGCGAAACGATGTCAGAATGATTGTCAGTCTCTTGACAGGCTATTGTAGGCCCAAGAAACACATGAGTCAGTTGAACTTAGCAGATGAAGACATCTGTCGATACTGCCAAGAGGAGGAGGAGACCGCATTTCATGTCCTATGCCAATGCGAAGGCCTTGCAAGGACGCGGTATCTAGTACTGGGAGAGGAGAAACCGGCTGCTCCACGTTATGCGGAGTGACCACTATCAAGGCTATTAAGTCTCATTAAGAGGGCAGGGCTGGACAAGGTTCTCTAATCCTATTCTTGAGATAATGGGTGGTCACAATAGATCTGCAAAGGTCGCAGTGATACAGGCTAACAGCCAACCCAATAAACATCTGATCTATATGTGGTCTGAACAATGGGCGAATCTCCTCCCCGTTCCATTTCCATTTCTCATTTTTGTGACGTGACGATTGCAATTAAGTTAGCGTGGAATATGAAATATTATTTGCAATTAAAATTACGGAATTTATTTTTTTCTAATTGCAAATAATTAAATAAAAAATTAATCTAATTACTGGAGCAACTGCGGATTCTGAAAGAGCATTTAGGGAGCAATTTGTTAATGTTCTAGTTAAAAGAAATATTTTCATATTCCACGGTTACGATGGTGAAGTCACAAAAATGAAATGGAAATGCAACGATGGAAAGAGTCGCTCGATGTTCACACCACGTATAGATCTGATCGGAAGCAATTTATTAATAAGACAAAAGTTTCAAAAAAATTCTAATTCGTTGATATATAGAAAATGATAGATTCCGTAATGTAACGATCTATCGGATCGTTTTAGTTAAAAAATTCACCAGACTATTGTTTCTGGGCCTATATTCGGTGAGATTTATTATAATGTAATCGCCTTAATTATAAAGTGTACCACTGGTGTTACTGTATAGCTTCGTGCTGCGATCAAAATTTTAAGTTCATTTTACTATCCGATTGCTGAGTGGTACCTTCTCATCATATACAAGATCAATTCATATCTGTGAGGAGGGCTACGTATATTTTTTTTGAGGCGACACCAAATTTTCGCCATTTTATGGAGAAAGCAGAACAGATTGGAAAAACCCTGGTTACGACTAATATAGAAATTCAGGTAAATTCTTCCCAGGAGAAACTATCCCGATAACAACAGAAGCAAATAAGAGACAACACAAATTTGAAATACTTTTAAACGATTTTAAAATATTACACACGGTAATAAACTCTTGAAATAAATAAACTAAAAAAGCTAAATATACTTTTAAATAATCAGATTTGAATAATTGCGAAATATCTTTTAATATTAATCCAAAAGTAGAGAATTCTAGGAAACATCATGTTAATTATCAACACCGGCTTTTAGGGAAAGACCCAATTATCTATAAGACCTATAAATAGTCTTGTAAATGTAAATACATTAAGATACCATTTGCCTAAAGAAAACGCTGTGCAGCGAAACATGTCTCTCTCTCTCTCGCTCTCTCTGTAGCTTCACAACCCTTCGTGGGTCCTCGCTTCATTCACGACCTGCCTACATCTATTTCGGTCCTTCATATCATTTCTCCTATCCTGTACTTCCAATACATCCAAATCCCTTGCGATGTTATCTCTCCATCTTAGTCTAGCTCTTGCCGGTCGGGTTCTCTTCCCATATTCGTTTAATCAGACGTTCATCATGGGCTCTCTAATGTATCTTGCCCACTTAAGTCTTTGGGCTTTTATTTCGTTGGTTAGCCTTGGCTGCTTATACAAGCTCTTTAACTTTTCATTTGTTCTACTGCGATATTGACTCGCTATGGAGTACAAGTCATAACAACACTTCAAAAATATTTGAGTATAATTTTTTGATTCTTGCCACATCGGTGCCATACCATCAATTTCCCAACTCCGCAACATTGCACAACGTGCGATTACACTAAACATACTTCTTACCAATATTGACACTTTTTGTTGAGCACACTCTCGCGAATAAACAACAATCATAACGCCCAACCACATTCATTCCATTTCTGTAGAGTGTAGAGGACATTTGGTGTTAAAACAGTTTTCAAAAAGTACTAATTACTCTATTTAACAGCTTTGAGCAAAAGTGCCTAATAATCTTTTTTTTAGTATTTATTGGAGTATTCTTAGAAATAACATTCTGGTTATTTAAGATGAATATAGTCTTGTCCGTTTGGGTGTCTCTAGATGGACCTCTTAATTTACAATAAATCATTTATTAGGTCTGTAATTGACTATAAAGTCGTAACACACTCTCTGCAATTCCCCAGATACTCCTCCACTTACTACTTACCATAGAGATATCTATAATCTGCAACGCGAAATACCGGAACTTCTTACACCTAACTGTTTTTGTTTATGAAAACAACAAAATACTACCCCTTGTTTTTGGTTATACATTATTTAAGAGACTCTACGAAAACATAACAATAAATTTTTATTCGGACTGGAATAGATGGATCACCGAAGAAGAAAATCACATTCTTCCCCTAAGAATTCTCAGTACAGATTTCGGGACTTCTTATAAAGTTTAACAACCTACAGTACAGATCTCCCAACACAACTAAGCGCTCACTGCAGGTTGTTTTCATTTTCTTCAATAATGCCAAATGGGTTTTATTCCAGCATTAATCACCAAGCACACATTGTAAGGTTTTACTATTTTAACACCGAGATATTGATGTTGAATACGCTTTTACCATTAAATAACGCCGAACAATAACTGTTACTCACTTCCACGTCCATCAATCTCACACGTAACATGGATTATAGGAGAGCTACTCATCATTCGAAAACCACGAAGACACCTCCATACTTCACATAATCTTAAAGCGAGTGGCAAGGACTACAGACTTCAAGAAAATCTAATCAACATTCGTGTTAGATCAGGACATATCAAAATAATTTGAAGAAGACATCTGAGAGATAAAATAAGACCACATACTTTCTTGTTTAAGAACACATTCAAGATAGAAATACATCAACGTGAAGAATGACAAAATAAGGGCCCCTAACCCAAGCTTCAGTGTTACATCTGGTATACAGACGTGTCTAAGACTGAAGAGGTTTCAGGAGCAGGAATTTTTAGCAGTAACTGAAAGGTAAAAGTTTTTGTCCCTGTGGAAACATCGGCAGAAGTATCGGCAATCTTGCAATGCACAAGTGAAAATAATTTAAAGGCTTATAAATTTAAACGGATCAAGATGCACAGATAGTCAGACGGCTGATCTCCAAACTATGTAATCCTAACAATACCTTAACAAGACAAATTGGCATTGGGCGCCAATTTGTGGCTTATTAATTTCCCTTTTTAAGGGATTACAACACTAGGCTAGCTGAATTGGGTTCGTGGCTTCTCTCCTGAGTTTCATCAATTCTTTCCAAACACAAATTACAGGGCGCCAGAGTACAAACAACGCAAATAACACTCAAACATCAGTTTAAAATGATTTATTAAAAGAAATCTTCAATAATGAATAGTTAATGAAAATACGATAAATTAATTAAATCTCTTATCTTTTTTCCAAAATGAATCGTCTACTCGGGATGTGTTTTGAAATACTCTTCGGGATTTCAATACTTATATTCCATTCCAGGGATGGTATGATTTCTCTTCGATACATTTTTAATATTCCTTTCCAGGAAAGGTATGATTTCTCTTCGATAAATTATCAAATATCGGCTAACAAAATGGCTGACGGCTTGTCACGTTCTCCAAAATTATATTGTGGCAAAAACCTTAATAATGAAATCATAATCAAAACTCCATCCCTTAATAAAATTAAGTGTTAGTAATATTTTACAACAACAAAATTCACCACAAATTGGACAATTTAATACAAATAAAATTTATAACTGAAACTAAAGAATTACTTACTGTATTGAGGAGCACCTATCAGGGATACAAACGAAGTTGAATGAAAGCGCAGTTAGAATCGTCGCACAAGGAAAACGACGGATAACAGAAAGTCTCGTTCCCCACTTAATAATCGTGGCGCAAAACAATAAAATAAATATCTACCAATAGTCCGGTGGATTTCGTAACTATCACGATCTCTGATTGTTACAACTAATACACGTACACTAGTAAAACTCGATATCTTGGCAGAACATAACAGTCTGAAACTAGCATGCCAGTGCCAGAACTGAGATAATGAATAGGCTTATAAACTTGCAAAAAGGGTTTAACCAACAATATAATACGGACCAGAGCCAGCTCTAGGGATATTAAAAAAGTATAGTCTGGAGTAGAATGAAATTTTTACTTCCTAGATAATACAACCAACATTGGAAACACATCTCTGATCAAGCACTTAGCTTAATGTGTATTAAACACATAAAACACTGCGAAAATCCGGCAGAAATTAGCTACAAGTCAATACACGATTCCTTACGGGCCACTCATCGATCAAGCGGCACCTGCAAACCATGGGAGTTTTTTATGGAAACCCAAGCTGCAGATTATTTGGCAGGGATCCTGAAACAGTGAAACACCCTGTACCATTGTGAGGCACGGGATCGCAAGAGAAGACTTCACAGTGCCTCCACAAATATGCACCCATCCTTTAGACCTGCACAAACTAGCAGAAAGTACCAAGATCCTGAAGTGGGTAACATGAAACATAGAAGATATACAATAAGCCTTCAGCCAGTACGACAGGTGACTACATATTAAACGACTTTAATAGTTACTTCAATAGTTACTTAAATCGGGAAATCAGCACATTTTTTCATAAATACAAATCTTATTTTCTTGTTATTAGATTAGTAATAATAGTAATCACATTTTTGTTAAAATGTATAATTGCTTGATGTACATATGTAAAAAACATAAATAACCCAAAATAAGTTCATTGAATCATGTAAATATATGCTTTTATTTAATTAAATAGTTTTGGAATATGTTTTTGTAATTAATGTAATAAATAGGTATTATCAATTAAAACCAAGGTAAGCACATTAACCTTATTTAATACAAAAATAAGTATACTAATTTAAAAAACATTCGCTTTTTACTCGTTTACAATTTAGTTAAAATGTATATTCAGTTATTATTTCTAAATATGTGTTTTGTGCAACTAAATATTATCGAATGTTTAAATTTTAAACTCCATCCAGATTCAGGATTGTCTATCGTAAGTAGTATTAATATATTTTTTATCAGCTTACATTTTTAAGAAATCAAACATAAAATTTAATCAAGCCAACTATTAGAAAGAAATTAGTTATTTGACAACTTACGATCGCCTCACCGCAATCATCGGGGCATCATATCATCTCGTCGTGGGTTAGAAACTAATTGTAATGTATATTGTAATCCCAAATCAATTTTATTTTGATTAAGCCCCGTTTTAAGCGGATTAGTCGGAAAACGAGTTAAACATTAATATAGCGGTACAC
The DNA here is from genome assembly GCA_964028335.1 of Altica lythri. Classification (NCBI taxonomy): domain Eukaryota; kingdom Metazoa; phylum Arthropoda; class Insecta; order Coleoptera; family Chrysomelidae; genus Altica; species Altica lythri. The sequence continues at coordinate 44,248,022 of OZ034808.1, read as the reverse complement.
CACTGGATGTTTCTGGAACTTTCTACCTCACCGAATAGAATAGAACGGTGTCTTCCCAGATGCGGTCGTTCCCACTAGCGGTCAAATTTCGAGAAGGGTACTTTAACTACTTTATCACTTATAACATTGTTTACGTCGAGATACCCTAAATGATCAATTTTAATAAGTTGCAGTGTTACGACCCGTGGTAATAGTTTTTATAAAATTAATAGAACGATATCTTTTAACAGACTTTTATTATAATACTTGTTAAACTATTCGAGAACGAAGTAAAAGTGGCCTGGCTCACATAAAAGTACCCTTTTCCTGGTGTGCACCACTTGACACACCCTTCCCAGAATCCCATCAGGTCACATTCCACTGTAAACGGGTCGACCAGGGACAGTGTTAGGTTTTAGTCGGCCATGCTGCCCATTTTTCCGTCCCGGAAAACCCTGTGTAAGTCAGAACAATAAATTAATGCAAACATACTTAAACCGTTGTCAAGAAAAATCAATCAGACTTGGATGCTGCGCACACATCTTTGTCATGAATAATTTCTCTCTTTTACAACAAATTAAAAACAAACAAATAACAACAATAAAATATGTATAAAGAATAAAACAATATGAACAAGCTACTTTTTAGCCTTCTTCGTTTTCAGATTCCGTTTTGCTATCGCTTTCATAAGCAGCCGTAAACGGTTTCATTCTTTCAGCAGAGCTGACACCTAGGTACTTTTTACGTGCACGCGTTGAACCTGGCAGATCTTCAACCACGTATCGGTCAAGATCCAGGACTTTCTTTATTACGTAGGGACCGTTATATTTTGGCACCAGTTTTTGGCTTTTACCATCGTTTGCCAAATTTGCCTTGCGTAACAAGACTAAATCACCTACTCTATACCTGTGACATTGCTTTCTTTTAGCATCAAAGTGAGCCTTTTGCTTCACTTGCTTTTGTTGTATCTTCATTTCAGCATCTTTTCTGGTTTTTATTATATCCTTATCTACTTCATCCTGGACTACAGCCATACTTAGGAATGAATCTTTCATTCCCCTGGGGTTGTAGCCAAGGAGTAATTGATAAGGGCTCTTCCCTGTCGTTTCATTTGGTGCTGAATTAATGGCGAACGTAATAGAACCTAACGATTGATCCCATTTTCTCTCATCGTCATGACTAGTTGAAATGGAATTTAGTAAAGTTCTATTAAAACGTTCCACTTGTCCATTTGCTCGTGGTGTAGCCGTTGCGTTATATACGACTTGTATCGATAGGTCCTTGGTAAACCTGATAAAGGCATCACTCGTAAAGCTTGATCCTCTATCACATATTATTCGTCTTGATACACCAAAAGTTTCAAATACGCTTTCTAAAAAGTTTATTACTGGCTTGGTTTTTGTACTATTTACTGCTTTTGCCCGGAGAAATTTCGTGAAGGCATCGACTGCCACAATCAAATAGGAGTTTCCCTTCGTACTTTTAACAAAGGGCCCTACATGGTCAATATGCATAGTGTCCATTGGTACCGGCGTCTTTTCAATTGGATGAAGGAATCCTTCCTTCTTACCCGTTGGCGCTTTATTATATGCACACTCTAAACATGATGAAATGTATCTTTTCACATACTTTTTCATGCGTGGAAACCAATATTTATTACTTATTAATTTCATTGTCTTCTCCACTGCAAAATGACCATTGTTATCGTGGTGATACATGGTAACTACCCGCCTAGCTGCTTTAGGGACGTACCATCTCAGTCCGTTTGCTGTTTTTCTATATAACTTATTATTGTTAACCTCATAGTCAATGTGAATTTGTTTTTCCTCTGGATCGTTGGCTTTATTCTGAAGTATATTAAAAATATTTTTACATTGATCGTCTTTCATTTGTGCGGCTAAAACCCAGTCATCCTTGCTGATGTCCACTTGTAGCACATCCATTGCGGCTAAAACCCAGTCATCCTTGCTGATGTCCACTTGTAGCACATCCATAATATTAGGCTTTTTATTGTTTCTATCAGGCATGTCGACAGGATTTCGACTCAATGCGTCAACGTGTCCCATCCTCGTCCCCGCACGGTATTCTACACAAAAATCGAACTCTTGTGCAGTTAACCACCACCTTGCGATCCTAGGAATCAGGTCACGCTTACTCATGGCTGTTCTAAGGGCATTACAATCCGTAACCACTGTGAATTTTATTCCAATCAAATATACTCGGAACCGTTGTAAGCTATTAATCACAGCTAGAGTCTCTAGTTCATAAGAATGAAATCTTTGCTCCTCTTTTGATGTCTGACGACCAAAATATAAAACGGGTTTTATCCATTTTCTTGTTTCTGCAATAATATACCACCAAGTCCTAGTTTTGAGGCATCTGTATGTACCTCCGTCTCAAATTTGGGGTCATATATTGCTAAAACCAGCCTTTCAACTAATACTTCTTTTAATTTTTCGAATGATTCTTGCTGTTCTGTTCCCCACTCAAAACGAACATCTTTCTTTGTTAAGGATGTCAATGGTCGTGCTAATTGGGCAAAACATTTAACATATTTTCTGAAATAGCTACAGAGACCAACAAACTGACGTATTTGATGTACATTCTTTGGCACAGGGAAATTTTTAACAGCAGCAATTTTTGTAGTACCGGGCCTTATACCCTCGGTACTAATTTCATGACCAAGGTAGTCTATAGTTGTCTGGAAAAATTGACATTTATTTAGACGCAGTGACACTCCTGCATTCCGGAATGTTTCTAGCACATTTTCCAAGGCAATTAGTCCATCTGGTATACTCGAAGAGGGTACAAGTACATCATCCATATATGCCAAAGCTGTGGTAAACCTCATGGATCCCAGTATTTGGTTAATTGTTCTTTGAAAAACAGCAGGGGCGTTTACCAATCCGAATGGCATTCTCAGATATTCATATTGACCGTCAGGTGTTACGAATGCAGTCTTCTGTCTAGATTCTTCTGCCATTTTAATTTGGTGATAGCCACTAGTCATATCAAGTGTAGTAAAGTACCTGCAATCTTTCAATCTTTCCAAGTGTTCGTCAATCCTGGGAAGTGGATAACAGTCTCTAATTGTCTTAGCGTTCAAGGCACGATAATCGACGCACATCCTTGTTTCGCCATTTTTCTTTTTAACCAGGACGATTGGACTCGCATATGGTGAATTAGATTCTTGAATAATTTCAGCACTTAACAACCCATTGACAATTTCTCGTACCTTTTCTCTTTCGCTAAAAGACAGACGATAAGGCCTGTACGTTACAGGTTTATCATCCATAAGATTGATAGTCATTTCAGAATTCTTAATTCCACTCAACTCACTGACATTTTGTGCAAAGCAATCTCTATATTTATTAATTAATATCAAAAGCTTATTTAAGTCAATAAACGATAATTTTTCAGATACATAGCATTTTAATTCGTTTAAAGAAAATTTCGGCGGATAAATATTATCAACTTTATTGACACTTACCCCTAAATTTTCTTCAATGCATGGGACACCACGCGCTACGATCTGTCCTCGCTTCACAGTTAGGATATTTTCTGTTAAGTTGAGCACAGGGAGTTTAGCATCCAAGGAGGATGTCACGCAGCTTGGTACTACGCACCCTCTTGTTGGTTCGTACCACTTACGGATATTTACAAAAATATCTCCAGTATAGTCCGTGTTAGAATTACACTGAATGACACCCACATGATTTGGCGGTATTTTCACATTTTCTTTTGCTCTCAAACATAATTTTTGTGGGGTAATTTGTCTACTTCAGGTAATTGCACCATTTCGGAGTTAAACAATCGTACACTATCATTCCGAACAACAGTTACAGCATCCGTTTTGTCAAGTACAGATCTACCTATTAGCAAGGGCATTGATTGTAGATGGTCCCTTACTACGAAAATGGGAACCTCAGCTTCCAACAAATCTACCTTTAATTTTACCTGTGACCGTCCCAAGGCTTTTGTCACACACCCTCCATAACCATTGAAGCATACATCAGTTTGTTCCCAAGTGATTCCAACGTATTTGGCATCACTTTCACGGATTATAACCACTTCACACCCTGAGTCAATAAATCCTTGAATATTATGTTCGTTTATTAAACAATTGACAAAATATCTGTTGTGCTCCGGTGGTTTCGTGTGGCATAGCATAGCACTACGTGTTTGTGATGGCTTATTTTTATTTCTATAGCAACTTTCTGCCTTATGCCCCAACTTTTTGCAAATCGAACATTCCATCTTAGGTGCTGGACAGTCCTTATAAATGTGTCCATACTGTTTACAGTTAAAACATTTTCCCTTTGGCAAAATCTTCTTAACCCCAGATTTAATTTCGGCTAGATTCTGGTCAGTTTTCTTATCCGGCCTCTTGTTGCTATAATACTGCGGCTTTGGGTCATTCGTTGTAGTCGTAATTAACGTTGACAAGTAATCAGAATACAAGTTTTCTGGAGTAGTGTATCTTCCAACTTTTGCTCCTGATTGTATCGTACTATCCTGTATCCCATCTATGATCATCGCTACAGCATTTTTGCCTGTAATATCACATTGTCGAAGCAACTGGGTTTTGGCAAAATAATATTCAGTCCACGTTTCGTTAGGTCGTTTTAATCTATGTATGAGATTTTTAAGAGCTGTTGGGTAATCCTGATGATCAGGGAACGCTTGAGTTAATAAACTCTTCCATTCAGCCCAAGAATGCATATAATTCTCAAGGCTATTGTACCAGGTCTTCGCCAGTCCCCCTAGTCTGGACTGCATGTGATAAATAGTAGTCCTTTCGTCCCACCTATTTATCTCAGCTAACTGATCTATTTTGTCCAACCATTTCCGACAGTTTTCATTTTCTTTACATGAAAACTCCGGAATGCAGTCTGGCCTTATAGACACTCTTGTTGCGTTATTTTTTTCTAAAAGCTGATTTACCAAATCTTCTAGTTCTTTAATTCTTTGCTGTGCATCCTGTGTTTCTTGTACCACAGAAGCACGACTGGAATTGTCTACAATTTCAGCAGCATTCGATAAACTATTTCGATTCGTATTAGCATGGCTGTTTGTAGTCTCATTGGGTGGTGTATAACTCTTTGTATGTGCCTTATATGCTGTTCTTTTCCTGTGTTTTCTGTGTTTTCGTTTATAACGACCGGCACAGTCACTACTAGAAGACGAAGAACTCGATCTACTAGATGTAGAACAACTAGAGCTATCTCGCCTTCTTTTACCCATATTCACAATTGTCCACAAATAAAACAAACAACCGAACAAATTAAAACTAATATGTTCAAAATGCTAACAAACTAAACTTAAACACTTAAACACTATAAAACTAACAAGTCTTTTCGGATAGAGCGTGATATATCCCGCCGCTGCACTGTTACGACCCGTGGTAATAGTTTTTATAAAATTAATAGAACGATATCTTTTAACAGACTTTTATTATAATACTTGTTAAACTATTCGAGAACGAAGTAAAAGTGGCCTGGCTCACATAAAAGTACCCTTTTCCTGGTGTGCACCACTTGACACACCCTTCCCAGAATCCCATCAGGTCACATTCCACTGTAAACGGGTCGACCAGGGACAGTGTTAGGTTTTAGCAGATAATTTCTAATTCCTTCATCTATTTGTCATTAGCACAATGATAAAAGTTTGTTGTGATAATTGATTATTTGGCATTCCAAAAAGTATAAAATCCGAATACATTATTTTTGAAAGTTATTGTTTTGAATGCTTTACTATATTCGTAGTATATAATAGAACAAAATAGTAAAACGTAAATTTTTTCTTTACTTTTCAGTCAGTGTTAAGTGCAAATATGAAAAATAAGGACGTGTAACAACTAAAAAAGGCAAACAATGTGCAATCTTCGACGGATATTTGTATCGTTCATTTAGAGAAAATAGTAGTGGTGCGAGTACTTCAATGTGCTTAAAAGCAAAAAGTGCAAGCGATCGCGAGACAGGGGTATAAATTTGTAACGAAAGTGCCTCAATTCTCTGCAATAAAAAGCGTCTTATATCGCCAAAGATGTGAAGCTCAAGGCATACAAAAAGAACCTTAAATTAGAGATGACGTATATTTAAAAAATCAGTCTTTGCTAATGAAGGATAGCTCAAGTTTTTGCTTGCGGATTCTTCACGGTTCAGTGAAGATCGCATGGTTATTTTCGCTAGTAAAAAAGCTAGAGAAAACATCTCGGCTGGCAAGAAACTTTTCTTAGATGGTACTTTCAAAAGTTGTTCAAAGCAGTTTGCACAACTGTACACTATTCATCAAGATTTGGAAAATATTAGAAGTGAAGAAAAAACTATTACCCCAATAGTCCAAGATATGACAGTTTTCTGCTAGCAATTCTTTTTATATGCATGGATTTGTTTAAAATTTTGACAGTAGGTAGAAAATGGCTCAAAAATTAAAATCTACCCTATGCCAATATGTGCTTTTTCTCTGGGGGTGGTTACCACCCCAACTAGGGGGTGGAAAATATTTATCAAAAAAAAAACATGGTAATCGATAGAATAGTGCATTTTAAGACAAAAACGTCCTTTAGAGTTTTTTCGAAAAGTCAATACTTTTGGAGTTATTGGTAACTGAAAGTTCACAAATTAAACGGCAAAAAAGCATGTTCTTAAACGATTTTTCGGGAATAAGTCAGAAAATTTACACTTTATCGTGAAAAGTGTCATAATATTAAATGAAGCTTATATAAAAAGATAGAGATTTGTTTTCTTGTAATTATTGCAGATTTAATATTAAAAAAGTTATGACTGTTCGAAAGTAGACGTTTATACATCCAATACAAAAATCCAAACATATGACGTTAAATAACCGGAAAACGATAAGTTTTTCATAGAAAAGTTATTGGAACTTTTTTAAAGATCTTGAAAAATCCGTTCAAACCACAACTAGTAAAAGTGATTTGCATGAATATTAGGGTAAGTTATAACAAAAATAAAGTCAGCTGATAGTTTTTGCGACGCAAAAAGTAACAAACTCACCCTCGCCAAAACCACCCTGGTTGAAACTATTTGTTGTTCATTTAAAATTTACTTCGTTTATATACAAACATTAAACTCTCGGAGTTTAACTGGTTTAGAAGGTTTAGTTTTAAAAAAATCTCAGGTTAAAGTGAAAATGTTATTTTCTGAATTTCTCAAAAAATCTCTTTGTTTTGAAAATAACTCAAGAACTAGAAAAGATACAGAAAAAATTATAGCTTGCATAAGAATAGCTTTTTCGTTACTAAAGATTTTAATTTTATTTATATTTTTATAGAATAAAAATTAAACGAGATATGCTTCTTTAAAGCTTGTCTTCGCATGCGTTTAGCACCATCATCGAGCCCTTTCAGCGCAACCCTTTTTAAAACGAAGGGCTTGAAAAAAAATTCGTTTACGTCATCTTGTAGCTTTTAAAATTACTTACCAAATCGTCTTTTTACGGACTTCCTAGCTTAAAAACTGAAGAAGTTATAAATAAAAAAACATTAAATTTTTTTAGAATTTTGGAGCACGTATATTGGAGCATTCAAGAATTTGATCTAAGATTTACCGACACAGTATCTACTCTTATAAACTTACACAGGTGTATGTATGTGTATTTATTTATATATATTAGGGGTACATTTTAAAATTTGTATCATAATAAGGTTTCCTACTAATTTTACCGTTTAATTTGTAAACTTTCAGTTACCCATAACTCCAAAAATATTGACTTTTCCAAAAAACTCGAAAAAACATTTTTTGTCTTAAAATTCACTATTCTATCGATTACCATGTTTTTTTTTTTAATTTTTTCCACCCCCGAGTTGAGGGTGGTAACCACCCCCAGTGAAAAAGCACATATTGGCATAGGGTAGATTTTAGATTTCGAAGTGGAGGGTATATTGAGCTTACCTACAAATTTTCATTCAAATCCATGCATATAAAAAAATTGCAAGATTTCTTATTAATTTTACCATTTAATTTGTAAACTTTCAGTTACCCATAACTCCAAAAATATTGACTTTTCAAAAAAACTCGAAACAACATTTTTTGTCTTAAAATTCACTATTCTATCGATTATTATGTTTTTTTTTTTTTAATTTTTTCACCCCCGAGTTGGGGGTGGTAACCACCCCCAGAGGGAAAGCACATATTGGCATAGGGTAGATTTTGACGTGGAGGGTATATTAAGCTTACCTACAAATTTTCATGCAAATCGATGCATATAAAAAAAATTGCTAGGTTTCCTAGTATTTTTACCGTCATATCTTGGACTACAATATTTTATGCATTACTACCGAATGAATCAAAGGACACATATTTAAGGACGTTGCGCCTTATATTAAGTGCAATTCCTGGCTGGAAACACGAAATCATCACGTTAGATTTCAAAGAAGCAATGTATTTAGCTTTACGAAAAGATCTTTCCTGTTGCTGCCATATAAGGCTGCTATTTCCATTTCGGACAGTGCTTGTGGAAAAGATTGCAAAAGTTAGGAATGGTGGATATGTACAAAAGTAATTTCAATATTAAACAAACAGTAAAATTGTGTGCTGCTTTAGCCTTCCTAAAAGTTGGAGACATTAGTGACGGTTGGTTGTATATAATGAAAAACGCGAGTGATGATCAGACTACTTTGTCGAACAGTGGCTAGAAAATAAAAAATTCCATTAGGCTTGTGGAATTGCTTCAAATTAAAACATAGGACCAATAATGCCGCGGAGGGTTGGAATAGAAAAATTAACTCCTATCTACGAACAAATTCGAGGATCAAAGAACTTGTAAAATAACTTAAAGAAGAAGCAGAAAAAACAGACATTTTTCCTATGAGGACTGAGTTGAATTTAGAGGGTGTGAAGCGAAAAAAAAAATATAAAACTAAACGATAGAATTGACAGGATTACAGAAAGCTATAAAAGTAATGTTGATGTCATACTTTTCTTCGAAACATGTCGCATATTATAGAATTAATGTATGAGTAGGAAATTAGCAAAATAAATAATCTTATTAAGTATTTTAGATATTTTTAATCGGTTTTGGGGCAGTTGAATTTTTTTTCTTGTTGTTGTTTCGGCGTTTTGCGATTTTTTATGTTTATACTTTGTTTTATTAGAAATTGTCAAATTGTCTTTTACATTTTATGCAAGGAATACCACAACGTTGTTGGAAAAATAGCGCACCATACAATACAATACCATAACAATTTTAAAATGCCAGATTTTCGATCATTTTAAAGTAATAAAAAAAATATTCAGAGACAATTTTCGTTAATTTTATAAACGTGTTTATGTATATATCGTATTGTATTTATACATATCACTAGAAACAATTTCTGCAAAAATCTGTATTATTTCTCAGTTTTCATGAAAATTTGCGAAAATTAACTAAATATATTGAAAAATTATAGCCAATCAATCAAGGTCAGATTTCTTATCCCTAAATAAAATAAAATTTTGAAGGTAGCAGCATGATTAAAAGATTAACGGATCAGGTAGATAAATTTTTAATCGACCGCATACGGCACTGTTTTTGGTAGTGACCGCATACGGCACGACCGCTCGTGGAACGGAGCCAATAGAACAAGAGACACGGGATGAGAAGAGTCGACCGTACCTACCTAGAATAGCAAATGTACGAAAATTCCAGAAATGCCAAAATAGATATATCAACATCAACAGACAGGGGATAGTCTTTTACCAAGTTACGTTCTATAAATACATAACATATAAATTAAATTGTTGATACAAATAAGTAATTTGGTGTTAGTTAGTTATTTAAGTGTTTTTAATAAATTTTAAATAAATCGAACATAGTGGTTTTTGTCTTTCGTTTTACAGTATATAGGCTCTACTATCCCAGGGTTAAATAGGATCTATTTAAAATTTAAACCCATTTTAGTCTAATAAAGCCTACCTATATACGTTCGTTTTTAGGGTAATCAGAAAGAAACGGGGTTTAAGCAAAAGAAATCACTCTAGACGTAATTAAAAACCTCAAAGTGTGATAATTGAGATTTCTTTTATTTTAGACAAAATTGATAAGGAAATATGGTTACCCAGTCGAGACCCATACGGTGTTAACTAAAGATGGATATTTTATAAAAATCTTTCGGATCCCACATGGACGAAATTCTACAAAAGTACACAAATACCCAGTTATGCTTATGCCAGGAACTTGCGGTTGTTCAGAAAATTTCGTTGCCACTGGTCCAGATAATGCCATAGGATTTTATTTAGCAGATAAAGGATTTGATGTTTGGTTGACAAACACAAGAGGAAATATACACGCAAGGAAACATAAAGTGATGAAAGCTGATTATGATCATCGGTTTTGGGATTTTAGGTAAATGAGCATTACATTCAAATCTCTGATTGTAATCAGCTGCCCTTTATCTGTATTTGGAGTAAGAGGTATTTTTTATAATAAATAAAATATAAACAAACAATCCTATTTTTGTTCTAGTATCAATAAATTAACACTGCCATGTTTAGACTAATTTTAGAAATGAAAAAAATAGATTTCCTATATTTTTATTCGCAGCATTAACCGTGTTTAAAACACTAAAAATTGTAGTTTTGTTTAGCGCGAAGTAGAAACGAGGTACGCTTTAAAATATGCTTTTTTTAGTAGTTGATTCATTTTTAACAAAAAACATTAGAATATTTAAATAATCACAATTTATAAAAAGAACTTTTTGCACTTCCGGGATTAAAGTGACAACTTTAGTCCCGTATAACAGGGACTAAAGTGTATCTTTTAGTCCCTAGGGAGATAAAGGTGCATTTCAAATCCCTAGGGACATAAAGTAAGAATCAAACTTTACCGCAGCTACATCACTATTAATAACTAGTACAAAAATTAGGAAATATTCCATTATGAATCTTTATTGATTGAATTGACATTGTAAGTGATACTAACATTATTACAATTGATGAAACTAAATGGGCGATTACTTATATTTGATAAATGAACATTAGAGGAAAATAAAGAAATGTCATGTTCTTGACGTGTCTGTTGTGATGTACTAGCCACTGGTGATGGAAGTCTCATTTCATAGTCAAGAATTTTCCCTGCTATAGATTCTTTGTTGGTAATGGAATTCTCAACATATCCTTCTGCCACAGCGGAACTTTTTCATCCACCGTGGCGCTTCAAAACATCTACCGTGGCTCCAGAATCTGCCAATAATGACGCAGAGCTCCGCCTGAAGGAATGGCCCGTGTACAAAGATGCATCCGGTAATTTAAAAAAAGTTGCTATATTTCGGGGAATTTGCCCAAAAGTATTCTTTCCAATAGGCTGAACAGTACATTTGTTATTTTTGTAATAGATGAAAAATCTCGAATGATTCATTTCCGGTGGCCGTAGTGCTATATACTTTCTGCACAATTCCACGTGTTTAACAGGATTACTTTGACCATTTTTGATCACGAAAGTTCTTTCTATTTTATTTTTTGTATTTTTGAAATCAACGATTATGGTTGAACCCATATCACGTACATCGTTTACTGATAACTTAACCAGTTCATTGCCTCTACAGGCTCCCGCAACACCAAATACTAATGCAACCTGCAAAATTGTTCATTTAAAAATATTCATATTGAATGATTCTTACGATTACTAACCTTCATCATCAAATATTTATCATCTGAGGCATCTAGCAAAAATCGATCAATTTGTTCCCTAGTAAGCACTTTAGACTTTTTTGGTCTGTAACCAAGATTTTTGTTCTTCAAAAAGGATATAAGTTTGGGAAATTTACCTACTGATGTCTATGTTATGCTTGATATTAATCATTGCTCTCAGCATTGAGTAGTACGACCAAAGTGTAGACGCACAAAACTTATTTGATTTTTCGTTGAAATAAACCAACAAAGCGTTTTCATTGTAGTTTTCCACTTTTTTCTCCTTACACCAATTAACAAAGCCTTCATATTGCTGTTCGTAAATTTTTCTTGATTTTTTGGGTATTAATTCTTCGGTTATCATGTCAGCTGCCTTATCTATATCCAAATATGTAGTTTCATTCATTTCTTGATTCATTTTCTTGATATTCTGTTAGTTAAGTTGCGATTCGTTTTAAATGTCAGCATTAATTGAAATGTCACTGAATTGAAAAATTTTGTTGACACTGTTGCTATAACGTTACCTACTGAGTAATCCAAGTACAGTAAACGCCAAATCTAAAGAACCAAGGACGCGCATTTATGATGCTAACAGCACGCCTACAATAGAATAGAATTGGTAGCTTACCTAAGGCACTATAAGCTTACCTAGAAAGTTGTAAACCAGTGTCGTGACTGTCGTGTATATTTTGAATAAACAAACAATGATCTACCCGTACGCTGCTGACCGTAAGCAAGGGCAAGGTTGAAATTGTGAAAGGGCGGGGCGATTTTTAAGTAAACGAATTTGAGGTTGTGCGCCGGTTCTTTAGATTTGGCGTTTACTGTACCGTGTTTATATAACTCATCAAAATTATTAATTGTATCAAAGTTAAAAGTTATAATACTGGGAAGTGCAAAAAATAGCGTATATGCCTCAGGACTAAAGACATATTTTATCCCTTACGTGATTATTGGCCCTCGGGCTCTACGAGCCCGAGGGCAATAAACATCACGTGCGGGATTAAAACATTCACTTTAGTCCCTTGGTATATAATATACTATTTTATAGTAGAAAGTTTTTTTTACTGATTTATAGGTCATATATATAAAAAAACAGAAAAAACTTCTCTCTCGCGTGATGTAACGATTACATCGTTATTTGTTTGGCCTGGCCTAATAATATTTTATTTCATTAATTTCTCGTCTATTTTGCTACGATATTTTTGGCCTGGCCTACGTCGGTTTGATTTTTACCATTCCGCGACCATTCTGTGGAGTCGACGCAGACTTGATTTCCGTATAAGCGGGGAACTTTTGTTCACTCGGAAAGAGTGTCGGTATTTTTAATTTCTTTACAATTTGTGCTTCAAAGTCTGCAGTCCTATTCTTATTTCTTCTCCCTTCGTTTGGGCCATTGCCAAATTTTGAAGGGTCCAAAGATAGGACTATTCTTATACGAAACCATTTTTTTTGGAGAGAAGTTTGGTTAAGCAGAATTCTTCGGGTCGATATATTCCGATTGCTTCCGCCACCGGGGACTCTTCTCGGAAGAATCTAGCAGCGAACTTTACTGAAAGAAAACATCTGTAGACCATTTGATTTATAGAAAACATCTTGCCTTCCGCATATGTTGTCCATTTGTTGTAAAGAAAACATCTTGCCTTCCGCATCTGTAGTCCATCAGATTTATAGAAAACATCTGTAGTCCATTTGTTGTAATGAAAACATCTTGCCTTCCGCATCTGTCGTCCATTTGATGTAAAGAAAACATCTTGCCTTCCGCATCTGTAGTCCATTAGATTTAAAGAAAACATCTGTAGTCCATTTGATTTATAGAAAACATCTTGCCATCCGCATCTGTATTCCTGTGTTGATTTGGTCCGAAATTCCATCATTCCCGACGTGTTCCGAAGATGGATACAGAAAAAAAGATAAGAAATTAGTTATTCACTATAAATTCATTACTAATTTTAATTACCAACTTTGGCAATAAACAATTTACACTGATTTAACCTCTTTTATTTGCTTGTCTGTATTTTGGCGCCCTTATATATTTGTTTGGGGGGAGTTAAGGAAAAAACCAGAAAGAAACCACGATCCCTGGAGCTAGCAAGAGTAAGTTAACGTTACAAATTCAATTTGTACGTTACAGTGATCGATCCCTTTACGATAACCCAACAGAACTGTCACAATTAGACGCTTATCCGATTCAGCTACCATCAACTTATATGAAAACTTTCAAATCATATTTAATTTATTAACAATTCAGTAACAGTATAAATTTCGAAATCTTTGTATATGCCTAAACACACTTGAAACATGCATTGTCATCCAGTTCTTAGCTATCCTGGAAATTTCAGAGCTCTAGGTAGTCGGGAAATAGGTTTAAATTCGATTACAAAATTCCACGGAAAGGAAAAGAAAAGGACAAAGAGACAAAGAACACGCCAAAAATAAAAAAAAACTTTCCAAAATAGAGTGGGATGTACTAGAAGCGGGTCCAGGTTGTGGTAAGCTATTGGCATTTCCACTGGTCTCAAAGTCCAGTTGACGATGTACGAAGTTGGTGGAGTTGTCTTGTTGTGAAGATCTGCTTAACACTTGGATGGTCTTCGAGGAATGTATGGCCTCTGCGGAGTGGATGGCAGAGTGGTGAGATCGTTCTTGGTGTCGTTGGTTGTTGTAAGAAGTTACTGAGTGCTCTACTTGATGGGGAACGTGGCATTTGTGCTGCAGTGAAGCTACGCCATAATCTGTTCGTACTCGTACTATTCGTGCACTGGTACCGTATCTTCTAAAGTCGTTATCGGTTCGTTTTTAAATTAGGCATGATTTTAACACCGCAATCGGATCGTTTTTACTTTTCATTTAGTAATAATAATAATAATAATAATAAGTCTTTATTGGGTTATAAGGTACAAAGTGGATTTTATATAGATACAATATGTTCACTATTAACAGTATGCATATATACCTAAATAATGCCAAAAGAGACGAGTGAAGTGTGTGAGTGTATGTTATCAGTGCGGCCCATTAAGACCTTTAAGGTTGAACATGGGATACACTGATAAATAACTTAAAGTACAAAAATGATCTCAATAATAATATTAGTACATATTAAACAAAACAAATGAAAGTAGAGGTTATTGTAAATGTATCTAAGTGTAACTTTGTAAGTTACAGAGTGTATATAATTTTTTCAATTTCATCGGTGCTTAATGATTTTATATATTTTTTAAAGGCAGATTTTAGGAATACTTTGGAGTTTAATTTTTTTATATAAATTTTATACATTTCAGGGAGAAAGTTGAATAATCGGGGAGCTATAAAATGAAAATACCTAGTTCCTATGGTTTTTTTTGCTGTATTTGTTTGTGTATACTCTTTAGCTTTATTTCTTGTTTCATAGTTGTGGTGAAGTGTTGATAAGTTAGAACGGTTCTTGTATAGATAAGTTATCAAACTAAAAGTATATAATTGTTTTAAGCTCATTACGTTGGATTCCTTGAATAGAAGCTCTGTGCTAAATTGTATGTTTTTATTATAAATAATTTTTAGTATTTTTTTCTGTAGTATTTCTACCTCTTCCAAATGAGAAGGCATGGTTCCTCCCCAGTTTACAATGCCGTATCTTAAGCGAGTTTCCACTAGAGCGTAATATACTGTTGTTAGGTGTGGTAAGTCCAATATTTTTCTAAGTTGTTTAAATTTATATAAAAGAAATCTTAGAAGTTTAGCAATGTCAGATAAATGTGAGGTCCATTTCAAATGGGAGTCCAGTTTTAATCCAAGATATTTTATTTCATTTATGAGAGCTATCTCGTCGTTGTTAACACTTATTTTCTTATAAACAGGTAAATAATTTTTGTAACTGGTAAATGGGACAATATATGTTTTATTATTGTTTATTGTTAACTTTTTATGTCTGAGGTGTTCAAATATTCTTGCTAAGTCATTCTCAATTTTATGTTTTAAATGTTCCCATTTATCAGATCTATATATTACTGCCATGTCGTCTGCAAAACCAATTATTTTTTCTTTACACTTATCATAAAAAACAATATGTAATTAGTTAGAACGCGTTCGTCCACTTTTCCTTGTTTTGGTTCAGGGTTAATGCCCTGAGCAACTTTACCAGGTGAGTATAAAGCCCCTTTATACTCCACTGGAGTAGGGGTGGATATAGGATATCAAATTTATAACCAGTTCAGGAAGTGTCTGGCTTATTTTTTTGTTTTATCGCCGGGTATGCTATGTTGCTTGGTTCTGTTAGAGGAAGAACCACTATCACTGCATCAGTGTTTTTGCTCGAGTTGGAAAAAGTACGTGTGATAGGATTTTCACCCTGTTCCTAGCGTGTATGGCTCCTTCTCTTTGCTTTAACACCGCAGATCCATTTGCCATTTTGACTTTTATAATCTTTTAAAATGAGAATTTTGAGTCCAACCTTAATAATTTTAGCATTTCTGTTTTTAATATCCATTTCATTTCCACAAGTACACAGAGACCTCAAATACCAGGAAAACGGTGCGTACAAGAGTTGTCACCTGCTGCGCTTTAGGAAGTGTTTACACCAGTGGCAATTTAGCTATTGGAACCTTACCTTACACCTATTTTACTGTTATGGAAAAAACACGTACTTATTCAACGTAGGTGTTTGTGTTTAGAATTATTAATTAATTAATATATAATAAAAGAGCATTTATTGTTTTTAGTTGGCATGAAGTAGCGGTTTATGACACCCCAGCTCTGTTCGACTATATTTTAAATATTACGGGAGTCTCAAAGTTATTTTACATAGGACACTCCCAAGGTACCACCTCATTTTTCGCTTTTGCCGCAGAAATGCCAGAATATAACGATAAAGTTAAACTGTCTATAAACATGGGTCCCTCTTGTTTTCTCGAGGATAACAAATCTGTTGTTAAGCTGTTGGAAAAGCACTCTATGTTGTTAGAGGTTAGAATTTAATTTTATTAATTCACGACCTTAGTTTGGAAAATGGCTCTGAATGGTATAAATAGATCGATTTACCAATAGAATTATAATTAAATATTTTTTTTATATTTTACGTTAAAAGACAGCTGCTTTATAGAATAAACCTACATTTTTCTCATAGATAATTAAAAATGTGTACATTCAAAAAAAGATTTGTAAGAGTAAGTTAAGGTGGTGTAACTGTGTGTAAGATTATTATTATTTATTTATAGCATATACATAAATAATATATATTTGTATTTGTTAACAAATTATAGAACAATTAATTATAATCGGCTTTTTACTACCATTGAGGCCAATGCCGACTATTCGCGTGGAAATGAAGAAAAAGGGCCAGTTCATCAAACACATATTTCTCAACAAGAATATATATCCTAGATGTTATACCCGCTATTTTTAAAATGAAAGTACCAGGTGGTCAAGTCAAGCGACTGTTAGCAGTCGCGGTGTTGCTATGCTCAAACACGATATGGGGCGCTCCGGGTTTTAATGTATTAATGTATATAACCAGGTTATTCTATCTTTCTTTTAAAATTGATTTTTTTAACCAACATTCTTATAATATATATTTTCAATAGGTATATATAATTTTAGAAAATATATCTGAAAGCCTTAATTCAAAAGCTGATCTCTTTAATAGAATTAGGACGCGTATTTATGTTAGTCATTTGTGCTTGGAAAAACTATACAGTAATGTTATTAATTAATGTAGGAACTGAAAACCTACAAAAAATGAAAATTACACACTCTTATACACCCGAGCATAAAAATGCCCGTTGAATGGTACAAGAGTGTGCACATTATTTTTTAATGCAAATTGCTTAAAAATAAGCAGTGCTGTTTTTATGCCACCATTGTCGGCACATTGAACTTTCGATCCAAACTTCCGTGATGGCATTTTGTGCATTTCATGATCGCACGTACACTAATTTGAAGTAGTTTTACTAATTTTGAATTGTTAGACTGAATATTCTTTGCATCCAGTTTTAGCTTGGTTTTTGTTCAAATGCCAGTTGTTTATAATGTCTGATTTCTTACATTTACTGTTAATAGTAGTTTGTGCTGCAAACGATAATGTTGCAGCTTTTAAGTGCGCTCTTGTAAAAATTTCAACCATTTGGAGCATAATGATCGCACTGCCAGGACGGTTACGAAACCATTTTTCACATTCATTGGCACATAATCTTTACCAGCTCCCGCTCGGGCCAATTCATTAGCCTTTTCATTGCCCCGAAATCCTGAGTGTCTTGGTACCAATGCCATTGTCAGAGAATTTCGATTTACGGCAGGTCTTAGGGTCCTAACACAGTCCCACACCAGCTGTAAGCTTATTTGTGTAGAGACTAACGCCTTAGAGCTGCTTGGCTGTCCGAGTATATGACTAGTGTTTTACCCGTTATACCCTGACTTAAGATCTAAGTTGCACAGTGTTGTATGGCCATTACTTGTATACTGTGTTCTTTACTATATACACCCAACCCTGTGCCTAGACTTAATTGGACTTGTGTCCTGTGTCCTCTACTATATGCACCTGACCCAGTGCCGTTCTTAGTCTTTGAGCCATCGGTACAGCAGATTGACTCCCTTTGAAATGGGAGGCAATTATTCCATGAATCTCTTTCCAGTAATTCTACTTGAACGTTTTTTAAAAAATTTATACCTGGGTACTAACCTATCCCGAGGCATACTCATTATTTAATCAACTTTAACCCTATCATATGCTCTTTTTCCCGCAATAAGGTTTTGGGCTAGCCTTGTAGCAGCAATTTTATGAATTATTGCATAATAAAGATACAGGCCTTCAAGTTAACACAAAATAGCTTCTTTCTGTCCCAATTGACCACAGCGGGAGCAATTAGATGAGCTTATTTTCAGGAAAGTGCGTTGTCGTTACGGTGCTTCAAACCGGGTCTATGTTCAACCTCAAAGTTATATCCCTAGAGGTTCTCCAAACATCTTGCGGATTCTTGAAGTTTAGTGACCATTTCAGACTAATTTGTTCAGTACTAATCAAAAATCGTCGTTCATTAAAGAACTTATTAAAGTACTCCACAGATTTTACGGCTGCTACGGGGTCCTGAGCTAGTGACGCAATAAATGCGCTCCGGATTTGATATTCTACAACTACAACAGCGTCAATTCTCATATTACTTGCATCAGTACTTCCTTCAGATAGTGGATAGCCCAGGATTGGAGTTAATGTCAGCTGTTTTTTTCATAGGTCAAAGGCATCTTTAAATTTTTATTACGTAATCAGTATCTACATTCCACCGATAGAAAGCGTACGGTGAATACATTCTTAGGGCATACCACAATATCTAAGAAAGAAATACCGTCGTCCATTGTTCAATATATTATTTTGAAAATTTTATAAAAAATTTTAGATTTGAAGTACAGCTCGAAAATTATTTGCATGAATTAAATGTAGGTACTCTTGGTATAACTTATTTTTATAAGAACGAGAATGAAAAACACAGACATGAGCCGACAGTGGACCGTTAGCTGACTTTTTTAAAATATTTGTTTATTGGTGACCTAGGTACTGATGAACAAAACTCAGCTATAGAAATGGAAGCTTCCTCAAAACCTTCTCAGGTATAGATCTGCTTTCAACGGATTTTAGGTGTCTCCTGAACCCAAATATAGTGTTCTTGTGAAGAATCTTGAAAATAAAGAGGAAGGTGTATAGTTATGTAGTTTATATGGCGGAGAGCCTTTTCGTCTAAATTCTAACTTTAAATGAGATTGCTGGAAATGGGCTTAAGTTACTTCATGTAAATCAATCAATATGAAGTAGTTTGCTAAGTTTGGACGAGGCGGAATGAGCACCGAGGACGTTGTACGCAGTAGATGCCCTGAAGATGCTGTTACCGACGAAAACATCAAAAAAAGTCCAAAAAGTAATTTTAAATAACCATAAAGTGAAGTTTATCGATTGTCAAACCTCTAAAAATTTCAAAGGAATGTGTTGGACATATTGTGTGTGAGTATTTTGGTATTTGAAAACTCTATTAAATGAGCCAAAAACAACAACGAATTAATGATTCTGAGTAGTGTTTAAAGTGTTTAAGCATAATAAAATGGAATTATCGAATTATGATAATGGATAAAACATGGCTCCATGATTTCACGCCAGAATCAAAAAGATCGTCATCTGAGTAGACTGCACCTGATGAACAGACTGCATACAGTGCAAAGATGCAACAACGACGACTACATAGCATTATTGGAGCGTTTGAAGGATGCAATCGCGAAAAAAGGGCTCCATTTGAAGAAAAAGAAAGTGTTGTTTCATCAAAACAATGCACCGTAACACAAACCACAGAAAAGGATGACAAAATTGTATGCATTGGGCACCACATCTAACCCCCAGTCACTTTTCCTGTTTTGAGACCTTAAGAAAATGTTCGTTAAAAAGAAAATTATCGCCAATTAGATTTTTAAAACCGAGTACAAAATTAACATTAAACTTAAAATAGCTATTTATATAACTAGTTGCAAAATGAACGTGTTTTTTGCACTAGATGTGAAGTTTGGATCACGAGCGTAGCGAGTGATCCAAAACATCCAAGTGGATAAGAAGAAGTACACTATATAAGAGTGGACTTATCTCATCTCCAGTACTGACTTGTTTTCGAAGGTTCTCTTACACAACTAAAACAGTTGCAATCCTTAGCTCTCATAGGAAACTTTGTCGTAAGCAAGGCTTTGGTGGTATCTGATGAAAGTACGATAATATATCGAATACTGTTTCGACCCATTTTCCGGATTAAAGTTAAGATATGATTAAGATGTATTAAGATAGTTTACAATAAAAAGATTTCATATTTTTTAGGATCTATTTAAAGCAATGAATTTTTACCAAATTTTTCCTAAACCAATCAATAGCATTTTAAATTTCTTTGGAAGAGTATTGTGTGCAGAAATGACAATTTTTATTGATATATGTTACCTTATTTTATATTTTACAGAATACTCGTCGGATTACTTAATACAACCAGTAAGTATTTAAATAACATCATAATTGATATGTTTTTTATTTATATTCATTTAAACTCTTTATATGCAGGACCGAAAATGCAGTCTGCTTTGCGTTTTGGTTTCTGGGTAAATTTGGCTGAACGAGTGGTTGGTCTACTAATACTTAGACTGATTGATGGCTATGTTATTTCCATCATGACTTCCTCGAGATTGTACCCCCGGAGATCTAAATGAGGAACTATTTTACTTCCGGAACATTTAACCTCAGGTGAACCCATCATGGTATTTTCTAGAAAAGAAAGGGGTTTAAGAGAAAGGAGAGTATTGAAGGGAGAAGGAAAGGTGAGAAGGGAAGGGAAAAAACTGACTTACAACTCAAATGGGGAACATATTTAGAACATTTCATCTCATCTTAACGAGTTGCAGGGTGGTACCTCTTCGGGTGAAGGAAAGTTCGATTTACCACCTATTAAAACGTCCTAGAATGCGTTATTTCTCTAGCTAGCTCAACTAAGTCGTAGGTAACCTGTAAGAGTATTTTCAGTCTCCCCCAGACATGTAATTAAGGGCACCAAAGTACAAACTCCAAAAATTATACTCAAACACCCACTAATAACTTTGGAAGTATCCTTATTGTGTGGCAAGGGGTGAAACAAGATGATTTCTGACTAGGGCGAGAATTGACTGTTGTTTTTCTTGTGTGTGCTCAAAACTTTTAATATGTCTTGTATATGGAAGCCAGGTTTCGCATGCGTATAGTAGAGGTGGCAGGACAGCTGATTGGTATTTTTGTTTCAAGTGTTAGATCTTGGTTATCGAAAACTCTGCAGCGCAACCTCCAGAAAGCTTTTGATGCACCACTGACTCTGTTATGTTTTTCTTTGCCTATATTTGCTTTGCTATTAAGAATGCTGCCAAGATAATTAAATGAGTTCACAATTTCTAGTTGTTGACCTTGCAAAAAGATTTGCACATCGCTCATAACCTGAGCCACTGTCAGAATCTTAGTTTTCGATGAATTCAATTCAAGACCAAGAGCTTGATAAGCTTCTGAGTAGACGTCAATTACTTTCTGAACTTGCTTTGGAGATCGGAATATTAATACAGTCATCTGCATACATTAGTTCTGTTTTGTAGCAGTTTAACCGTACCAAATTGAAGATGCCGCCATCATGCCTGTATCTGATACCCAGTTCTCTTTTATCCAACCTTCTATCAAGGGGCTCACAACCCTGTCAAACACTAATGTACGTATGGAAGGGGCTGGTTACTTTTCCGTTATGAAGAACACTGGCGTAGTTGTTTGTGTTAAGGCTGTTACACACGGTTATAAAGTTTGTTTTAAATTCGTTTGGTTTGGTCAATGAAGTGTTCCTGGTTCAGAACAGTAGCATAATGTTCTCTTCGACGGTTCACAATTTCCTGTTCGACCCTTATTAAGACACCATTTTCGCTTTTGAGCTAACATAGTTTCTTGTGAGTAGGCACATAGCTTTTGAAGCGTTGAAGAAGAGAGGAGAATCGTGAGAATCTGCGAACGTCTGGATTTCATTTGCTTTGTCTTTCAACCATTTGTTTTTAATAGCTCGTATTTCCATTTAGGAATCATTCTTAATCCTGGCAAATTCTTGAAGAGCATTCAAGTTGTTGGGATTATTTATAGTGGCTTGGAATACAGGTCGCTTGCGTTCTAAAATTTCCTCGATCTGAGCACGGATTTTATTAAACCAATCATCTGCTTTTTTCCCTTGGTGCATACCTGTAGTGATGTCGCTAGACATCAGGATGCTATCCCTAAGTTCATTCGAGTAGATATTAGGGTCCGTGCGACTGGCTTCTATCATAGTTGAGATAAAGCTTTTTCGAAAAAGCTGCTTACAACTGTTCTCTTACTGTAGGATCGGTTAGCTTTTCTGTTCTAAAACGAAGTCTTAGATTGCATACTTTCTTTGGTTTTGCACGTACAATTTTAATTTAGCTGTTCAGCACTCAACGTCTCCATGAGTTTTTGTAAAGAAGACTTTGCTTATGTTTCTTGCGCGAACAATGATATAGTCCAGCGTATGCCAGTTGCCTGACCTCAGGTGACGACAGGTGCCTTTAAGTTTTTTGTCCAAATGAAATACTGTATTTGTTAGTACCAAATCATGTTCAACGCATTTAGTGAGTAACAGTTCACCATTAGTATTCATGTTTCCCAATCCATGTATTCCAATAGCTCCCTGCCAAATGTCAAAGTCCCTGCCTACTCTTAAGTTGAAGTCCCCGAGGAGTAAGATTCTAGCTTGGTCTGGATCCAAAAGAAGAATAGAGTCAAGGCTCTGTTAGACAGCGTCTTTTGTTTTCTGATTAGCGGCAAAGGTTGGAGCATATGCACTTATAATAGTGATGTATTCAGAGTTTTAGACTTTCAGTTTAGCGTCATAAGTAGTTGCAATATTCCGCAGGGTACCTACTTGATCTAACTGAGACGCAATAGAATGTCTAAGAGTAGACCTATAATGGAGTAATCATCTTTGTAAATAATATGTAGCATTATACGCTCGTTGAATAAAAAAGGTACAATTATAAGTTAATTAAAAATAGTGGCGGTATTTGTACTAATTGTACAATCATTGCGTAGCCCCAGAAAAGAAAACAAAACATTGATCTCCAAGAATGAACCCGAAAGATGATAAAAAAAAATATTTAATCATTTTTGAGTTTGACATAAAAACACAGTACTCAAATTTTATATCCATCTTTTTTAAAGTCTACTATTTTACATCCAAATGGCATCGTAGATTATTGTAATAGTGGCTGTAGGGTAATAAAATTTCAGATCCAATGGGTTAATTAAGGAAACTACTCCAGTACAAATTTGATTTTCCTGGTCCGCCTCAAGTGGAGTCGCAGTTGACTTATATGTATATGCAGATGTTTTAATAATGCTCTTTATAACAGAAATTCTTCAGAAATTTTTCAAACCGATACAATGAAAAAATATTTTAATAAATTACATAAAAGCAAAAAAAGTGTGAGGTGTCAAGGGACACCCGGATGGAACGAAGTTCCTTTCTATTAATTAGTGAAGGAATTAGTAATTTGTAAACACAACAGAGTGTTTATACATACATAAGCATTTATTATTGTCTGTATAAAATCTCTACTTACCTAACAGTTCGTTTCTTTTAACAAAAGTGTCCATTTATACAATACCAGAGCTTTAGATAACACATCTTTTTAGAATTACTTTTTATAATTTAAAACAGGAATTAACAATTCAATACAAAATTTTAAAATTAAAATATTTGACAGTAACTGACAGTTAAGGTAATTTGCCATAGGTACCTAAATAGTCAAGTTACGAACTATTTTTAAAATGTTTATGAATTTATTAATTTATAAAAACAGGATGAAATAAAATGTAATACTATTATAGTTAATTATTATTTTTTCTACAGTATTTTTTTTTTAATGTACATTTTCTTTTAATTTAAAATAGTGTCTTTTTAATTGTAATATATCTATCTATGAAAGAGAGGGAGAGAGTTATTTATTTTTTGGTCTGTGAGAGAGAGAAACATGCGTGTGTCGTGTCATAGTGTCGTGACAACTTTTGGTATGAATTTTTTTTGGCTAGCTCCTAGCGTCAGTTGTTCGTAACGCGCGAAAGGGAACTTCGTTCCAAAAGGATCGTTAATTACCATATTTCTTGATGTGAAGAAGTTACTTTTAATGTTAAACACAATTGCTATGGATTAGATAGTTGCTCCCATACGTTAACAGTTCTTCTAAACTGTGGTACTAAAAGGCAGAAGGTCTCGAAGTATTGCCCCCCACTTAAATTTATAAATTTTCTTGTCGGTGATCGAAATAAAACAACAAACGAATCAGCTTAACGTTTTTCTAACGATTTCCTTTGCTAGGTGAAAGAAGTAGTGGTAAAAATATTGGCGACATGGGCTACGTGAGGGAAAGAAGTAAGTATAGTGCGAAAAGAGATGGAAATACTAACGATCTCTCAATTCTAAGAAGTATAAAAGCATTATCGTTCCTGCATAAGACGTTAAAAATGAATATACAGGAAAAAATGTTACAATATTTCTTTTTTGTTTTAGATGCACGTTCAATTAGCACTTCAAAGCTTCCCGTCTGGATGTTCTTCAAAAGAATTATTTCATTATTTTCAAATAGTTTATTCGGGTAAATATTTATAATTAAAAATGTTTTTTAATTCTAAAAGGAGTAAAAGGTGTAAAAAATGACATATTTACTGTTTTAGGGAAATTTAGACAGTACGATTATGGTCCTCAAAAAAATCTGAAACATTATGGAATGACAGTTCCTCCTATGTACAATTTAACAAAGATCACATCCCCTACAAGTTTATTTGTGGCTGAAAATGATAATATTATTCCAGCAAAAGTAAGACATATCTAATTTTCAATAAGCATACATACCAAAATATTCATATGGAGTTCCTCCTTGGGACAGCTTCCAATTAATAAAATTTTCGGGGTGTGGATTATTCTGCAGTTAAGGAAATATGCACCTATTACAAAAAAATTCTTTTCCTTTTCCTCTCTCTTCTCTGGTTTCTATTTAATGGACTTCCTTTTCTTGCTTCTGTTTCTTTGTTTGGGTTTTAACACCTCCGGTGTCTCTATTTTATGTAACTCTTCTTCTATATATTCTGTTTAAAATTATATAGTAAGTATTTATTTAACTGGAACTAAATAACTTTTTATTTCATTTAATTGAATTTCAATTCCATCTTGACATTAGTAAACGATTATTTGAGATTTCTCTCATTGGATACTTTAAAAATTTTGAAATTTTTTAAAGTTTTTTGGAAAGTATACAAACAAGAATATATTAAAGGACATTAAGGAGAAATTGAAAAAATGTCGCACCCAGCGAGACTCGAACTCGCAACCTTCAGCTCTACGCTATAGCCATCAAATCGCCGAATGGTCGTTAATTTCAACTCATGCCACATGTGACACTTACTCACTTTCTCCTTAAGCACATACAGTATGACGTTAATTAGAGAGAGACTTTGTTAAATCGACAATTGAAATATCAAACTCTAAGTAAAAATATAAGGCAGAGCACTAAAAAAATGATATGTGTCACATGTGGCAGTTAAATTTAACGACCGTTTGGCGATTTGAGATTTGATGGCTCTCTCATTAACGTCATACTATATGTGCTTAAGGAGAAAGTGAGTAAGTGTCACATGTGCCATGAGTTGAATTTAACGACCGTTCGGCGATTTGATGGGTAAGCACCTTTAGCTTAGTTGTTAGAGTGTCAGCGCGTAGAGCTAAAGGTTGCGAGTTCGAGTCTCGCTGCGTGCGATATTTTTTCAATTTCTCCTTAATGTCCTTTAATATATTCTTGTTTGTATACTTCCCAAAAAACTTTCAAAAATTTAAAAAAATCCATCTGACATATCTCTATTAATCAGAATCTAATCCAAACAAAAAAAAATTAGTCTCCAACAAAAAACTAATCTTAGCAACCGATTTCCTTAAGGACGATTCACGTCCCTGAAAGTCACCGACAGAATACGCACCCAAAGAAATTTCATATCAATATTTTTGAATAAACGAATAATCTTTTTACCACGAAAATATAAACAACCACAGCACATGAGGAAAAGTTTTACTAAATGTAAGTATGACGGATAGATTTCTTACTATGTTACTACTGTTGTTATGGAAATCCTTTAAAACGATGGCAACAATAATAACATATTGGTTCAAAATAAGTGTTATCAAAAGCTCTCTCTATACCTAGAAATGCTGCCAACCTCACTTATTTGTTTTCTAGAACGTACAAGTAGAGTTGTTTCTGTATATTTTGCCTTCGCCGTTCAGTTTAAATTTGAAAATCTGCTCAGCTCGATGGATACTTAAATATTTTAAAATATATAAATATATTGAAATGGATCCTCCTTCCGGAACACCCTCTTTCAATAAATTTATCGGTCGTGGATTCAAGAATTTTTAAATTGATTGTCCTAAAAATAAAGTACAAAAATTATAAATATAAAAAAAATTCTTTCGCTTCTGTCGAAAACTTTCTTCTTCCGTTGTTCCACTCTTACTCTATATCTTCCTCTTCCAACTACTTTCCAACTCCTTCTTACTGCTGCCTTTCCATCTATTTAATACCTTTCTGCTGCTCAACTAATTCTTTATACCTTCCTCTTCCTACAACTTTCCAACTCCTTCTTGCTACCGCCTTTCTACTTATCTATCACCTTTCTGCTCTCTTAAAATTTCCAACTCTCTGCTTTTCTGTATCTTTCAAGTTTTGGTTTCTTTGTATTTTCTTATTCTTTAAATTATTTATTATTATTATGTTTTTATTTTAATTTAAATTCAAATGCTTTTATTTACAATAGTTTTATTTTATCTGACTTTTACAAAAATTAACTCAATGACCTCTCATCAATAATCTCCTAACAACCTAACATCTATAAACTAAACAAAAACAAATCCAATATAAAAAAATACTTAATCAAGACAACCGATTTAAAAATCATGAACACGTTCCAACATTTCACTGAAAGAATGTGCACCATGAAGAAAAATCCATATCAATTTATGTGTATTTATTGTATTCCGCTTCCGTCAAATCGTCCCAACTGGCTTTGATTTCCATTGCTAGCTCAAAACAAATATTTTAAGGATCGTGGATTACCTTTTAAAAGTATTCAACAGTTTCTATCAAACATGTAATTAAAGGCGCCAATGTTCCTTAAAGGTCTTGCCCATTATGATGATGTCGTCTAGATAAACTAGACAAGTTTCCCATGACATACCCCGCAGGATGTTCTCCATTAGCCGTTCCAACGTCGCAGGAGCATTACAGAGGCCAAACGGTAGGACCGTGAATTGCCACAACCCTGATCCACTGGTAAAGGCAGTCTTTTTTTTGTCTGCAGGATTCATTTTAACTTGCCAGTATCCGCTTTTAAGGTCCAAGGTAGAAAACAAAGTAGAACCCGCCAAAGCGTCGAGGACATCATCAATCCTTGGCAGAGGATAACTGTCCTTCTTAGTGACATCATTTAGCTTTCGATAGTCGACACAAAACCGCATTGATCCGTCCTTCTTTCTCACTATTACCACAGGAGAAGCCCACGGACGACTGGATGGTTCGACTATGCCATTTTGAATCATTTCTTTAAGGACTCTGTCTGCTTCTTCCTTCTTAACTTGAGGCATCCTTCGGGGTACCTGTCGAATCGGACGTGCATCACCAGTGTCAATTCTATGTTGTACAACATCAGTTCTTCCCAGTTTACTTTTAGAACCAAATACAGGTTTATAACGGTAAAGTAGATCTCTTACCTGTTTCTTTTCTAATTTGGGCAAAGAGGGATCTAATTTTGTCATTTATTGTTCAATTCCGTTGGTTTCATCTGTTTCCGTAAGGTTTACCTTGTGAATTATGGCCGTTACTGGATCTAAACTATCCATTTCCGTGTCCTTTCGGAGAAGAACTGGATGATCGTTCAAGTTGATAACTCGGACGGGTACCTCTTTGGCGGATCTAACAAGAGTCTTACCCACAAGGAGTCCTTTTCCCAATTCATGGTCATGGTTCTTCGGCTCTATCATGGCCCCAGTCCATTTAACCACGCTGTGACGACACATTCGCAGCTCGCCGGAAGTTCAATATCATCGATTAGCTTAATTAAGGCATTGTCAACTTGTTTTCGGTGCAGGAATATTTCTTCATTACCAGTACGAAGGATACGTCGGCGAAGATCCCAATGAAAACCACAGTGGAGCATAACATCCATGCCCAGAACAACGTCTTCATCAACGTCAGCCACCAGCACCGAGTGAATAAGAGAGGTTGAACCAAACTGTAGCGTCACCTGTATCTCACCGTAGACTCTAGCAGAATCTCCGGTAGCGGTACGCAGTCTCCAACTGGTAGGCCACATCTTCTTCCGCATAACGATGGATGGTCGGATAATAGTTTTTGTAGCTCCAGTGTCTACCAGCATGCTAAAGTTCTTCCCATCAATGAGGCTATCTACATATAAGCTGTCCATGGGATGTCGCAGAGTTGCCAATTTAATGGTGTGAGGGGCCGAGGTTTGGGGTCGATGTCGCCCTCCAGGAGTCGACCCGTTCTAGTTTTCCTGCTGCTGGGGTACTTCGGCAGGAGATTTTTCTTTTTGGGATCAAGTATTTCTTATATGGCCTAGTTCTCCGCAGTTGCAGCATCTCACTGGGCGCCTTCTTTTTGAGATAACTTCATTAACCTCTCGACTACCGCCTCGACGTCGGTGACGGAATGAACGACATGGCCGCAGTTACCGGTGACTTCCCTTAGTCGAGCAACTTCACGTGAGGCCTCCGTCGCCGCATCAAACTCCAGGGCAATGGTCAAGGCGTCCACAAAAGTCTTCGGCCGCGCCAACCGTACAGCGCGCTGCAACTCGACGTCTCGGAGAACATCGGTGAAGGTTTGGACTGCTAGGCACTCCTGAAAATCCTCCGCTGCATTGGAATACGCAAGCCGTACCATTCTTGCCACTTCCGCTTTAAACTCCTGGATAATCTCTCCATTTTTCTGCTTTCGGCTCTTTAACTGCATTCAGTACACCGGTTGTAGATGAGTTTGACCATAACGCATCTCTAGACGATTGACCAATAGCTCGAAGTTGTCAGCTTTATTCGGTCTCAATGATTGCAAGACGTCTAAAGCCTCGCCTTGCAGAGCTACGGTTAGAGATAATGCCTTCTCCTGGGATGACCATCCATTCGCTCTGGCCGCTGCGTCGAATTGTTTTAGGTAATTTGGCTAGGAAGTCTTCCCGTCAAATGTCGGGGGTTTCATCGTAGTTCGTACTTAGGTCGCCTCCGCGTTTCTTTGTCGGTCGATGTCTACGTGGCAGGTTTCTTCGCGCTGGCTACTCATCTGACTGGATAGCTCCTCTTGTTGGTTCGTCATTCGCTGTGACAGCTCCTCTTGTTGGCTCTTCATCTGACTGGATAGCTCCTCTTGCTGTCGAGAAAGTTGTTGCGATTGTTTTTCTTGTAGCCGGGAAATTGCTTTTTGAACCGGGTCATCGAACTCCACAACGTCAGGGTCCATATTATGATCTAGGTAGTATTCACGGAGCCTTCTCAACAATACGGATTTGCTCCCAGTAGTTTCCAACTCTAATTCTTCGAGCTCTCTTCTGAGCTCAGCCACCAATAGTTCATTTATCTTTTTTCCAGGCATTCTTGTATCTTCACCACACACCTGACACCAATTTGTACCACTTATTGGGACTTTAACACAATTTTTATTTACAAAATTGTTAAGATACACAGAACTCTGCTGGATAAAGTCTAAACTGCTTGACAATACAATAAACTATTTGAACTTGAACTGCCGTTAACTGCCCATACATCCCCTTATATACTACAAATGAACATTTTGGAACTTTCTAGAAACATTATTTAATCTAGTCAGTGTGTTTAGAAGTTTTTAGAATTTTCCAGAAACATTATTTTTTTACAAGTTTCTAAAAATCAACTGTCAATAACAATCTTTCAAATTAAGGTCCCTTCCTTTACGGTTATCTTGTTACACTATGAAAGTTTTCTGAATCCCCAGGAGGTCTCCAATGGTTTGGAAAAAACAAACTAGTGGTTCTTCAAAGGGTCTATCTTAAATCTTCAAAATCGTGGCGGAATTTCTATATAATTTCAACCTCGAATTATTCTACACTCTTTGTTGAATCCTCGGTAGTTTAATATACAATGAAATTTAGGAATTTCCGGGATACCTTTTCGACAGATGTGGTTGTATCACTAATTTTATATAAGTCTATTGTTTTTTTCTGATTTATATAAATTTTAGGGAGTAAGAAAACTGAATGAGTTACTACCAAACGTTGAATCGCTCTATAGTGTACCAAGTAACTATTTCAATCATGTGGATTTTATATTTAGTAATGTTACAAAAAAACTTGTAAATAAGCCGATATATGATTTAGTTATGAAATATATTAACAAAGACAATGTTTAATCCTTTGATTTGTGGTTTAATAAAAGAATATTTATAATTTAATTTTTATTTCCTGTTCAACTTTCTGCGTTAATAATTGAAAATGAACGGAATGTTATTGGTATCATCCCAATTTTTAACAATAGAGTATTCACCAGATCTCCACGTTTTGAGGTCCTAGGAAGCCATCCTTACTAGTCCCGCGATGATGTCCAAAAGTCTTTAATTAAGGTATTGATCAAATTTATTTTTTGTCTTTTTTGCATTCCCACTTAAGTACAGCCAAAAATGCCGACAGGCGATAAGCAACTATTAAATTTACTTATCTACTTGGTGCAGGGTCGTAGTTTACTTGTATTATTTAGATACTTGATATTTACGATTTCACAAATATTTGAAATATTTTTAAAGATTTATTATAATCTGAGATGTATTAGTCTAATTTTAAATTACCATACCGCACTAAGGTTACATCTCTCGGGAAAAAAATAGGTTAAAAACCTACACCGAAAATGGTTACCAAATGATACAGATTTAGATTCTAAATCATATAAAAAAAGCTAATGCTCGTCAGAAGTATCATCCTCAATAGATGTCTCATTCAAATCGATAACACAGGAATGAACTGTAAGTAAAGTACGTTTCACAATAATTCGTTGACTCGGTACCTTACCTGAGGGGATTAGTAATGAAAGGTTATAAATTTCTCACTGTACAGTAAACATTTACTAATGATTTACTATTGATGGTCAGTAATAATAATTTAAAATTTTACCTGAAAAATAAAAATTCCAAAATATATCTTCCTGGACAAAAATAAATAATACCTTTCTGTAAATAGTTCACCGGTTTACGGCCAAAGTTCGAAGAAATATTAACCACCTTTTATTAGTAATCCCTTAAGAGCAGTTAAGAGCAGGTACCAAGTCAACGAAATATTGTGAAATGAACTTTACTTTATAATTATTTTTAATTTTATGAACATGGTCAACGCAATCATACCATAATTTAGGCGAAACATCTGCAAAAACTTCCCTTATAGTAGGTATCAATCACACTTCCTGATAAAGTTGGCGTCACATTTTTAATGTTGCACCAAATCAACTCGATGGGGTTAAATACACAATAATTAGGTGGTAAACGAATGACATTATGTCCATATTGCTCAGCCATACCTATTATCGACAACATAACTTGATTTAGCATTTAAAGATTTAAATGTAAGAAACAAATCATTTTTTAAATGTGCTGAAGAAGCTACCCCTACATTATCTAGGTAGGAAGAAATAGCATTTTTAAGAGATTTAGTTTTTGGAATTTTTGCAGTCTGTCGTGAATGGTAAGGTAATTGTCCATCACTATGACTGAATTTTTGAGGTAAATTTGGTAACAGTTGGTTTCAAACCATTTTTCGAATAATATAGATGTCATGTCTTCATGATAATCTGCTTAGACTCGCTAATTATGTCATTGGAAGAACTTACCGGCATATTTTTTGATGTCATTGCATCCATATAACAGGTTACAAATGACAATCGAAGAAAAAAAACATAGGTCTTTTGCGAGTTTTATAACTTAAGTGGTAGTTTCCACAGCGAGGCAGAACTGTGGTACCACTTGTGGGACGAAAAAAATATGGCATTGAATGTTCCGAAAGACATGTAAGTGGTATAACTGATAAAGGATTCAGAAATGTGTTATTCAAGCATAATAAAATGCGCTTGCTATTTTACTATCAAACCGTGTAAGACCTGTATTATAGAGTGGTCTTTTAGCATGCTACGGCGTGTCAAGACGTGGCTTCACTCTACCATGAGTGAAAATCGTCTTAGCGGTCTATGTATGCTGAGTGTTCACAGGATGAGAATCACCGAAGCGAAAAATAAATTGGAAGTTCTACTAAGAAGGTTCTGTGAAAACCCACGCCGACTTTTCTTAAAGTAATATTATGAATCTAACATACCTAAATAAACAACCTAATAATACCTACGTGTAATTCTTTACTTACTGTACCTGAACTGAAAGTACTACCTATCTATAGATATAGCTATAAACCTCTTAATTGACTGATTGGCAACACAGAGAGCCCAAACGGCTGAAGTGGGAGATTTCGTGGTGTAGGTAGGAGAGCAATCAGAAAGTGTTGTGGATAATTCGAAAGGAGACAGATACAGGGTGCTGTAGGTTGTGGGTATAACCATTTTGTATGAAAAAATTATCCTGGGTAATAACGCGGGTATAGTTTGCAAGTTACATATTATTTTAGACTGTTGCCCCACCCTGAGCCCATGGCTGGCTACGCCCATGTCCTACGCAACATAACTCGCGCACCTAATTTGATCGTGATAACGTTTTCTAATCCAGCGGTTAATGATAAATCATCCTCGTTCTTTTTCAGCACTTCCTTTGCTCGCTTGTTTAAATACCGTGGACAGTCTATTTCATCGATTGAATCTAATTTAATTTCCGGTTGTTCCATGCTTTCCAACATTGTATTATTAAACTGATTGCACATATTTTTAATAGAGAATAAACAAACAGTATTATCAGGTAGTAAATTAAAATAGTCAATAATTTCTTTCAGCCTGTCATTTTGATTTTGGGAAGTTAATTTAGGGAGTCTATGAGCTAACGTATGATGATCTATTGTCGTCACTACACCCATTCTTATACGATTTAACATTTTGCCGAAGAGATGGTCGTATTGTTGTCTCATGTTAATCGATAAAACGTCCTATGAAAATAGTTGTTTACATAAGTTTGGTGCACTAAGAGAACCTAATATTTTTTGCACATCAGACGACATATCTTCGAATGTCCAAAGTTGTCGTACTGGTGGCAGCTGGAGCAGATCTCCAAATAACACAATATTAATTCTTCCAAACCAGCCGTCATCCACATAACTAGTGTCATAAATTTCGGTTAATTAACCTTAGATGAATAAACATTAATGTAACGTTGGAAATTATTGAAACTTCATCAATAATCAAAAGAACTACATTGCTTAAATCACTTCTTAAAACTTTTAACACTTGGTCTAATAAGGAAGTATACTTCAAACTGCTTCCGTGTTCTACTGGCAGTTGGAGTAGCCGGTATATGGTGAGACCGTTTACATTGTAAGCGGCAATGCCTGTGGGCGCTACAACGTCTACTAATTTTTCTAAACGTTTTTTAACCCAACTTTTAATAGTGTTAATTAAATAACTTTTTCCTGTGCCGGCTGTACCACTGACAAATAGTCTCAGAATGGCGTTTTTCTCCAATAACGCTCTACAAATTGTATTGAAAATGCGTTTTTGGTTGGCATTCAAACTTTTTATCATTTTTTCGAGCTCTTCTTCTGTTACCGAATCTTTAGCATTTCTAAAATCTTCCACTGCATTTACAGCTTCAACTGGCAAGAAATCCAACGGATTCTCTATACCGTCATCTTCCTGTTCCTCTTTCTGTCCATTTCTTTCGATTTCTCCTACTTTTTCTTCAATCATTTCGACTGCTCTCTCTATGTTATTTAAGAATTCTATCTGCATTTCTCCATAATCAAGTCCGTCTTTAATTTGATTTTTTATAAAGTTGAAAGTTTCAGTGTAAGTACTTTGACCAGCCTTCAGTACAGTTAAATCTCGCCAAGGTAAAAACATTAACAATGGCTAAAAATAATTTTTTTCTGGGTGTTTATTAACATCGTAAGTACAATGATTTATTAAATAAGGTCTCTGTCGTTTCTTTAAATATTTATTAGATGATAATTTATATATTTGTATCCCTGGCCCTGAAGTGGGTGGAGTCGAAACTATGTCAAACCACCTAGCGATGTTATATAAATTCATACTATCCAAATCCCTAGGACGTTAAGGATAATAATTATCAACCCAAGATTCAAAGAAAATATCGGTAGAATCTGATTCAAGTTGGTTTATCTCTTTTTTGGTTTTTACTCTTCGATTGCGATACATATTTACGTCAA
Organism: Altica lythri; assembly: GCA_964028335.1. Taxonomy (NCBI): domain Eukaryota; kingdom Metazoa; phylum Arthropoda; class Insecta; order Coleoptera; family Chrysomelidae; genus Altica; species Altica lythri. The sequence continues at coordinate 44,213,474 of OZ034808.1, read as the reverse complement.
GCCATCGGATTGTAGTCTGCGGATCGGTGCCATAAAGAGATATTCCTAAGAGCATATCACTGGCCTCAAGAGCACCACATTCTCTATTATTAAGTTTTTTGTATGGGGACACCCCTATTTTTTAACTTTTTTTATTTTTAGACTTTTTCCTAATCTTACATACAATTACCGAGCTGGATTCCAAATTTCATCCTTCTAGGTTACCTGGAAGTTAGTTAGGTTAAGATACATACTTATGTCAGTCAGTCAGTGCTAAAATTTAAGACTTTTTGACCTTCATATCTTTATAACCGTTTGAGCTAGCTTCATGAAATTTGAGATCCTAGATTTCATTATTGATATAATTAAACACACGTAGTTTTATGTGTTTACGTTAAAGAGGTCTTGAGTTATAGAAGGGTCAAAAGTGGCACCAAGTGGTTCGTGTATTATTACACTCTGCGGTGGCTAGCCAGTTCCTTTGCTTGAACTTGGCTTGACACGCTACCGCGTGTCTAGTTACGTATCAAGAGTGGTAAGTAGGACATTATGTACGAGTGGAATAGTTACCTGAGTACGTAATACCTCTTACCAGTCGAGTTACGTACTATGCTTTATCTACGACTTAATATTTTAATTTTAATTCTAAATATTTGACATCTCTAAAAAAATATATAACGTACGTACTGTACTGTTATCTACTCCTTTGACAGTAAATGTCATTTATACTTATTGTCACAATGCAGGGTAAGTAAGCTATAACGCACAGTTGTGCGTAATGAAACGTCATTCCAACATGACGTTTCATTACGCAAAACTTTACGTGTAACTTTTCCACTCGTATGTAATGTCCTACTTACCACTCTTGATACGTAATATCTACTCCTTTGACAGTAAATGTCATTTATACTCATTGTTACAATGCAGGGTAAATAAGCTATAACGCACAGTTGTGCGTAATGAAACGTCATGTTGGAACGCGTATTTATGCATGTAAAACAAAATATTTTGCTGTTTTAAATAATTGTTACATTAAAAAATGGTTTTTCAGCAAATATCTAACCCTCACAATATTATAAATTAAAACTATACAGGGTGTCCCAGAATTAACTACGGAAACTTCGTATACGTATTCCTTGATGACAAATAAGTAGGGTCTTTCCTATAAAAAAATTGTTTTTAGAGACTCCTGTCAGAGTTATAACCTACTTTGCAAATGTGCGCTACTTGATTGCGATACACGATACTCAATTGACATGGTCCTACTTTTTATTTTTTTACTCCAAACCGAAACGATTTCGCAAAAAACGACAAGGAACAAAAAAGTTTCTAAATAATCAAAACTTCCTAAAATAATTTTTTGTTATTGCAATTATTAATTGCTAAGAAAGTTACAAAAAAAATTAAGAGGGCTTCCTTGATTTGCACCCTTAGAATGGGGTAGGGCAGGTGAAAAGTGGCAGGAGAAATGCGTCTTTATAAAAATGATGTTCACCCAAATTTTTAATTTTTTATCTTGGACCAATCAGAAGATATTAAATTAAAACCGTATTTTACCACCCCTCTTTAAAGGGTTATAACTCTGACAGGAGTCTCTAAAAATTTTTTTTTTATAGGAAAGACCCTATTTATTTGTCATCAAGGAACACGTATACGAAGTTTCCGTAGTTAATTCTGGGACACCCTGTATAATAGTTTTTATTAAAAAATAAAACAGATTTAGGCAACATATATAACATTTTAAATGATTATTTAATCTAGTATGTTCCTTAATGTCACTACTTTGATAAATGTTATTTTAAACGTCAAATATTGTCATATATTTTTGTAGAGATGTCAAATATTTAGAATTAAAATTAAAATATTAAGTAGTAGATAAAGCATAGTACGTAACTCGAGTGGTAAGAGGTATTACGTACCTACTCGTGTAACTTTTCCACTCGTACGTAATGTCCTACTTACCACTCTTGATACGTAATATACTATTATTTTATACACTCACATTTATCATAAAAAAAATAACATAAAACTTCAATATAACAATATAATGCTTGTTTTTTCTTCAAGCGTATAATAATAACTATATTACTTTTTGCAACACAGACCGTAGAAATATCCCATTATTTTACTAGTACAAAAATGAATTTTCATTATTGTACTAATAAAATAATGGGGCGTTGTAATCAAGTAGGTAGGAACTGTCATTTTTAAACTTATTTAATTTGACGTTTGTCTGTTTTGAAAATTTTGTGAAAAATGTCTCAAGAATTGCAATGTACGCCTCCGGAATTAGTTGAAATAGCTAATTCCAGTATTGAAACTCTAATTCCAACGAAGTCGCGTAAACTGTATGATTTTGCATACGAAAAATTTCTAAAATGGTGCAATGAATATAATGTACAGCAATACACGGAAAACGTTATGCTTGCATACTTCACGAATTTGTCCAGAAAGTTTAAAAGTTCTACTCTATGGGCACAGTATTCAATGATTAAAAGTCAATTAAACATTAAACATAATGTTAAAATAGAAAAATATAGCAAATTAATTGCATTTATAAAGCGCCAAGGGGAAAATTATACACCGAAAAAATCAAAAGTATTAACACAAGATCAATTTGATAAATTTCTCAAGGATGCACCAAATAATGTTTATTTAGCAACAAAGGTAGGTACTTTCTTATTTCTTTTTAATCATTATTACGTTTATTAAACCGTTGACAGTGATATCTACTAGCAGATCAATATTTAACTTGACAGCAAATATTACCTCATTTCCTACTTATAACATTTAATGACGGTAGCTCAGTGGCAGAGCTTTTGTCTTCGGTCGCAAAGGTCAGCGGTTCTAATCCCGGTGCTACCAGCTTTTTTTAACTTCCCGCTAAAAAAAATTAAAAATTTTTTTAAAATCGGGAAGTTATTGGTTTCACCCCGTTTTTCGAAAATCGAGTTTTCATCGGATCTCAACGTTTTGAGGTCTTAGGAACCTCCCCTGACTATTTTTACGAGGGTGTCTGTATGTCTGTATGTACGTGTGGATGTGTGTGTGTGTGTGTGGATGTATGTAAACCTCTTATAACTTTTGAACGGTTTGACCGATCGGAATGAACTAAAAAGCGTTCCAAAGAGTTCCATCTAACTTAGATTCCCTGTAAGTTTGAACCAATTCGAACCGGTAGATTTTGAGAAATTTTAAAATAACCGAAAAAAACAATTGGTAAAAATGATGTTTTTTGGGCATATCTTTTTGGCCATTACATCGATCAATTTCATAACCTAATCAGCTCTTAAGCTTAATAAACCACGTCGAATGCCGTTTTGCAAATTAAAATCGGTTGATTCGTTCGTGAGATATCGTTGTCGAAAAATTTAAAAAAAAGTGTTTTTTTTTCAATAACTTAGAGATTTTTTGACTAACCGATTTTGCACTCCCGGTAACGCTTTTAGGCCTCAAAAAACTGCGTCGAATGCCATCTTGAACATCAAAATCGAACAAGGCGTTAAAAAGTTATGACTTTTTAAACATTTCAAAAAAAGTCAAAAACGTCAAAATACGTCACGTTATTATAGCTTTGCGGTTAAAACTAGCGGGAAGTTGCAAGGATGGCCTTTAAGGTCAACCTCTTTTCGAATTTTTTTATTTATTTCAACGTTTGTTTTAGGTTATATTAATATTTGGAGTCACAGGAGCCCTTAGATGCGATGAACTTGTTAATTTAAAGTCTAGCGAAATCCAAGATTTGGGAAATTTAATTTTGGTTAAAATCATAAACACAAAAAACAAAAAACAACGGTCGTTTACTATAATTGGCGATTTTTATTTGAATTTGGTAAGACAGTATACGGCTCTTCGTCCGGATGATATTGGCCTGCAGCGATTTTTTATTAAATACCAGAATGGTAAATGTCACCGTGTGGTAATGGGTATCCACAAAATATCAAACGTACCAAAAGACGTTGCTACGTTTTTGAAATTAACAAATCCTCATGAATATACAGGACATTGCCTTCGGAGGACTTCCGCAACTATTTTAGTTGACAACGGAGGTGATATTACCGCTTTAAAGCGGCATGGTGGATGGAAATCCACCAGTGTTGCTGAAGGGTACTTAGAGGATTCCATTTCCAGTAAAACACAAACTGCACAAAAAATACTTAATTGGCAAGAACAACCAAGTAATAGTTCTGGAATCGCTGACATAATAATCGACAATCAACTTACTAATAATATGATGTATACCAATGACAAAATTGTAAATGTCGAAGCTGAAAGCGGTGGCAGTGGCTTAAATTTAAACAACTGCAGTACCTATACAAAACTGCACATTTAATATTACTGTTAATAAATAGGTAACACTTTATGTAATTTTTCGTTTGTATTAATTAAATAGTTGATATATAAACAAAGCCTTCTATATTTTTTATAAAATGCATATTATTATTACGCTTGAAGAAAAAATAGTATATGTTACTCGGAGCAGAAGGCCCATTATATGTTTCGCCCAGTTTGCACAGCCTCGGCTAGCGCCTCGGCAGTGCAAGAATCTGGGCTCAACAATAATGTTGGCCTTCTACTCCTAGTAACATAATATACTATTTACTGTCAGCATGTGACAGATGAGGTACGTACTATAATTTATTTCCAAATAGACTACATACAGATTGCAACATGTATTTTTACTTATTAAATTTCTTAGGCCAAATATTCTAATTTATACTTATTTTAGTCGGAGATTTTACGGAATAATTTGTTAAATTCCAATTGGGTCAACTGGAACCAAAGTAATAAAAAAACTTTAATTATTCTACTAATTGTTAGTTCAGATTTTATTAAATTTTCCCGATATGGAGTTCCAAATGCTGATTATAAGCTAATCTTAAGGGTAAATATGTATTGATAAACAAAATTATGAATATCTATAAAAGTGACCAATAATTCAGACTGATTTTTATGAAATATTTTAGCTAAGGAGAACAGGATATCTATTGCTTACTTTGTTTATTAACGTTAGTAAATAAAAGTTGACACTTAAAGATTATATTATGTAGTAAATTATAAGAATATATAGTAAGGAAATGTTGAGTGTTTTTTTGGATAATATTTTTCTACCTGCAATAGTAAAAAAAAATTGATTCTAGATCTTATGGTTATCGGTATGCGGATTTTTACTTACCTCTCGATTTTTTTATATCCCTTAACCTTTAGTTCCTAATCAGCTACTACATTTTGACTTTTTTTTGGCACTCAGTTCTTGCCACCAAGAGAGCTAGTATCCGTAAAGCAGAAGACCTACACCACCTTTACCCAAGCCGCCTTCTCTACCAAAATACTTCCTCTTCCTTCTTGATTTCAGACGCTTCAACAACGATACGTCGCTTTGATTCTACAGGAAACCAACATCAATGCTCAGAGGACCTTCCATACTCACTGGATTTGAGGACTCCAAAGAACCTCAAGAATCTCAAAAAACAAAATCCCTCTTCCCTCCTTAAGACTCCTCGAACCGGAAACAGGGATCTTCTTGACGAGACCTCTCTCCTACAGGTAGATACAGGACGACGACAGGATTATACAAAAACAAGCGGAGTCTCTGACGAAGGTTTTATGGTTCCCTTCGTCCTTGCCAAATGGGAAGCCTCACGCCGGAGTCGACACGCCACAGCGTCAATCTCCCAAACCCACATTGCGCAACGTTTTGGCCACAGAGAGAGCCATTATCTCTAAAGCAAAAGACCTACACCACCTTTACCCAAGCCGCCTTGTCTATCAAAATACAAAAATACTTCCTCTTCCTTCTCGATTTCAGATGCTTCAACAACGATATGTCGCTCGGACTTTATAGGGAACCAACATTACCGCTCAGAGGACCCTCCATACTCATTGGAATGGAGGACTTTAAAGAACCTCAAGAACTCCGAAGAACAAAATCCCTCTTCCCTCCTTAAGACTCCTCGAACCGTAGACAGGGAACTTCTTGACCAGACCTCTCTCTCCTACCGGTAGATATAGGACGACGACAGGTTATACTCCTTGACGAAGGTTTTATGGTTCCCTTCGTCCTTGCCAAATGGGAGGCATCACGCCTCAGGGAAACAACACCCCCTGCATCCATGGCACTCAGTTAATCTCCGTCCTGCTTGACGATCTTCTTAACAGAAAGAGGTTATTTTCTCTTTTTTTTTGTTTAGAGATGCGATAGAGGTAGCATATAATTTCAATTTATCCCTATGACGTTAATATCTCGCACTCAAAGCATTGAAAGCTGATTCTAGTTATTATATACTCGCAGAGTCATTTACCTTTAGAGCTTGGTAGATATTCAATTTATTTTTCATTGCAAGAACGTAGGTACTTTTGTCCTTTTCAATAAAAAAAAGTTACCAGTATTTTTGTGTTAAGTAAATGCAATGGTAATAAATTCTGTCGTATTACGTCAAGCTTAAAAATTCTTAATGGTTTTATGAAAATATTGTTATAGTATTAAAACTTATCCACATAAATGAAGTAGGTTACTAAGAAAAACATTTTTTTAATTTAATTATGAACTATTAGCAAACCTTAATTAACTATTTCTTCCTTAAATAATATTACATTAAAAATAATTGATAACTTTTCAATTTAACTAAAATGGTCTTGAATATTTTGAATTTCAAGTTAATTTAAATGTGAACGCTAATATTATGGCAAAACGTGAAACGTTCATCCCTAAAAAAGGTTTGGATAGTAAGTTCAAAATTTTCTATTTTAATAGTTACTCGTTCATGTTCAGACTAATTTATGTAAACATAATAAAGTTATAACCTCACAGAGATGTAAGTATAAATTTATAATAGATTTCTACTTACATTCTGTCACTAGCTCCTTGAAAATGAAATAAATATATTTATTTCAAAAGCTGGGAAAGAAACTTTAAAGACTTTTATTTACGTTAAGTATTGCTGTTAACCCAAAATTCATTTTTACTATTATTTATCTTTTCAGCAAATATTACTAGGTATTTGTAACCAATTTTTTCTGGATGTTAAAGGCTTACCAGTGGTTATCAGTTTGCGAACGGTACTCAGGGGGTAGGAGGACAGCGATTAGTGGGTCAGGGGAGCAAATGAGCCAGTATTTAAAAAAGAATACATTTAAAGATAGGCTAAAGATACACTAAACGAAAATCTTTAGAAACAGTTAGGAGAAAAGATAAGAAACCTTGTTGGGAAGATTCTATTAGATTAGGGACATTAAGGGAACATACCTACTTAATTACAAAAATTATCAAAATGATATCTTATATCTAAAGGCTTACCTTATAAGTCTATAAAATTCTTTGAATCCTTATATTCTTATTTTTAATTTATATTTTTCTTAAAAATTGAAATTATTTGCAAATGAAATTTTTTATTGTAAACACTTACAGGAAAGGTAAAGAAATGTCCTCTATACTTTAATAACAAAATAACTGAAAGTATATTTAAAAAAATTATACCCAAAAAAATTAACATAAAACATGAACAAGTTTTGATCAAATGTTAGCAGTCATACATATTGGTAGGAGTGATATAATCTAACTACTATTATAAAAAAAAAGAAATCAGTTATAGTACAATATGTGAATATATAAGTGGTAAGAATTAACTATACCTAATCTCAGATAGGTACCTATGTGGTTTCCTTAATTACTAATTATCTAGGTGATCGTATAAGATTTACATAAGAAATTTGACTACAGACATTTACCTTAAAGGTAATCTAAGATGTAATACCATAAAAAATCGAGTAAAAAAATAGTGAACTGTTAGTTAACACGTAAAGTCAAGTATTTCATGAAAGCAGTTCCAAAATATAACGATAACTCAAAATAGCTCGAGAGTTATTCGCACCAAATACACGTAGGATTCAGAACGATATTCAGTTAAGGAGGTCCTTTCGCCGCCAATGTTAAATAAAAAATATTAGATTATGAATAAATTTAATTTTTTTCTAATAGTTAAAGACCTTATTTATCGAATAGTGAAGTTTTAATCATACCTTACCGTGCAAATTTTTGAAAAAAAAAAGTTTTAAAATGTTAGTATTTGTACAGAGTCTTATGAGAAAGTAAGTACTTAACGATATTTTTCGAATTATACTATCAGTCACCGATTAGATGGAATAAAGAAAAACTGAAAATTAGATTTTTGAAATATCCAGGTTCCTTTTTTTGCAATAAAATATATCAGTCACCGTGCAATTTACTGAGAAATTAATAATTAAAAATCACAAAAGAATCTCAAGTAACTTACATTAAAATGGAGTCAAAACATTTGGCAACGTTGCGAAGCGCGCGTACTAATTCTTTCAATGTAAACTTTTCTTTTTTTGCACTTACAACATTATCACACCATTGTTTACGTTTAAGACTCACAAATTTACAAGCATCCTTGCCAGGAGACATTCGAATATTATGATTAAGCATTTTTATTCAATTTACTCATTCACCACATTGACAGCTAAAGCTTAAACATGGTTAAGGTTAGGATTGTGTGGATACAAATATTGACAAATATGAACAACCGTGAAACAGCGTTGTCAAATCACAGACAGGCTATTAACAGCTAATTTACAAGAGTCAAATTAACTTCTGTATTTAACTATTTTTTTTTTAATTTTCAAAATTTCAATTATTAATGCCTCATATACTATTTATTTTTTAATTTTAGGAATTTTTATGGGTTTTTTATTTTAATTTATCGAGTATTGACTACAACACTTGTTTTGACTAATTTGCAGCGAAAGGACCTCCTTAATAACTGTTTTATTTAGAACTTTATAAATACAGGTCAACTTATAATTAGGCGGGAATTTTATCAGATCAAAAATTCAGAGCGGCCATTGTTAGTAACCTCTAACGTAATTTAGAAAGAAAGTCTCTAACGAAAGTCGAAACGGTTAATTTCTTCGTGCATCTTTTTCAAAAGGATCGGACGTTTTTGAATCCTTTGAATCGGCTAACCAATCAGAAACGGTAATTTCAACTAAAACGAAATTTCTAGAAATTTCTAATGCAATTTTGCCAACCTTAAAACAGTGTAACCCACTATACATCGAAATGTGTGTCTGGCTATGGTTAAGTCCATATTCTAATTTAATTAATTGTGAAAGAAAGTGTTTTTTTGAAATGCTACAATATATTGATATGGATCTTCCTTCTGGGACACCCTCCTTCAATACAATTCTCGGTCGCTGATTCCAATATTTCCAAATTGATTGCTAGTGACAAAAATAAAATAAAAAAATGTAGTATCCCGGTCCCTTATTACACAATATAAAAAAAATAATTTCCTTTCTTTCTCTGCTTGGTCTTCAATCCAGGTCTCTATTTGTTAGCTCCTTTATTCTGCTTTTCTATACATTCTATCTCGTTCTTTCTGCTCTGCTGTGACTGCTTCTATTTGCCCCTGTACTAGTCTGGTTTCAATATATTTTCTTCTTCAATATATTTTTCTTTTTTATTTAATTTATATACTTTTTATTTAAATCAAATTTCCAGTTAAACTATATATCTGTTATATTTCATTCTTCGTATTACAAAATTCATTAATGACAATTTCAAGTTTTCTTATGACAATCAAATTAATAATAATAACAAAATTCAAAACAACTTATAATCTAAACAAAAACAATCAAAATACAAAAATACTTAATCTAGACAACCAATTTACAAATAATGGATCACATTCCAACATTCCATTGAAAGAACGTGGACCATGAAGAAAAATCCTTATATATCCTTATATATTGTATAAATAGAAAATCAGATATAGAAAAATTACGTAATATTTATTGCTACATCCTATCTCATAATAATAACTATTTATAAAAAAATAAATAAATAATTTTAAACAAAAAAAATAAAATAAAAATGGAACATATTATTTATACACCTTTTCTTATATCAAACAACCACATTTACCACCACTATAAATTGAAAATAATCGAATCACTACCAACGATAAATATAAAAATTAAACTTAACTAAATTGAGTATACATTGTTTTCTATTAAAATATATATATATATATATGAAACGAACAGAGCGTTTTGTGACAGTCTAAGAATGTCTAAAGATGATACATAAAGTATCTAGTGCCTTACTGTCAAAAGTAATAATTTCAGTTTTGAACTGAAATGGTGTCGGTTAGAAATTTCTAACACTTTAAAAGACACCTTGGATGCTGCGATATAAATAGATATAAATATCATTCAACCTATATCAGGGCAAAAACGTGTCTGTAGTTTGGTTTTGCCCTGATATAGGTTGTGCTTTCGGCCAGCTGTGCCAATGGGTTTTCGGCTAGCAACCAGCGTCGCAACGTTGGCGAAACGGACTCATTGTGTTTGAGTCGTTCTAAGCCCAGGATATGAAATAAACAAAGTGCCAGAAACATGCATGTCTGCGGTTACCATTCCTACTCGTGGCCTTATTGATCCTTTTTGCGTACATGCCCAATAATTTTCCCCTTTTGTTTATATTAATACGCATTTTCTTGGCACTTTGTTTATTTCATATCCTGGGCTACTTAAATTGTGGGTTGAGCAGTATATGGTATGACTGCATTTTAATTAAGTTAATGAAGATTAAACTAATATTTAACAAGAAAGAAAGTCATAATTACACTTACCAAAGGAAGTAGTAGCAGTTTATCTTTTGGTTGAAAAAGAATTTATTGTTTGATCTATACAAAGTGTCCTGAAATCTTTGCTGTTCTGGGGAAGAAAGTAGATTGTCCAGAGAAGTGAATCCTGAATCCTGGTTTTCCAGAAGAGGAGAGAAGTTTCATACAAATGGTAACCATTTTTCACTTGGTACAATAAAGAGTTTTCCGTGTTTGATTTTTTTATAACTTTTATGAACATTGGTATTTCACTGTTTTACGTATTTAACTAAATTACTATTTACTATTTGATAAGTTTAATTTGAATTGTTTATTAACACAAATCAGAATATTTCATTTCATAGATTTGATGCATATTTGGGTTTAACAACGGTTTCTTGAAGTTTGTCACATTTTGAATTAGTAAGGTTAGAAATTTATATACAATTCATGCCTAGAAAACATCATTGGTCTAGGATAGTGTGGTTTTACAGTCATTTTATTGAAAATTTTTATATTAACTGATTTTGAATTTAATTTTTTTTTTTTGGAACTCTACCCTGATATAAGGGAATAGCCGGTAGCATATTTAAATAATAATATTGGAAAATAATTAAATTAAGTTAATTCTTACCTATTTAATATTTATATTTAAATTCAAAATAAATTCATGGTAAGGAATATTTTATAACATAGTAATTTATATAATCAAAACAAAGTATTATTCTTACACTCAGGTATATGTTATAATATATATATATATATATATATATATATATATATATATATATTGAGATGATATCAGTTACTATGCTATATTAAATAAGAATGTAGAAGGAAAATCTAATGGAAAATAGAGAAAGGAGATTTTCTTATTTCAGGTCAGAGCGCAAATTTAGTAACATTGGGATTGATTATCATCATCTTCTTCATAATTCCTAAAAAAGGAAAAAGGAAATAGAATAAGAAAAAAAAATACAAATACATTTCAAAGATGTTTATTTAAAGATTCAAAAATGATTAATCTACATTATATAAAGTTTTGATAATTATGTAATTGATAAATGGGTAAAGTAGATAATTAAAAGTTTATAAAATTGCCAATACGTTAGTAATCAAACATTAATTTTAAATGAATTAGGGGTGTAAGTAAATGAGAAAATTAAATTGTAAAAAAACATCACAAATAGTTAAAATAAATGTTAAAACTTCTACTTACTTTTAAATTATACAAATTTACCAAACATATTCTAATTTATTAATAGTTCAAATGCCAAATGAAATATTCTGAAAAAGAGAAAATTATTAGTTTGTAATGCTAGTAAATTTTATAAGAATAAAAAAGAATGATCATTGTTTTAAAATTGTAATACTGAATCAAGAATTAGATTTTGTTAATAATATTTTTTTTTTAATAAGAAATTAGTAGGCGATTAGGTGGAAAAGATGTATAGATTTAAGTTTGTTGAATTTTTCAATTGTTTTCTTTGTTGATTTGATAGAATCTCTCTTGTTTTCTGGTTGTTGAAATAGAAGTAGTATTAAAAGTTTGCTCCGTAGAAATTTTGAGTTTTTTTTGAAAGTATTGATAATAGAAAGTATTAAAACAGTTTAAAGTATAAAGATTATCCCAAGGTAACCAGGGAAAGCAATTGGTAAGAGAAATTTATATGATTTTATGAAGAAATAGATATTTCAATTTGGGGGCTGAGCACTATATGGTATAACTGTATTTTAATTGAGTTAAAGAAGATTAAATTAATATTTAACAAGAAAGAAAGTCACAATTACACTTACCAAAGAAAATAGTAACAATCCATCGCTTGGTTTTGAAGAGGAATTGATTATTTGATCTTCACAAAGTTTTCCGAAATTTTTGCTGTACCGGAGGAAGAAAGTAGATTGTCCTGAGAACTGAATCCTGGTTCCAGAAGAGGAGTGAAGCTTCACACAAATGGTAACAACTTTGCACTCGTTATAATAAAGAGTTTTATATGTGTTTGATTTTTGTAATTTTGATGAACATTTTTATTTCACTGTTTTATGTATTTAACTAAATTAATTTTATTCACTTTTTGATAAGTTTTATCTGAATTGTTTATCAACTCAAAGCAGAATACTTCATTTCATCTATTTGATGCATATTTTGGTTTATCAACGGTATCTTTGAAGTTTGACACATTTTGAAATAGAAAGGTTAGAAATTTATATACAATTCATGCCTAGAAATTATCGTTGGTCTAGGATAGTGCGGTTTTACAGTCATTTTATTGCAAATTTGTGTATTAACTGATTTTGAATCTAGTTTGGTTGAATATTTGAACTCTGACCTTGATATAAGGGAATAGCCGGTAGCATATTTAATTAATCATATTGGAAAATAATTACATTGAGTTAATTCTTACCTATTCACTATTTATATTTAAAATTCAAAATTAATTAAAGGTAAGGAATATTTTATAACATAGTGATTGATATTATCAAAACATATTATTATTATTAATACACACAATCATATATGTTATAAATTTTGGCGCCCAACGTGGGGCTCTAAACAATCAAAATTAGAGCCTATTCTAAGAATTAAAACTTGAGAATTTTGTTAAAATTGTTGTTTCAGTATTTCGCTCTAAACAATCAAAATTAGAGCCGATTCAAATAATTAAAATTTGAGAATTTTGATAAATTTTTTTTTTATTATTTCGCTCTAAACAATCAAAACTAGAGCCTATTTAAATAATTAATATTTAAAATATTTTTTTTTGAAAACTTGATTTGACATTTTTTTTTGTGATTCATATTAGTTATATTTATCTCGATAGAATAAATTGTGAATATGGAGGGAAAAATGAGATTGAGAGATGGTAAGATAGTAGGAGATGAGAGTGAAAGTAGTGATGGAGGAGAGATTGAGATGGAAAGTGTGGCGGTACAAGTACATGAAGAGAGAGTATTGGGAGCAGGAGATTACCGAGTGGAAGAGCTGATTCAAACAGGGCAGACACAGGAAGAAGCAGAAACGGAAGAAGGAGAGAATTTAATGGAGATAGGGGGAGAACAGGATAGAACCATGGTTGAAATAGAGATAGAGGCATCTGCTGATGGAAAAGTACAAGGAGAACAGGTGTTACAAGTACAATCAAAAGAAGAACAGGTGGTACATGAAAGGCCAAAAGAAGAGACCCAACTTGACATGAACAGCTTACTACAATTCATGAAGATGGGATTTGATCAACAAAATAAAAAATTTGAAGAAATAAGAAATATCATAAAAGATATAAAAGAAGATAATATGAAGATGAATGAAGAAATAAATAAAAAATTGGATGAGACGAATAAAAGATTTGATCAGCAGGATAAGAAATTGGAAGAGACTAATAAAAATATCATAAAAGATATAAAAGAAGATAATTTGAAGATGAGAAAAGATATAGATAAGGAATTTGAAGAGAAATTGGAAGAGAATAATGAAAATTTGGATGAAAGGAGGGAAGATATTATGAAAGAGTTGGATAAGAAGTTTGATGAAATGAATAAAAGTATTATGATGACTATGGATAAAAATATTATGAATATGAATGAAACAATTGAAGAGAAAGTTGAAGAGAAGAATAAAAAAGTGGATGGAATGACAGAAGATATGAAAGAATATATGAATAACAAACCAGAGGAAAATAATAAAAAAATGGATGAGAATAATAAAATATTGGATGAAATGACGGAAGATATGAAGGAAAATATGAATAAAAAACTTGAAGAGAATAACGAAAGATTGGAGGAAAGAAGAGAAGATGTGAAGGAAGATGTGAATAAAAAATTTGAAGAGATTAATAATAAATTGAATCAAACTAATAAAAGAGTGGAGGAAGGAAAAGAAGATACTAAGATATTTCGAAGAGAAATTAATAATATAAAACAAGAGGATTTGAAGAGCACGGAGGAAGAGACAAATCAAATAGATAAAGAAAAGGAGAAGACTATTAAGAAATTTGTAGATGGATATAAAGCAAAGCAAGTAGCATTCTGGGAAAAATTGTACATTTGGAAATATAAAGAAAGGGGGAAGAAAACTAAATTTATAATAGCTTATACGTATAAAGGGAATTATCAAGAAAGGGGGAAGAAATGTAAATTTAGAGATAGTTTTAGGTATATAGGAAAATACCAAGAAAGGGGGAAGCAATTTAAATCTATAATAGGTATTAGGTATATTTGGAATTATCAGGAAAGGGGTAAGGTATTTAGATTTATTAAAAGGTTAGATGTATAGGAAAATTTATTAAAAAAGGGGAAATAATTCGAAAACTAGAAAAACAAATTATATTTAAATGAATGTTTAGAATGAATGTCATATAAAAAAATATAGAAATGAAAAATTTATAAAAAATGTTAGGGTAGATGATATTAATAGCAAAGTTTTTGTAAATAATAGTATTAAGATTTAAATATCAAATTAAGATTGAATGGTTTTATTAAAAAAAAGGGTTTATACAATCTGTGCAAATAATTTTAATTGAGGCTAAAGTTTTTGTAAAATGAGTGTTTATTTAAAAAAAAAAAAAAAAAAATAGATTAAAATTATAATTTTTAATCCAACATCAATGAAATGTTTGATGTAAAAATTTTAATTGGGGGATTTGAGATGATATCAGTTACTATGCTATATTAAATAAGAATGTAGAAGGAAAATCTAATGGAAAATAGAGAAAGGAGATTTTCTTATTTCAGGTCAGAGCGCAAATTTAGTAACATTGGGATTGATTATCATCATCTTCTTCATAATTCCTAAAAAAGGAAAAAGGAAATAGAATAAGAAAAAAAAATACAAATACATTTCAAAGATGTTTATTTAAAGATTCAAAAATGATTAATCTACATTATATAAAGTTTTGATAATTATGTAATTGATAAATGGGTAAAGTAGATAATTAAAAGTTTATAAAATTGCCAATACGTTAGTAATCAAACATTAATTTTAAATGAATTAGGGGTGTAAGTAAATGAGAAAATTAAATTGTAAAAAAACATCACAAATAGTTAAAATAAATGTTAAAACTTCTACTTACTTTTAAATTATACAAATTTACCAAACATATTCTAATTTATTAATAGTTCAAATGCCAAATGAAATATTCTGAAAAAGAGAAAATTATTAGTTTGTAATGCTAGTAAATTTTATAAGAATAAAAAAGAATGATCATTGTTTTAAAATTGTAATACTGAATCAAGAATTAGATTTTGTTAATAATATTTTTTTTTTAATAAGAAATTAGTAGGCGATTAGGTGGAAAAGATGTATAGATTTAAGTTTGTTGAATTTTTCAATTGTTTTCTTTGTTGATTTGATAGAATCTCTCTTGTTTTCTGGTTGTTGAAATAGAAGTAGTATTAAAAGTTTGCTCCGTAGAAATTTTGAGTTTTTTTTGAAAGTATTGATAATAGAAAGTATTAAAACAGTTTAAAGTATAAAGATTATCCCAAGGTAACCAGGGAAAGCAATTGGTAAGAGAAATTTATATGATTTTATGAAGAAATAGATATTTCAATTTGGGGGCTGAGCACTATATGGTATAACTGTATTTTAATTGAGTTAAAGAAGATTAAATTAATATTTAACAAGAAAGAAAGTCACAATTACACTTACCAAAGAAAATAGTAACAATCCATCGCTTGGTTTTGAAGAGGAATTGATTATTTGATCTTCACAAAGTTTTCCGAAATTTTTGCTGTACCGGAGGAAGAAAGTAGATTGTCCTGAGAACTGAATCCTGGTTCCAGAAGAGGAGTGAAGCTTCACACAAATGGTAACAACTTTGCACTCGTTATAATAAAGAGTTTTATATGTGTTTGATTTTTGTAATTTTGATGAACATTTTTATTTCACTGTTTTATGTATTTAACTAAATTAATTTTATTCACTTTTTGATAAGTTTTATCTGAATTGTTTATCAACTCAAAGCAGAATACTTCATTTCATCTATTTGATGCATATTTTGGTTTATCAACGGTATCTTTGAAGTTTGACACATTTTGAAATAGAAAGGTTAGAAATTTATATACAATTCATGCCTAGAAATTATCGTTGGTCTAGGATAGTGCGGTTTTACAGTCATTTTATTGCAAATTTGTGTATTAACCGTTGAGTGAAAAAATATAAAGAGGCGCAGGGTTCATTCAATATAGCGTATTCGTATTGTAGTCTCATCCCACTCTCATCCTACCTCTCTCCGTACCGCGACCCCCAATATACATCGTGCTTGTACGGTGGTGCCACCACTTGTTACTTACAAAAAGCTTTTATATCTTATTTCAAAACAAGTCTATGTCGAGCTTTCTCAAGCTTGCTGAGTCAATTTCACTTAACGCTGGTACAGATTCATTTGATTTCAACGTTTAGATTTAGAGCTTGTAGGTACCTGAATATATTCGTTCTTTTTTTGCCACATTATAAATTAATAAAGGTGAAGTCTATGTGATTTAATAATATTATTTTTCAAAATGGTGTGATCAAACGGAAATGGTTGACAGACAATACGCAAATGAATGCCAAAAATGTTTGTTTTACAAATTTAATTTACAAAAAATATAAATACACACAAATACAAAAATAACCCAAATAGCCTAAATCAATTTTGTAGAATTCTAACCTTTCTATGAGGTTTAATAATTCCCACTTCAAATTTCTAAATATTTTCATTCTAATGAATAAAGTCAACATGTAATCCATGTGTTCCCTGCATGCTGATTTGAAATATGATTCATACCAATTTGAATGATATTCGCATAAATAATTTTTTAAATGTTGATCAATATTTTTAGCGAGACCATTACCACATTTATATTTGTTGAAAGCGTTATTGAATTCACTTAGTAAGCAGATTGTAATTTCGCTAAATTTTTCGGAGGGTCTCCTCAGACATTTGATTTGACTGGCTTGCCTGCTATAGTCCTTGTACAGCATAAACAGTTCTTTCTCATTTAACAAATTATCGTCACCGCCTTTCGTTAGATCTGCAGAACATTTCTCACATTTGAATTTTTTTTCCAATTTGAATACAGCTACATAAACGGCCGAACATGTCTCCAAAGATGAATTCGCATTGATTGTAGTTTCTTCAACCTTTTCAGTATTTGACTGTTCTTCTGTTGATTCTTTATTCAAGCTTGGCTCATGATCAGCTGCATTGTTAGGTATATTTTCGTTATCAGACTTGTCTTCATCGAAGTATTCATCGTTGATAGTGAGAATTTCATCGTCCTGAACTTCAGAGTTTCCAATTTCCACATTCGTTTGCAGCCTTATATTCATATTGTGTTGCATTGCAATACGAAATTGTCTGACAGTAGGAGTAGGATTATATCCTCCTCTATGTCTTACTACAGAAAAAAAATTTTCAAGGGCATCCTGGTTCAAAAACCCTGTTAATAAGTACTTAACACCGGAATCTTTCAGATGTCTCCATAGTTGCAAAATTGAGTTTATTGTAAAGTAATCTAATGCATTGCATAATAAGTGATAAGTTGTGTCTTTGAAAATAGATAATGGTCTTCTGTAAGGATTTGGGTCGTTTAAAATCCTACTATTCAAAGCATCGAAAATATTGTTGATTTCTTTGATGAACTCTGCAGTATTCGCAGCTGTTTTCGTAGTAATTTGTCCGATTTTGGAAGCAGTTTTTATCGCCGCAGCAACGGTATTCGAAAATACTTGCGCTGCGTACTTGACTCGCATTTTCTGAAAATTAGTTGGCCAAATGTGAACGTCGGTGATTTTTAGCATAGCTCTAGCTGTTACACTCGCTTTATCTATTTCATAGGTTTTGGTAAAGTCAGTCCAGGCAATAGGTATTTTATTAATTAGAAATTGCAATTTTGTGTTCATGAAATTGTTTCTTAAGCTTTTCAATAAATGAGGTATGTCAAAACACGTGAATATTGGGTGGCCCTCTATTTCTACTACAGGGTTGTCTTTTGTTGCTCCCAATAACTTGAAAGCTCCACGGTTATTAGAACCCTGATCACCAACAAGTACAAGTGGAGCAAAAGTCATCTCCTTCAATTTCTTAATGACATCTATAATAATTTCGTGCAAAGATGAACTGCTTACAGGCCCAGTGGAAACGAAGTAACACAACGGTATTTTCCAGTTATGAAGTAAACCACGTATTAGAAAGACCAGCCCTGTATTTGCTAATGTGACATTTCCTCCCAGAGATCCCAAATTCTCGTATCCTTCAATATTATCTCGCAATCGATTATATTCCAACTGAGGTTTCAATTTAATTTCATCAAACATCACTACAATTTTTTTCTCTTGGTCCGTCATAGTTTTCGCCTTCAGTGATAATTTCTTGATCAAAGTAGTATCCAATCCGGGCATTAAACTACACACTTTTAGCCAACTTTGTATTGTTCTTACAGATGGTAGAATGAATTTGAGAGAATAAAGCATAAACTTATAAGCTCCTGGGGACTTATAATACAGCGACATGGCTAATTGTTGTTCATGCTGTGACCATTTTGTATTTTTTTTGTGAAATAACTGCATGTTCACAAAAGTTTTTACAAAAGTACTCTTATGGATCAATAAATTAAGTAAAAATAAGGACGTGGATAAAGAAATTTTCTTTTTAAGTCGATATGTTTGAGACCGCTTCGCACAAATTTTCTTTTTCAAGAAATTAACTTTGTGAGTTAAAGTATTTTTTTTTCAATAGATATTTCGTTGGAGATTCCATTTTTAATACACGGTCGCTAAACTTGGAACTGACAGAGGAAGTTTCAGAATGTGGAGAGTTGTTTTTTCCAGAAATGTTATGATTCAAGTATTTCATATGAGTAACCATTTCCGAATCAGTATCCGAATTTGACCGTTTTCTGTTGTAGGTTTTCGAATGTTCACCAATCTCTAATTCCTGTACATCACCAGCGGACGATGATGGAAGAGGCTGTCCTTTATCTGAAATTATAATAGTCATTTTAATATACAACAGTAATCAAAAATAAAACAATTTAATTTGTTAAAATCTACATAATATTAAACTTAAAATTGTGACGCGTTTCGCTAACATAGTAGCTTTCTCAAACGAATAAAGGTATAATGAGAAATTTTTCAATTTTACAGTGTCTTAATACTGAATTTTACGGATATTAACAATAAAATTATGATCTATTTACATGGAAATAAATTTAAAAAAAAAAACAGGAAAAAAGTGTGTCTAAATATGGGATTAACTAAAGTATTTAACAAGTTTACCTGGAAATTCATTCACAATAATCCTACAGGATCCTTTCCAGGTAAAAAGGTTTAATAAGGTAAAATTGTTGATAGATTTGTTGTTTTTAATGAATTCACGTCTAAAGTTTCTAAAAATGATTTAATTTTAATTTTTAAGGATGGTATTCCAAAGTATGTTTTAGTATCTTCTTATTTATGATATTGTCTATTAAATTTGGATCGTAGATTTAAAAAAATTAAATTGTTTTATTTCATTACATCAAGTGAAAGCCTCATCTATTCAATCAAAAATACTGTGAGCACGCGAAGGTTGCTCAAAATCGTTTTAGCAATGTGGTAAAACTTTATTCTCAGTAACGATGGTGCCAAAAGTTGCAAGACTCTTCTCGAATAATATAATTATTGTGGATATTATTTCATTTTGGAAAAAACATTATTGGCTTACCTTCTTCAATAAACTGTATGGGAACTGCACTTTTCGTTAACAATTTCCGCTTATTATTCTTAATAACACAAGTAGGAGGAAAATGCACCTCACAAATTAATTTATTCTTCAATTCAATAACGTCCATTAATGCAATGTTTATATTTCCGCACTTTTTTTGCCATTCTTGCGCACGTTTACCGTCCCCAACTGGAAACCTGAAAAATGTAATGTCTTTATCACATCTATTGTTATTTAAACAGTTTTTATACACACACCTATGACTTGCCGTTGTCATATTTGCACTAAAATGTCACGACTATCAACACTAATAAACAATATTGTTCACATAAACGGACAATCTTCAAAAACGTGAAAAATTAAAATAAAGGTCCTAAAAATATGAGCGAAAGCTCATTGGATTCGGAGTCGCCTCTAGAAAAATGTTTTTGAAGTAAAAGTGTGCAGGCAAAAAATTGCAATTGTTATTAACAAAATAAGATGGAAAAAAGATATCTATGTTTTTGCTAATAACTCGAAAAGTATTAATATTTAAGCAATTTTGAAAAAAGCTCGTTAAGGAGGAGGAAATTTCCGAAAAAAAAGTCCATACTCCTGGAACTCTTTCTCCATTATTTATAATTTTAATTTGACGTTGAAAATAGGGTTCCCGGCGGCTTTTACTGCATGCGCGCGCCGCCCCTAAACGGGGTTTATCAGATAAAACATTTTTTTTATGACATAAAATGTTATTTTAAAAATTTGAAAAAATTCTAGTATTTTTCTAACACTTGAAAGAATTTAACTCAGTTGGAAAAACATTTTATGACTGTTTTTCAAAAAGTTATTCAATTGTTAACTAACAAATTTTTTCCTAGTCTCTGTTGGCATGTACAATGGGATAAAAGGTATAAATAATTGGCCTAAAAATTTGAAACATCGTGGAGCCATTTTCATATGTATACTTTACAAGATCCTGTGATAAATGTTCATAAAAGGTTATTAATTTGTTAAATATGTTTTTTCATTACTATTGCAAAATGAAATATCTAAAAAAAGTTTACAACAAATTAACAAAAACATTTTTTTTTTCAATTTTTATATTTGTTTAAAAAATTTTATAAACAAATTACGTAAAAAATTAAAAACCTATGTTAATTACTGCCATTGTTTAATATTAAAACAGGCATGACTAATAATTAAAAAATAATAATTTATCAACTTGTCCAGAAAATATCATCAACTTTTTTAAGATATTTCATTTTGCAATAGTTATGAAAAAACATAATTAACAAATTAATAAACTTTTATGAACATTTATCGCAGGATCTTGTAAAGTATACATATGAAAACGGGCTACACAAAGTTTCAAATTTTTAGGTCAATTATTTATACCTTTTATCCCATTGTACATGCCAACAGAGACTAGGAAAAAATTTGTTAGTTAACAATTGAATAACTTTTTGAAAAACAGTGATAAAATGTTTTTCCAACTGAGTTAGATTCTTTTAAGTGTTAGAAAAATACTAGAATTTTTTCAAATTTTTAAAATAACATTTTATGTCATAAAAAAATATTTTATCTGATAAACCCCGGTTAGTGGTGGCGCGCGCATGCCGTAAAAGCCGCGCGGAACCCTATTTTCAACGTCAAATTAAAATTATAAATAATGGTGATAGAGTTCCGGGAGTACGGACTTTTTTTTCGGAAATTTCCTCCTCTTTGACGAGCTTTTTTCAAAATTGCTTAAATATTAATATTTTTCGAGTTATTAACAAAAACATAAATATATTTTTTTTTCATCTTATTTTGTTAATAACAATTGCAATTTTTTGCCTGCACATTTTTCCTTCAAAAAGGTTTTTCTAGAAGTGATTCCGAATCCAATGAGCTATCGCTCATATTTTTAGGACCTTTATTTTATTTTTTACGTTTTTGAAGATGTTTACTAGAGTAGAGTGTCACCGAAAATACAATATTTGAAATTCGCAGGGGTAACGATAAGCAAACTTGATACGCAGCGATGTTACCATCACAACGTTTCAAGCGATACTGACAAATTCGAAACCAAAACGATGGTAGCGCCAGCTTTATTTCGGAACCATTATAGCAAACGCATATTACCGTAAGGCTGCGACTCTTTATATTTTTTCACTCAACGTATTAACTGATTTTGAATCTAGTTTGGTTGAATATTTGAACTCTGACCTTGATATAAGGGAATAGCCGGTAGCATATTTAATTAATCATATTGGAAAATAATTACATTGAGTTAATTCTTACCTATTCACTATTTATATTTAAAATTCAAAATTAATTAAAGGTAAGGAATATTTTATAACATAGTGATTGATATTATCAAAACATATTATTATTATTAATACACACAATCATATATGTTATAATATATATATATATTGTTATGATATGATTGGTTCATAAAATTTTTGTATTTGATAATAGGTAACTGTCTTTATATAGATGTTTAAGAATTTTATTTCAGAAAGAGTTGATAATTGTTGATTTTGTTTATGATTAGATTGTTTTAAGAGGTTACCTAGGGACAAGAGTATTATGATGGATTGGCATTAAGTTAATTTTGAAAAAAATGTCAAAAAGAAAAATTTGTATTATTATAGAATTTGAATTTGAGAAGAGAGTTTAATTTTAAAATGTATGATTTTTTTTGTAATTGAAGTTAAAGTTAAAAATAAAATTTAAATTAAAAACAAGAATATAAAGGAAGTTTTTAAGTTGAATCCAGACCAAATTGCACGAGAAGTAGCCGGAGCAGAAGAAAAATAAGAATCCATTACAAATTGACGAACCAACGTGGGGCCAGAAAGAAAACGAACATTTTTTAAAGACGACAGCAGATCAGGCGGATAGAAAAGAAAACAAGAAGTTGCCGATAGCTGATAGAAAAGAAAACAAGAAGTTGCCGATAGCCGATAGAAAAGAAACCAGGATAGCCGAATTTGAAATTAATTAGTAGAAAAATTGTACCTACTCTGGGGTAAGATTTTTGAATTTCTATATAGAGACAGTTTTTTATTTTTGTTGTTTATATTTGAAATAGGGGGGATACATAAATTCTGTTAAGACATAGTTTATAAATATTTAGGTTGATACAAATCATTTTTATAAAAATTTTTGATTTTGACAGTGTCAATAAGACATAAGAAATTTTGATATACGGGGGGTGAATTAAAATTATAAATTTAATACACATATTAAAATTTAAATCAAATAAAAACAAATTGAATAATTTTAAATAATAAAATGGAAACAAGAAGAAGGCAAAACAAGAAACAGGATGTACAGATGCAACAAGGAGATCATCAAAAAGATGAGGACATACAGATTATGGGAACAAATGAATCAGGAGATGAAAAAGAGAATACCACGATAATAGAAGCAATTATTGAAAGTAATGGCAACAAACATGAAGAAAGCGATATGGATAGGATGTTTAAATTTTTAGAAAAAATGAATGAAAAACAAGAAAAAATGAATGAAAAACAAGAAAAAAATAGAAAGGAAGATCAAGAAAAACAGGAAAAAATGAATAATAACTTAAGAGAAGATTTGAAGAAGAATTTACAAGAAAATACAGAAGAAATAAAACAAGATATGAATGCAATGAAAAAAGAAATAAAAGAAGATATGAAAAAAGAAATAAAAGACATGAACAAGAATATGGAAGTATTTAAAGATGAAATGAAGAAGCAGATGGAAATGTATAGAGAAACAATAAAAGATATGAAAACAATTTATGACAAATCAGTAATTAATAAGGATTTTAAGACTGAATCTCCTGAAGAAAAAGATATGGGGAAAAATGAAAATAAACGAGAAAATGAAAGAATACAAAGAGTTATGGAAGTAAATACTATGACAATAGCAAAGAAATTTGAAGATGAAACAAAAAAATTACAAGAGATGCAAAATGAGAGAACTGAGGATAGTTCATATATGGTAATACAGGAAGGAAAAAGTAAAAATAAATATTATAAAGAATATGAGACATATAAAAACAAAATGAAACAAGAATATGAAATTATGAAATTAAAATTAAATAATGAATATGAAGAGGATAAGAAGAATGAAAAAGATAATTATTATAAAAATGAAGAAATAAAATATGAAACTGAAATATATGAAGTTAATAAAAATGAATTATATTATTATATCAATAAAATTAAATATAAAACTGAATCTAATTATGACAATGAGAAGAAAAGGAAGAATAAAACATACGAGGATAATGATATAAATTACTTTGAAATATGTGATGAAATTAGAAGATTAAAGAAGGTTTGGAAGGATATCATATACAATTATAAAAAGAGAAAAAAATAAAATAGTTAAATAAAAGTAAATAAGATTAAAATAAAATTAAAATTAAGATTAAAATTAAAAAAATGAAAGAAAATAAATATCGGGAACAAACTGATTAAATAAAATAAATCAAAAGTATTAAATTGATAGAATTCGATTATAACGTTAAAATAAGGTATAAGAGTAAGGGATGATATGAGAGAAGATTAAATATGAAATAAATTTAAAATTATAAAATGTGTCTTAAAGGAAAATTTTATTTTTTAAATTTAGGGGGATTTTGTTATGATATGATTGGTTCATAAAATTTTTGTATTTGATAATAGGTAACTGTCTTTATATAGATGTTTAAGAATTTTATTTCAGAAAGAGTTGATAATTGTTGATTTTGTTTATGATTAGATTGTTTTAAGAGGTTACCTAGGGACAAGAGTATTATGATGGATTGGCATTAAGTTAATTTTGAAAAAAATGTCAAAAAGAAAAATTTGTATTATTATAGAATTTGAATTTGAGAAGAGAGTTTAATTTTAAAATGTATGATTTTTTTTGTAATTGAAGTTAAAGTTAAAAATAAAATTTAAATTAAAAACAAGAATATAAAGGAAGTTTTTAAGTTGAATCCAGACCAAATTGCACGAGAAGTAGCCGGAGCAGAAGAAAAATAAGAATCCATTACAATATATATATATATATATATATATAATGTTGGTTGATCACGGCGCGTTTTTTTAAAACAAAAGTATATATATATATATATAATATATATAAATATATATATGTATATATATTGTGATGGTTTCACTTCTTAGCTCCGGCTTTCGAGTATGGGTTCCTTCATTCATGATTCAACACAAACCAAGTTTCAATTTTAATTCGACCTTTTATTTAACTTTAACTTTAAATATCAATGACAAATCTTTTAAAAAGAATTACAATTAATCAAATTCAAAAATCAATAACCAAAAATCAAAAAATCCATAACATTTTCCTCTTTATATTCATTATAAAAACAATAGTCACTGGTCTATGTCGTCACACTTTATAATAAGATATTTCATTTACACAATAGACACAGTGATACCATAACAAATCCCCACAATTAAAAAAATTAAAATTTTCTCCAAAGACATATTTTATTTTTTTAAATTTTTTAACCTCTTTATTCAGTGTTTCTTTACATTTTTTTTAAACAACTTATAACAGTTTTATTTATTTACTTATTTTATATTTTTTTTATTTTCTCATCCCTTTCTGATATTTCCCCATTATTTATTTTCTTCCATAATTTTAATTTTAATCTTAATTTTAATTTTATTTTAATCTTATTTACTTTTATTTAACTATTTTATTTTTTTCTCTTTTTATAATTATATACAATGCTTATCCAAATCTGCCTTAATCTTCTATTAATGTTATCTATTTCAAAATAATTAATATCATCTTCTTTATATGTTTTATGTTTAAACTTCTTTTTATTCTTATAATTGTAATTCAAATTAGTTTTATGTTTAATTTTATTGTCATTATCATAATCTAATCTATTTTTATATTTATTATCACCCTCATATACTTTATTTTCACATTTTGCTTCTTCATTTGTATAATAATTATCTTTATCTTTCTTCTTATAATATTCATATTCATCATTTAATTTTATTTTATAATTTCATATTCTTGTTTCATTTTGTTTTTATATGTAACATATTCTTTATAATAATTATTTTTACTTTTTCCATTCTGTAAAATGTCTTCATAAATATATTCTTTTTTATATCGTCTCATAGGTTTATTTTTATTTTTATTTGTTTCATACATTTCTATTAATTCAGATTTATCTTCATTTCCAAGTTTATACTCCCCCATAGCTTTTTCTTCAGGAGATTCAGTTTCATAATCCTTATTAATTACTGATTTGTCATAAATTGTTTTCATATCTTTTATTGTTTTCATTTCATCTTCTAGTTCATCCTTATTTTTGTTCATTACTTCTTTAAAAATATTTTTCATTTCATTTTTGGATGCTTCTTTTATTTCCTTTTTTATAGCATCCATATTTAAATTTATTACTTTAATATATTTGTTCATATCTTGTTTTATATCTTTTTTCATTGCATCCATATTCTTGTTTATTTCTTCTTTCATAAAATCCATATTTAAATTTATTGCTTTGATATCTTCTTTTAAATTATTATTCATTTTTTCTAAAAATTTAAACATTCTTTCCATATCACTTTTTTTATGTTTGTTACCATTGCTTTCAATAATTGCTTCAATAATTGTGATATTCTCTTTTTCATCTCCGGATTCATTATTTTCCATAATATTTATATCATCATCTTTTTGATGATCTCCTTTTTGCTCATTATCCCTAACCTGTCTTCGTCTTCTTGTTTCCATAATTTTTTTTTAATTAATTTTAGTTTTACAATTTATGTTTAGTTTTCAATTAAATAATTTTAGTTTTATGTTTTATGTTTAATAAAATTCTCCCCACAAATCACTGCCCCTATTATATAAATGCAAATATCTCACCTATCTGTCAGTCCTGTCTGTCAAAGTCCTTGTCTTCCCTCTTAATCTTTCTTGTTTTTTGGGTTTTTCTCGTCCTTGGTGCCTTGATGGTGTCTCGAATTTTGAAGTTCTAGTTGCTTGTAGGAGGTGTCTCGAATTTTGAAATTCTAGGTGCTTGTAGGTGTCTCAAATTTGCAGTTCTAGGTGCTTGTAGGTGTCTCGAATTTGCAGTGCTTGTAGTGGGCCCCACGTTGGTTCGACAATTTTGTGATGGTCACACTTCTTAGCTCCGGCTTTCGGGTATGGGTTCCTTCTTATTGTTTATTGATAATTCAACACAAACCAATTTTCATTTTTTAATTCAACCTTTTATTTAACTTTAACTTTAAATATCAATGACAAAACTTTTAAAAAGAATTACAATTAATCAAATTCAAAAATCAATAACCAAAAATCAAAAAATCCATAACATTTTCCTCTTTATATCTAGGTACATATAAATTTTGTAACCTTAACCCTTTCTTGATGTAGCGTGTTCAAAAAACTCTAAGTATAAAACTTAATTTTTTTATTTTTTTATAATTCTTCCGTACTTATTACCGCCCTGTATTCTCAACTGATTAGACGCTGTACATCTTTAACGGTCTCAGTTGCTAAGAGCATTATCGATCGGTGTATCAACCAATAAGGTTCCGATTTTAACATCACATGAGGGGACGCGAGATACAGCACCCCGGAGTACCGCCATTTTCCTAGGCAGTCTAGCTTGGGTCTCTGTGCTGGCAAGACGATATGTACAACCCCTAGATTCAAGTACCGGCAAATTTCCTTTAGATTTTTAAAGAATTACTTGCTATTTAGTGTTTCTAACTAAGTTAAAGTCAGTGAATGAGTGATGGAACCGCTCTGATAAAAAAGCTGTCGCTTATTACCGAAGAATAACTAAATTCTACCGTATCGTATAAATTGGGTGTGGCCCCATTTAATTCTACTATCTAGGAATCAAACTGTAAGTTTTTTAATATCATTACTATTGCTTAACTACCAGAAAAAGAAGGGATACCATTTATTTCTTTGGAACAAAAACTTAATTGTAATCCGGATGAATAATATTAATTAACGTAAGAAGTGATCATAAACTCCATAGTGCTACTTGTTTTTATAAAAAAAAACCGGTACCTTTTCTACAGACCCCAAAAGTGTGAAAATTCGAAAAGGTTTACCGAATACCTGTTTCAGTTATCAGTGAAAGCGTTGCGCAGAGTCTGATTAAATATTTTTGTAACACATTTATGGTAAATTTTTGATTTCTTAATGTTTCTTTTAACTTAATTGTTTTAACTTAAACTATTATATGGTACCCCATTCTTTACTCGAGTAAAAAATCTTTTAAGCTAAAAGTGATTTATTATTTTTTTTTATATTTTGATACTCTTAAAATTTCTTTCACTTCACATTCTGCTTAAATGGGTACACGAAAATAACAATATAAAATTACTTAGCTGTTATTGGATGTGTAATATTGTTTCTATATATGATTAAAAACTAGTGTGTTTTACTGTATTTTAACTTATTTGACTTGTTGATATTTTATATGTCTATTGTTTTGTTTATACGCTTGACTTATTACTACTCTCAGTAATAAATATTGTTTATTGTTTATTTTTATGTTTTATTTCTGACCTGGTGTAAGTTATTCTGATCTAGCTTCATCAATAATAAGAATGAGACGCATTTAAATCATAAATCTTAATTTTTGAATTCATTTTTGTCTCATTAACATAAATGGAGCTGTTGTGATAAGTACGAAAAAAGTAAGTATGACTTTCTCTTTCTAGCTTTGCCAATAAAAGTGTATAATTTAAAGTTTTAACAAGAACATCTACCTGGTTACTCTATTTTACTGTATCTTATCTTATATTTCCTGTATCTTTCTAATTTTAACTTGATCTACAACAACTTATTAATTATCCTATCCGATTAACATAATCAAATCTTTTTTCCATCTGGGTTTCTTATATTTCCCCGTCCATATGATAAAAAAATAAGTGGCGCCCATTTACCTTTCCCTATTTCATCATTTCTCTCATTTTCTTTTTAGTCCCCTTTAAATTCGTTTATCTTTTCTTTTTTCTAGTTAATATATCCCCTTATATCTTTTTAATACAATATCATCGAGCTCGTTCGAATCCACGCTCGCTCTCCTCCTACCCCCTGAGTGCCGTTCGCATTTGTTAACCTCGATAAAACGAGCCTTTAACATCTTGAAAAAAAAAGAGGTTACACTGATATTTCCATTTATATAACTTCTTTCTAAATTTAAATACCTTTCCCCTTTCCTGATATTTCCCACGATACAAACTTTTAATAAATTTAAATTTCTTTCCCCTTTCCTGATATTTCCCTGGATACAAACTTTTTATAAATTTAAATTGCTTTCCCCTTTCTTGATATTTCCCACGATACAAACTTTTTATAAATTTAAATTGTTTTCCCCTTTCTTGATATTTCCCTGTATATAACTTTTTCCTAAATTTAGATTGAACAAAATTCCCCCAAAAATAACTCAAAAACATCTTCTTAAATTTTTCCAGCACAAATATTTCTTCTTCTTTACTAGCAAACCATATCTGTGCCTGTCCATCTAACATCTCACGCAGGTATTTTCTTATTTCTTCATGATCTTCACACCATTTTAACTTATTTTTCACCATTCTTATGAAAATTTTTAGATGAATCTTATCAATATTTCCATTAAATTTGTGTTTAATTTTACTTATTTTCATATTATTTTGATTTTTATTTATATTTCTTATTTCCATTTCTTCTAATAACATTTCATGTTCTTTTTCTTGTACTATCTTTCTTTTTTCTACTTTTTCTTCCATCTCATATATCTTCTTTGTTGTATTTTGCATTTCTTCTATTACATTTTTCTTTTCCACATTTTCTTGTTTTATAATTATCTCTAAGTCATTTAATTTTATATTTGTATTAGCATTAATTTCTTTTATTTCATCTTTGCATTCCTTGTTAATAATTGTTTTAATTTTTACTTCTTGTAATTCCTCTAATTTTATTGCTTCAGTATTTTTGTTCTTTGCTTCCATCTTTTTGTTCATGTCTTCTTTATTTTCTTCAGTATTTTTGTTTATATTTTTTAACATTTCCATCATTTGTTCCCATGATGAATCCCTTCTATCCCCTATCTTACTATCCTGATTACCCTGATTATCCTGACTATCCTGAATACCCTGACTACCCTGACTCTCCTGATTATAAATATTATCCCCTTGTTCTGACATTCTATCTGTAATTTCCTTTCCCCCTCTTAATTTCATATAATATACCTATAATTTATTTAATCTTTTACTTCAGAATCACACACTTTGTTTTTAATAAAGCAAGCTTGACACCTAATAGTAAAGAAAAATCTCTTACCCTCAGTGCCAAAGCAGCCACACGTTCTGGGCGCCAATTGAAATGGACCCTCCTTCCGGAACACCCACTTTCAATAAAATTATCGGTCGTGGATTTAAGAATTTTTAAATTGATTGTCCTAAAATAAATTACAACAAAAATATAAATATAAATTTTTTTATTTTCTTCCTCTTCTTTCTACTCTACTTCCTTTTTCTGTTCTTCAACCCTTTCTCTATACCTTCTAATTTCTGATTTCTTCCTATTCACTGCTTCTTTCTGCTACTTTCTATTTCTTGCTTTTTATCTCCTCCTACCACTTTCCAGCCCTGACCACACTGCTTTTCTGTAATTGTTAACTTCCTTCTGCTCTTTCTGTTTAATATCTGCTACCTAAATATTTCTATCAATTCTTCTAATATTTATTTTGTTTACTTTTTACTTTTTCTTTACTTTTAGTATTTATAAATTCAAATCCATTTAATCAATTCAATATGTTTTATTACTTTTCTGATAATGACAACCGTTTTTTATAATTCTCATGACAAATCAATCAATAATCTATCTTAACAACATAACTTATGAACTAAACAAAAACAAATACAATATAAAAAAATACTTAATCTAGACAACCGATTTAAAAATCATGACCACGTTCCAACACTTCATTGAAAGAACGTGCACCATTGAAGAAAAATCCATATCAATTTATATATATATATATATATATATATATATATATATATATATATATATATATATATATATATATATATATTCAGCTTTGATACAAAGTCAGTCCAGACATAGTAAAGTGAATGCACAATCCCGATCCAGCAAAACAGTCCCGAGCCATATATGTGGCTCCGGATGGTTTAGCGCATTTTTCTACCTCAAATTGCATAATATATCCACTAACGCAGAAGAAAATAAAAGTTAATGGCATTATCTAACGCACATGATAGCCACTTGTCCATATTTAAACTGTCAATAGTCATAAATTTAAAGACAAATTTGAACTAAAGTGGCTCAACTTTGTACGAAGAATGGTTTTGTTAGTTCCAAAGAAATTCGCATAAAACTTTATACAAGCGCTTGTTGCTTCTATTTGTATACGTTTTGAAATGTACAATCCCAAACCACTTCTATTGGCAACATCGCTCGTTATCAGTATTCATAAAATATGGTTTAAGTAACGAAAGTAACATTTTTTGTAGTGAGAGGCTTACGAGTATAATAGTTATTTATGATATGAGTGTTAAAAGTGAGGTTTTATTTTGTGAGTGAAAACGTTTGTGAAATGAGCGGAGCGAATTGAACAATTTCACGAACAAAATAAAAATCACTTTTAACACAAATACCATACAATGTTTTTTGTACAACTTCCCTATTTTGATAATGAAACGAGCGAATTTGCAATGACAATAAACCAAACCGTGTTAAAAGTAAACTAAACCGTGTTAAAAGTAAACTTGTTTACATGGCAACGTGTTAAAAGTATTTTTAACACGCTGCTATGTAAACAATCGTTTTTAACATTGTTTGCTATCATTAAAAGTGTCACTTTTAATGACAGTTGTACAAAAAATTTTTTTTTCGGTGAGTAAACTACTAGATTGATTCTACAACTCAAAATATTTAAAAAAGGGACAATGAACATCTATTTTATTATACAGAGTGGCTGAGACCAAGTGTTACCAAATGAAACCGCTGTATGTTTTTAAATTTTGATTAGTTTTTATTGAAATTTCGTGGAAAAAATTACATTTAATGAAAAACATGTTACGGCTTGATATGACCTCCTTTGGCTCTGATTATTTGATTCAGTCTTCCATAGTAAGCATTGCATGCTGACCGAAAGTGAGCTTGCGGAATTTTATTCCATTTTCGAACAAGAGCTGACTTCAATGCAACAACACTTTCGTATTTTTTAGTGGCCACCTTACTCTCCAAAATAGACTATATT
Organism: Altica lythri; assembly: GCA_964028335.1. NCBI lineage: Eukaryota > Metazoa > Arthropoda > Insecta > Coleoptera > Chrysomelidae > Altica > Altica lythri. The sequence continues at coordinate 44,180,967 of OZ034808.1, read as the reverse complement.
GAGAAATCCATGGGATTCAAGTCAAGAATATGGTGTAATGTTCAATGGTTTGTACCAAAGTGCCTACGTGCTTAAGGTAGCAAAGCATCGTTAGGGATCTTTTGGCGGTAAACCTCTTGGTTTACTTTGACTCCTTGTTCGATGAAAACCAGAGGAGTGCGTCTATTCGCAGTTATTGCAGCCCAAACCATAACAGAAGCTGGTGATTGCTTGGTTATGGCAACACTTGTGTCCAAATTATCGTTGGACTTGTGCTCTAACCAAACACGATTATTTTGTTTATTCACATACTCTTGAATGGGGAAAATTTGCTCATCAGAAAAGACAATCACGTTTGGCAAAGACCTTCAATGCTCGAGTTCTTTTAAGCCTAACTTTTTTTGTGCCTCTGTAAAATCTTGAACTTTTTGTATATTGTAGGGCCTTAAATGTAGTTCATTTTTCAATATGGTTTGACTGCTATATCGTGAAACAAGCAGACGTGCTGCTAGTTGATTGGCACTTTGACGAGGATTTCGTTGTATGCGTTTCTTCACATTTCGAATAATTTGTTTAAATGATACTGTCTTTTTAGGACCGACCACCTTTGTTGCGTTAAGCGATGCTACCAGTTTCGTTTTATCGAGTTATGGTTTGATATTTGATACACAAACATTTTATTCACATTTGAATAATGGAGCTGACAAACTATTGCTGTTTGTGAATTTCCAGCCAAATACAATGCAATTACACTATTACGTTTGAATTCCATTACGATTTTTTTAAGAAGATATTAATTTAGAACAATTCTTTTTTGACCACATGTAAACAACTAACCAAACTTTATTCTGTCAAAAAAGTGACGCGCGAAAATGACAACTATTGAAGTTATTAAATTGAAATTTAAACGATTTATATAGGCGTTAATAATTGTGATTTAAATACTAGTTAATTATTATATTCGAAAAACTATTAAAAATATATACATAATAAAGATTTATCTGCATTGACGTAGACAATGACACATCTTTCATGTCGACAGATTAATTTAAATGAGTTTTTTTAAAGCTGTTCAATTTCAAATCTTTCTTAGTAGTTTAATTATTGTACATAAACGAAAATAAAGCAAATTAACAATTTAAAATCGATTAATATGTAGAAGAATTTTTTAAGACTTCAATAAAAAATAGTTATATTTCATTAGAATACCTTCTTCGAAAATGTGATTTTTTTCAGTGTATATAGTTCATTTCGATTACTCCAGTCAGAATGACAGTGAGAAAATTCAGAAAGGATTTTAAGAATGCAACAGAGCGCAAGCGCGTTCTACGGGTTCATGAAGGTTTTTATACTTGCGGAGCCAAGAAGTTAAACCATTAAACATTCCATTACTATCTAACAATTGCGAGACTATAGAGAAATTTCCATAGCGTTTGTCAACATGACAGACGTGACGTGACATTGTGAACGCCTAAACATAATTACCATTAATTATTATATTATTTTAATCTATACTAATATTATAAAGGTTTGATTTTTTGTTTGTTTGAAATGAATAGGCTCCGAAACCGAAACTACTGGACCGATTTCAAAAATTCTTTCACCGTTGGCAAGCTACACTATTCCCGAGTGACATAGGCTATATGTTTTGTTTAAAAAAAAATAGGGATCATTACTAAAATGCCATTAATATAACCAAAAATGACCTTAAAATCCTTACATCGCGTGTGCTGAGAATACTATTGATTATAGAATAAAATAATGTACTCCGATTTTGAAGAATATATAAATATCTACAAAAAATGCCGCGAGAGCATAAATGTCTAACTGTTATAGTTACGTCACAATAACTATTTTTTAATTTTTTAAAAGTTTTTATCTTGGTATTAATCCTTATCAAAATAACTTATTTCATAATCACGACAGATATAAAAAATTTAGCATGTGCAATGGGACGATGCCACTTATAAAGGAATTAAAGAACAATTAAGTTGTAGCAACCATTATAACTGAACCACCAGCTGGTCAACTAGCTCATACACTGAGGATACCAATGATCCCAACTGATCTACCAAATCCATTTAAACTGCTTCAATTTCCTATCAAAACATCTTTCGCTTTTACTAATAATAAGTCTCAAGGTCAAACCTTTCAAATAGTAGGGATCGGTTTTCCTCATGGCCAACCGCCTAAGGCGGATCGGAGCACCTGAAAATCAATTTATTTTGCTGCCATAAAATAAAACAACATGTAATATTGTTTACAGGAGAGCGTTGACCCAATAAATTTAATGGCTTTTGTTATTTTTCTTTAATCCCCGTGCAAACTTTCGCCACAATACTTATAATAAATTTAAACAAAATAACTTAGCATTTGATCAGTTAATGTTATGTATGTATGTATGTAGTTAGGGGTAACAGATACACCTGCGACCTATAAGATCTATTGTGTCCCCCTTTTCTTGCTATATTTCTGATGATTCCTCAGACTTATAGCAGCTCTTCTAGTCCTATCTTTCTTAGAAAGTTTAGGATATCATTTGGTTTTAAATTAGGTAGTTCTTCCCTTTCTATTTCGTATGACCCTAGGTATTTGACCCTAGAATTACTTAATGCCATGCATTCTGAAAGTATGTGTATTGAGGTTTCATCCTCTACCTCACAGAATCTGCAGTTTGCTTCATCTACTAATCCTAGTTTCTTCATATTATTATGTCCTCTTAATCGACAGTGACCGGTTAGTATTCCTGTTATAATTCGGAGGTTTTTCTTACTCAGGTTAAGAGAGCTGTGAGATCTCTTCTGGTTATAGTTTCCCAGGAGCGTCTTCGATTGTCTTAGTCCTTCTAGATCATTCCAGTACTTGGATTTTTCGCTATCCATTTTTTTCTTTAGTTTTTCTAAGATTGTACTACTGCAGATCCAACAGGATGGTTCTGGTCCCAGGTATGGGGTTTCAGCTCCTTTTTTTGCCAGCTTGTCCGCTGTTTCATTTCCTTCTATTCCTACGTGTCCTGGAACCCATAGGAGGGTAACAGTGTTATTCTGTCCTAGTTCATTTAATTTGCCTAGGCATTCCCAGACCATCTTTGAATTGATTGTATCTGAGTTCAGAGCTTGACTATCTGACATGATTACAATCTTCTGTCTACGATAGTTCCTTTCAATGTTAAATTCTATACATCTTTCGATGGCACGAATTTCTGTTTGAAAGATGCTTGGGTACGTACCCAAGCTTTCTGAGTATTTGGTTCTAGGTCCAAACACCCCTGCTCCTGTTCCTTTATCTGTCTTGGAGCCGTCCGTGTCCCATTTTATGGCGTTTTGGCTTAGCTCCAATATGGTGTTTTCGTCCCATTCAGATTTGCTTCCCAGTTTAGTGGTAAATTTCCTTACAAAGTTAAATTTCTTTGGCATGTCATCTTGGCGCCAGTTAATGTTAATTCCTGTTTTAATAATTTTAAAATAAGCATTTTGTTGATCTACTTTACAAGCTTTAATTTGAATATCGTACTTTTACGCAGCATTTTAAGCACAGTCTATTGAAAATTTTAGGCAGAAAAGTTGTTGACGAGGCTGTGAAAATGATTTTATAACCGAAAGCGGCCAAATGTAAAATCATTTGAAAGTTTTTACATTTTGTGCCTTGTAATAATACGGCAACATTGCTTGGCTCGGCTTCTACCGTACCAATACCTGTTGAAGTATATCATGGATCGGATCTGTATGAATCTACGTTTGGCTCAAGAATGTTAAATATTTTTAGGCGATATACAAATTTTTTATTTGCGAATAATGTCGAGTATATATTTCATAATTCATTACCTCATATATCACCTAAGTTTAAATTTGGAATATATACTCCTCTAACTCTATCAAAAATCGATGGCTCGGGATAATGGTTTTGTCTAATGGACTGATTTTGTATCAAAGCTGTATATATATATATATATATATATATATATATATATATATATATATATATATATTGAGATGATATAAGTTACTATGCTATTTCAATTAAGTACATATAAAGAAAATTAATAAAAAGAGAGAAAAGGAGAATATATTCTCATTCCAAGGTAGAGTGCAAATGTAGTAAATTTGGGATAATTTATAATCGTCTTCTTCTCAATACCTAAAAAGAAAAAATAAAACAAAATGAGAAATTAAAATATACAAGTACATATAAGAGATATTCAAAGAATCAAAATAATATAATTTATCTATAACATATAAAATTCTAATAACCATGTATCAAATAGATAATGAGAATAAATATTAAAAAAGTTTATAAATTTTACGATACCTTAGTAATTAAAACCGATTTTAAATAAATTAAGATAAAATGAAATAAGAAAACCAAATGTTAAGACAACAATGTAAAGTTTTACATAAATTTCAGTATAAAATATTAGAACTCATAGAAGGAAATAAAAAAAAAAGTTTGTACTTACTTTTAGAATAGACAATGTTTGTTCTCAAGACATATTGTGATTAGTTATTAGTTTAATTTCCAAATAAAAAATTCTGAAAATAGAAAGACATTAGATTATATTGTAGATAAGATATTATAAAATTAACAATTCATTTAAAGTATAGCAGATTTTAAAAGAATGATTATTGTATTAAATGTAAATAATGAGTTAAGTATTACATTTTTAGTAATTTGATTTGACAAAGAATTAGTAGGCGAAAGATATTATAAAATTAACAACTCATCAAAAGTTTAGCAAATTTTAAAAGAATGTCTATTGTATTAAAATGTAAATAAGGAATTAGGTATTAGATTTTTAGTAATTGTATTTGATCAATAATTTAGTAGGCGAATAGAACATAATAATGATAGTGTAAGATTGTTTGGGGATTCAGTTGTTAAATTGTTGATTTTCTGAATCTCTCTCTTGTTTTTGGGCTTTTGAAGTAATAACATGTAATAAATTTTGCTCCGTTAAAATTTCGATTTTTTTTTAAATACTTATAAAAGAAAGTATAAAAGTAGTAAGAAGTGTTAACAAAGCCACAAGACAACTCCTGATAGCCGATGGTAAGACTTAAAGTTTATATATGTGGAGAAATAAATGTTAGAAATGGTATGATGAGCACTTCATTTATATTAATGCTTCCTGAGTGATTTAACTAAAGTAAAACTAGTTTCTAATAATAAAGAGAGTATTAGTTTACTTACCATTTGATGCAAGAGCAAATAAGTTCCGGATGAGAAGCAAATATATTCGTCTAAATCTATAAAGTGTCCGTATATCATTGATGTTCCTGGGAAATGGTGGATTCCAATAGGGAAGGATAACCTGTGCCTTAGTGTGTCCAGAGAGAATACCAACGCTTCAAAACACGGTATCAATTTCCATTTTTTTTTTTAAATAAAGAACATTCCTGTGTTTGATTTTTCTGTATTTGATGAACATTTACTTTCACTTCTACACTGTTTCACTGTTTAAATAAGTTGTTTTTTTACATTCTTTGATAAGTTTAATTTGATTTAATGATTACAAAATTCAGAATTTTTCATAACCTTGATTTAACGATATTTGAGTTTTGAAGGTAATGTGTCTATGCGCACAAAACAATCAGAAAAAGTGAGGTTAAGGTCAAATTAGAATTATTTTACAAAAACATAATTTGGTATATAATTGTTGAATTTTATTATTTTTTTTTTTTTTTTGGAATTTTCAATATTAGTTAAGTTTGAATCCATTTATTAGTTGAGATTTTTTGAACTCTGACCCTTTGAAAGAGAATAGATAAGAACTTATGTTAAAGTAACAATCATTAAAATAAAAGAAATTAACTTGAATCTTACCTTATCCACATCTATATAAAAATAAAAATTTTCAAGGTATTTTCATATATGTTATAATGTATATGTATATTTTCTCATATATGTTGTAATATATATATATATATATATATATATATATATATATATATATATATATATATATATATATATATATATATATATATATATATATATAACATAAAGAGTTCTTGTTAATAAAATGTAAACTGAATAACATGAAGTTTATGGTACAACAATGTCCGTTTTAAAAGAAATATTGTACGTAATACGTCCCAAAAGTGCTTTTACTGGACTCGCAGGCTTGCAGGGCTCGCCTATGGCTTGCCCTGCAATTTGCCTACTCGTCCAGTAAAAGACCACTTTCAGGACTTGTTACGTAAAATACTATTACAGAGACCTTACACTGGACCATACGAAGTTTTGAGACGTTCAAACAAAACTTTTGACATTTTACTTAAAGACAAAAGAGAAACAGTTTCCAGAGAAAGATTAAAACCAGCTTTTACTTGTGATTCCACACTAGAACATGATGAACATTTTAATTCAAAAATAAAATTAGAAGTGAAGACAAAACAGAACAGTGTGAGTTTTCAACAATAATTTTCAATTTAGGAGGGGGATAGTGTAGGGTATCCACCTGTATATTTATTTTTGTTTATTAGTAGTTATGTATAATGTTTTGGATACTTCATGTCAGATATATTTTTGAAGTAAAATAAAATATTATTTTTAATTGTAAAAGAGGATTATCTTTTCCTAAACGACTAAAGTTGTATGTAAATATTGTTCGAATATTAAAACTTATTCAAATAAATAAAGTCGGTTACTAACAAAAACTTTTTTTCTTAATCTAATGTAGGAACAATTAAAATTAAATTAACCATTTCGGTATTAAATAATAATATTCCATTAAGAATAGTTGGTAACTTATTAAATTAACTGAAATGGTCTTAAATATATTGAATTTTAGTTTAATTTGAAAATGATCGTTAATATGGCAACACGTAAAACGTTCATCCCTAAAAAAGGTTTGCATAGTAAGTATAAGAAATTGTTTCATTTAAGTTATAATCTTCGTATTCACAGACTCTTATATTTTTTAAGGTCATATTTATAAAAGTGCTTAACGGATTTTACAACTGCTAACAGTTCCCGCTGAGTTACACAGTAGTTCTTTTCAGCTTTCGAAAAAGTTTTGCTGAAGTATCCAACGACTCTTTTCTTACCATCTTGTGGCTGTAACAAGACGGCTCGAATTACTACATTGCTGACATCAGTGTTCAGAATAAGTTAACCGTCAGGAAGTGGATAAGCAAGAATAGGGGCCGACGTCAGCTGTTTCTTCAATATTTCAAACGCCTTTTGACCTTTCTGATCCCAACAGAAGGACTTGTCTTGTTCTGTCAAACGTGTCAAGGGTTTGGGGATGTCTCCAAAATTCTTGACATATCGTTGGTGATAGGAACAAAGATCCAAGAAACTTCGGAGCTGATGTTTGTCGATAGGAAATGGCCATTCTTGAACGGCTTGAATCTTAGCGGGGTCAACAGCAATGCCATCCTTGCTTACGTTATGTCCATAATAGTTGACCTGTCACTGAAACAAGTGGCATTTATTGTTAGATTAGATTTTTCTGTAATCTTTTAAATACTTCTTCCATGTTGGATAAATGGTGGCGCCAACCGTACAGCCCGTTGCAACTCGGTGTCTTAAAGACCATCCGTAAAGGTTTGGAACGCCAGGCACTCCAGGAAATCTTCCGCTGCATTTGGATACGCAAACTGTGCCATTCTTGCCTTTTCTGCCTCGAACTCCTGGATAGTTTCGCCATTTTTTTTGTTTTCGACGCTTTAACTGCATTCGGTATACCAGTTGTAGATGAGTTTGGTCATAACGCATCTGTAGACCATTCACCAATAACTCGAAATTGTCAGCTTCATCCGGTGTCAATAAATGCAGCCGAGCTATTGTTAGGGATATCTCCTGGGATGACCATCCATTCGCTCTGGTCGCTGCGTCGAATTATTTTAGGTAATTTGGCCAGGAAGTCTTCCCGTCGAAGGTCGGGGTTTTCATCGTCGTTTGTACCTGGGACGCCTCTCCGTTTCCTAGGCGTTTGAAGTCTACGTGGCAGGTTACCATCCTTTCTGCATATCCGTAGCCGTGGTGGATACCTTGGTTTCGGTGACAAGCTTCCAGTTCTCGTCTAAGATTCCCTATCTCGGACTGCACTTGCTGGTTGATCTCTTCTCGCAAGTTGGCCACTGGCTGATTTTGCTCGTCTCGCAAGCTAGCGACTTGTTGATTTTGCTCATCACGGAGAGTGCAGATTTCGGAGCGCAGGTGCTGAAAGAAGGAACTGGATAACTCTTCTGGTAGGGTAGACATCCGTTGTGATAGCAGGGACATATCTTCGCGCTGGTTGATTATCTGACTGAACAACTGGGAACAGTTGTGGTGTCTGTTCCTTTTGCTGGCTCGTCATTCATTGCAATAGCTTCTCTTCTAGCCGGGAAAGTTGTTGCGATTGTTCTTCTTGTTGGCTTGTCATTCGTTGATATAGCTGGAAAGGTTTAGATATGTTGTTGTTCCGAAATGACTTTTTGAATAGGATCTTCGATTTCCACAGCGTCAGGGTCCAGATTATTATTTAGGTAGTATTGACGCAACCTACTCAACAATACGGAATTGCTCCCAGTAGTTTCCAACTCTAATTCTTCGAGCTCTCTTCTGAGCTCAGCCACCAATAGTTTATTTATCTTATTTCAAGGCATTTTTGTATCTTCACCCCATACCTGACACCAATTTGAAACACTTATGGGGACTTTAACACAATTTATTCAACAAAATTGTAACAAGAACTGTGCTGGAATATGTCTAAACAGTTTTACATTGACAATGAACTATACGAACTATTTGAACCCCATTATATAGAACAAACGAATATTCTAGAGTTTGCGAGAACATGATCTAACCTACATACTCGAAATTTCTATAATATATAGGTAACCTAAAAACAGGCTTTAAGGTAAAGGTCCTTTTCTTATTGAGTTCTCCCGTTACAATATTTTCCAAATTTTAACCGGATGTTGGATGGCGGTGCCTACTGCTTCTTCATCTTTTTAATTTATTACCACCCACAAAGACAGTTAACAAATTGATATTTACTTTATAGATTATGCGATTTTTTTTGCAGATGATCCTTTACACTTTTTATTTCATTGGAGTCTTATAAATCAAATCAGATCTAACAGGTTACTGCAGATATTTATGGTCATACTAAATGCTTGTGTTGGTTTTGCATTTGTTATGATGACAGGATGGGAATTTTACAAAAACAGCTGGAGAGAATTAGCTCACAAGTATATAGTTAGTGTCGTAATTTTAATACAAGTAAGATAATAATATTTACTTTTATTTGTACACATATTTAGCCCATTCTTTTCTAACTTTTTGCTAATATATCTGAAATCTGATATTTCTTTAGTTCATGTCTTTTTCGGTCTTCTTCGTTTTCTGAATATTTTATTTACATATTTTTATTTTACGTGTCCCTAGCAACTCAATTGTCGTTGATCAATAAATTCTGACATTTCTTATTCTATCTTTCTGTGTCACTCCTTTTATTTATCTAAGTTATTTCATTTCTATTTCATTTGCTTTTCTGTCTTTGTGTCTTCCAGGACTCACATCCATACGGCAATATTGTATATTTTTCAATTATTTGTAAAGCTTTTATTTAAAGTGTAAAATGTTGACAACGCTTTGTCAAATCTTCTATTAATCTTTTTTCTTCTCCGATGTGTTCTATTTCTACCTCTAGTTATTGACCTAAATTTACCTGCTCTACTTTTTGTCTATGCTTAGTTATTGCTGATTTCCTTTTCTCTCGTTCATCTGTTATGCCCATGGTAGAAGCAATTCCACGTTTAGTCAAACTTGGATCTTTACGAACAATATGATAGACTTGCTCAATGATTTCTTGTGTTGTTGCACTTTTTGTACGTCCACTACGTGGTTCATCTTCGACGATTGTACGACTACGTTTAAACTTTAAAACCCATCGATGCACAGTAGGAAATGAAGGAGCAGATTCCTTTAACACTTTCACAATTTTTGTATGAATATCTGTTGCTGATAAACCTTTCAGAACAAAGAGTTTTATTACTGCACGATTTTCGGTTTTTTCCATTATAAAATACACGTCAACTTCAAATGGCTTGTAAACAAAAAATGAATTAACAAATCAAAATAGAATTTTTTGTGTGCTCAAATGGAAGATGAAATATTAAAATGCGTACAAATTTTGATTCCTTTACTGGTTAATAGGTGTCGCTTTCAAAACTTTGCTACCAACCCTAATTACAACTGTTGCGTCTTTACTGTATAAATACAAATCCTTAATGTAAAACTACTAATTTAACTATTACTGTATTATTCAGATAGTTGCAATTCCTATATTTTTGTGGATATTAAATAATCAGCTGTTGAAATATCGTAAAGTAATACTGACGCAATTCTGGTCCCTGGAATGTGCCAATGAAGAGTTATTTACAGCGATAAAATTAGAATGTAAAAAGATACGAATGGTATCAATAATACTAATTTTTAATACTATTACGTCTACCTTTTCTGAAATTACAATTTTGGGTAAGTATAACAAAATGCCAAATTCTTATAAACTAGAGAGCATAATTATAGCACCACCCCATATTTTGCAGTGTTTGTCTCCTTAAATCAATAGGAAGATCACAGGCAAGAATGTAAATATTTACATGGACTGCCGACAAGCACTACTGTCCTTGAATAGACGACTTATCACTTCCATTTAGTACTAGAATGTCACTCAACTCTAACTGAGGCCAGCCAGAATAACCTGATCACTCTGAACTGGATCAAAGGACATGGAAACTCTAAAGTCAATTTAGCAAGGAGGGCTGCGGGCTACAAATATGTTAGCTCTCGCCCATCTATCAACCTAGCAATGTCCGCTGTGAGGACCTTATCAAATAGCACTCTCACCATAACTCTATACAGTGCTGGGATAAAACAACGAACTGTAGACTGGCCAGAGAGTTATTACCTCATTCTGGCGAGGAAATAGCAAGAAAATTTAAGGCATTGACCAGACAAAGCCTCCGAACAGCTGTGATAATCTTAACAGGTCACTGCCAATTGCAACAACATCTCTTTAGGATGAAATTAGTAGAATCGCAGTTATGCAGAGGATGCGAACAAGAAGAGGAAACAGTAGAGCATATAATGTATGATTGCTCTGCTTTTTCTGAAATCAAAAGATCCGTGTTGGGCGAGTACTGGCTTACACCAGCCAATGTCAGAGAGATTCCCCTCGGGAGACTCATCACCTATTTTAAATCTCTAGGTCTGATGACAGCCTGAGGTGTGGATATCCCTACACAAGGCAAGCTGCACAATGGGCCAGTCCAGTGCCGGTAGAGCACTTGCTCACCTCTCTCCAAATTTCCAGATCCAGCACCCCTTAAACTAAAATGTTTAAGGACTTGGTAGGTAAGAAAATACGACAAAAGGAAGGCAAACCTAAGGTAAATTCTAAGTTTTATTGAATTAACGCAAAAAAAAACATGCAAATTATTTGGTACATAACTATAGCACCTATTAGTTAAAACTTAATTAAATCACTAACAAACAAAAATCAATAATGTGTTACATCTCCATTTTTACGAACTACTTCAAAAAATAGTCTATGTCTATTATTCATGCTGTCCAACAGCTCACTTAGGTAAGACTTCTCGCTCCAAGTTGACCCAAATCTTTTCTATGGCTGTTCTGAGTTGACGAAGACTACTGTACTTTTTATTATTGGCATACAATTGTCGAATATTCGAATACTTCATTGATACTTTGCTAACATGAATTCGAGCATTTTCTTAATGAAACTTATAATCAACGTTGTTTTCTGCTTTTTGTTGCGTATTGATGAATATGATAGAGTCAAAACTTTTGCTCTTGTAAATGCACCTCACACCATTACACGTCACGCCATTTGGAACTTATCTTCCGAAAAGGGAAAATTTTAGCTCTACAAGATCAGGAACTTAGGAGCAGGGAAGTTTTCTTAGCTCCTTTTCTTGTAAGTGCTTGTTAAACAATTTTAAGCAGAAATCCGTTCGATGAAAAAATGTATAGAATTTAATATCGAAAAAAACTATCATAGACAAAAGATTGTAATCATGTCAGATAGTCCAGCAGTCATCAAAGCTCTGAACTCGCACACAATCAGTTCAAAGATGGTCTTGGAATGCTTAGGCAAATTAAACGAACTAGGAGAGAATAACACTGTTACCCTCCTATGGGTTCCAGGACACATAGGAATAGAAAGAAACGAAACAGCAGATAAGCTGACAAAAGAATAAGCTGAAACCCCATAGTTGGGACCAGAACCATCTTTTGGAATCAGTCGTAGTACAATGTTAGAAAAACTAAGGAAAGAAACGGATAGCAAAAAATCCAAGTACTGGAACGATCTAGAAGGACTAAAGCAATCGAAAACGCTACTGGGAAACTATAACCAGAAGAGATCTTTCAGCTGTATTAACCTTATTAAGAAGAACTTCCGTATTATAACAGGAATATTAACTGGGCACTGCCGATTTAGAGGACAGATGAAGAAACTAGGATTGGTAGATGAAGCAAAGTGCAGATTCTTTAAGGTAGAGGATGAAACCTCAATGCACATACTCTCAGAATACATTACGTAATTCTAGGGTCAGATATCTAGGTCATCCAAAATAGAAAACTACCTAACTTGAAGCCTAACGATATCCTAAACTTTCTAAGAATAGAAGAGCTGCTATAAGTCTGAGTAAATATCAGAATTATAGCAAGAAAAGGGGGAAACAATAGATCTTATACGTCGCAGGTATATCTGCTATACCTAATTTGTTTATACATACATACATAAACAATTTTAGTTTAAGGGGACAAACACTGCAAAATATCTTTATTTGGTTAATTGTAGTCGAAATTTATAAACAACGTTATCTTGGAAATTACTGAATTTAAAATATGTACAGAAAATGATATTTTTTTCCAGGTGATGAAGAGAAGTGGCATTTTTTAATTTATCTGATATATAAGTTAGATGGTTGGAAAAGAACATTTTTGTTAATTATACATCCACCAATTTATGTGGTTTATGGTTATTTCATGGCCATACCGTTATTAATATTATTCTACATTATGAACCATATTAAGGTATTGATTACTTTGATTATCATTATCTCTCATTTATCTATTTATATGATTTTTTTTTAGTTTCAATTCTATGTTTTAAATAAATTTGTCGAGAAACTGCAAAAACCAGGCGATTTTTATGATCTAGATTATCAGAGATGGATTAAGAAACATTTGGAAACATGCATAAAAATGCACGTAAATATTAAAAGGTAACTTTTAAAATTTTTTAGAAAGCATACAAACAAGAATATATTAAATAGCAACCCGTCCCGGCTTTGCACGGGGATTAAAGAAAAATAACAAAAGCCAACAAATTTATTGGGTCAACGCTTCCCTGTAAACAATATTAAATGTTGTTTTATTTTCTGGCAGCAAAATAAATTGATTTTCAGGTGCTTCGACTCGCCTTAGGCGGTTGGCCATGAGGAAAACCGATCCCTACTAATTGGAAGGTTTGACCTTGAGACTTATTATTACTAAAAGCGAAAAATGTTTTGATAGGAAATTGAAGCGGTTTAAATGGATTTGGTAGATCAGTTGGGATCATCGGTATCTTCAGTGTATGAGCTAGTTGACCAGCTGGTGGTTCAGTTATATTGGTTGCTACAACTTAATTGTCCTTTAATTCCTTTATAAGTAGCCTCGTCCCATTGCACATGCTAAATTTGTGATATCTGTCGTGATTATGAAATAAGTTATTTTGATAAGGATTAATACCAAGATAAAAACTTTTAAAAAATTAAAAATTAGTTATTGTGACGTACCTAACTATAAGAGTTAGACATATGCTGTCGCGGCATTTTTTATAGGTATTTATATATTCTTCAAAATCGTAGTACATTATTTTAATCTATAATCAATAGTATTCTCAGCGCACGCGATGTAAGGATTTTAAGGTCATTTTTGGTTACATTAATGGCATTTTAGTAAGGATCCCTATTTTTTTTAAATGAAACATAGCCTATGTCACTCGGGAATAGTGTAGCTTGCCAACGGTGAAAGAACAAACAAACAAACAAACAAACAAACAAACAAACAAACAAACAAACAAACAAACAAACAAACAAACAAACAAACAAACAAACAAAAAAACAAACAAACAAACAAACAAACAAACAAACAAACAAACAAACAAACAAACAAACAAACAAACAAACAAACAAACAAACAAACAAACAAACAAACAAACAAACAAACAAACAAACAAACAAACAAACACACAAACAAACAAACAAACAAACAAACAAACAAATAAAAAATCAAACAAATAAAAAATCAAACCTTTCCTCTTTATAATATTAGTATAGATGACATTAAGGAGATATTGAAAAAATGTCGCATCCAGCAGGACTCGAACCTGCAACCATTAGCTCTACGCGCTAACGCTCTAACAACTGAGCTTTGAATACTTAGCCATCAAAACGACTATCGGTCGTTAAATTCAACTCATGTCACATGTGACACTTATTCACTTTCACCCTAAGCCATACAGCATGACGCCTGACATTAATGAGAGAGAGATTTTGTCAAATCAACAATTTAATCATCATCAAGATTCGTAAAAAAAAAACAATATGAGAATTCCTCAGATATGGTTAGAATCGGTTTGATGATCTGCAAAAATTTAGGATCAATTTTAATCATCATCAAATTTTTAGAATCGTCATAAACAGTTTCTGATTTAATTGAAACCAATTCAGCACGTTTAGACTAAATCGTGATGAGCTCTAAACCTTAAGAATCGCTTCTTTAATCCATTAATGTTCAAAAACAGTTTCTGGATCAATCTTAACCAGTTCTACTTGTTAATATACAATCCTGAAGAACTACAAAAGTTTAGAATCGATTTTTTTCAATTCAATAATCATCAGAAGCACCAAGAACATGATCAGAACTGCTTTCGTAACTCAGTTACACTTGATATTAGTCGATAAAAAAAATTTATGAATTAAAAAAAGAGAATTCTCAAAACAATCCTACATCTTAGAAGACTAATCAAGATCTCCTCATTTAATAAAAGTGTCCGTCGTCTTCCTTTCTAACGACGGCGACGCTTACATCAGGGAGAGATTTTCATTGGTTAACTTTTCATGTGTTATCGAAACATTCAAATTCGATTCATTAATCCATTAATGTTCAAAAACAGTTTCTGGATCAATCTTAACCAGTTCAACTTGTTTAGACACAATTCTAATGAGCGACAAAAGTTAAGAATCGATTTTTTTTTCAATTCAATAATCATCAGAACCGCCAAGAACATGTTCAGAACTGCTTTCGTAACTCTTGATGATCTCTAGAGCTAAGAATCATTCTATCACTTTTATATTATTCTGAGAGATTTTTTTATGTTTTACGAGGTAATAATTTAAATACTTTAAGGTGTTAGGCTAAATGAAAGGTACATAAGGGATACAGTGATTAACACCAAACCACTGCATCCCAACCAACATGCATACACAACAGGGAAATCTACCGATACGGCCCTACATCATGTGGTTGGTCAGATCGAGCGATCATTGGACAAGAAAGAGTCCACCCTGGGCGTATTCATAGATATCGAGGGAGCTTTCGACAAAACCACGTTCCCTAAAATAATGCACTCGCTTACTGATCGAAATGTACCTACAACAGTAAGCGGATGGATTCTCAGCATGCTCTCCATGCGTGCAATAGAAATAACTGTAAATGAAGTCAAGATACGAGGCAAGGTTACGAGGGGCTGCCCACAGGGAGGGGTTTTATCACCTCTACTGTGGAACATTGTTCTAGACAGCCTAATTCACCGCCTCAATGAACATGACAAAATCTATACAGTAGCCTACGCAGACGACATTGTTATTCTGCCAACAGGAAAGTTTGAAAGCACCCTTTGCGACAGAATGCAAGTGGCTTTCAGATTTTTAGAGACATGGTGCAAAAAACAATCGCTGTCTATTAACCCCAAAAAGACACAGATGGTTCTTTTCACAAAGAAAACGAAACCTAGGGGCTTAACGCACCCAGTCTTTTCGACGTTAAATTAAGCTTTGCTACAGAAGTGAAATACTTAGGTGTTATCCTCGACAGCAAGCTGACGTGGAACTCACACATAGAAAGCAGAGTTAAAAAAGCATTTATATCTTCTGAGCAATGCCGCCGAACCATAGGACAGACCTGGGGACCATGTGGATCTACACGGCAATCATAAGACCTATGCTAACATATGGTGCTGTCGTGTGGTGGCCTAAAGTGAAACAAACGACAGCTATCAAAAAATTAAACCAAATTCAAAGATCAGCATGCCTTTTCGTAACAGGAGCCATGCGAAGCACACCGACCAGCGCAATGGAAGTCATACTTGGTCTCACCCCCCTTGATATATTTGTTAAGGAGGTCGCATTGATGACCATGGTACGCTTTCGCACGGTTGGTATCAAACCTACTGTAGGGACTGGCACCTATAGGGATAGTCTGTGGAGGAAATCGATAAAAGTGATACCACTCTTACAGGCAGTCACGGATGCCGTCGCACCAAGATTTGTCTTTGACAAACCCTACAAAATATTAACAAACAAGACAGCAGACCCCAACGTAGTGAACGCTCTGAGCGTATATACGGATGGATCAAAAACAAAGCAAGGTGTAGGATGTGGAATTTACTCTAGATCCTTAAGCCTAAAAACAAAATGGGCTATAGATGGCTTGTCAAGTGTGGTTCAGTCAAAACTCACAGGCATAACCATAGCTGCAAAAGAATTAATCAATAGGAACATCACAGGCAGGAATATAAACATATATACAGACTGCCGACAAGCACTACTGACCTTGAATAGACCACGTTTCACTTCAAGTTTAGTACTAGAATGTCACCAATCTCTAACTGAGGCCAGCCAGAACAACGTGGTCACTCTCAGCTGGATCAAAGGACATGGGAACTCTAAAGGCAACCGCATTGCGAACAATTTAGCAAAGAGGGCTGCGGGCTACAGATATGTTAGCCCTCGCCCATCTACCAAGCTAACATTGTCCGCAGTCGGGGACCTTATCAAACAGCACTCTCACCAAAAATTTATACAGTGCTGGGATGAAACTACGAACTGTAGACTGGCCAGAGAGTTATTACCTCATCCTGGCGAGGAAACAGCAAAAAAATTTAAGGCATTGACCAGACAAAATCTCCGAACAGCTGTGGGAATCCTGACAGGTTACTGCCAATTGCGACAACATCTCTTTAGGATGAAACTAACAGAATCGCCGCTATGCAGAGGCTGCGAACAAGAAGAGGAAACAGTAGAACACATTATGTATGACTGCTCTGCTTTTTCTGAAATCAGAAGAACCGTGTTGGGCGAGTATTGGCTTACACCAGCCGATGTCAGGGAGATCCCCCTCGGGAGCCTCATCACCTATTTTAAATCAATAGGCCTGGTGACATCCTGAGGTGAGGATATCCCTACACACGGGAGGATGCACAATGGGTCATATGTGGCCTCAGTGCTGGCTGAGCACTAGCTCGCCCCTCCCAAATTTCCAGATCCAGAGAAGGTGTTAGATTTGAAATTTAAATATCTAATTATGCCTATACGCCTTGGTACCGGGAGCCGAAAAATTGGCCGAGAACACTATGCTGACGGACGATTTGCCTAATGCAATTGGCCGACGGGAATATGCGCCAAATGGAAAATTCGCCGATGGTAAATTTGCCGACAAACAATTTGCCGACGGAAGATTCGCCGACAATATTAAAATTGATGGTTTATTTTATGGGTATAAAAGTTCTGAAGTTCATATAGACTTCGATCACGTTGGATGCTTTTGACAAATTTCCATATATGTTGGGTCTGCAGAAACTTGTGTTTCAAACACTCGATGCCAGCATTCTATCGAGTTGTTCGTTTTTGGTATTCCTTATGTCTTCAAAGTAGTCTATAATTAGCTGTGCTTCCTCAGATAGCATATTTTCTTCACATATCGCCTCAAATGCCTTAATTAAATCCTTTTTAGGTACAAATGCTAAAGCTGGCAGTAACTTCAGTTTAACTGCAAATTCCGCATCGGTTTGATATTGGTTTGTTAAACCTTCTGAGTTTTTCTAGAAATACATTGCGAAAAGCGGGAGAAACATCATCGGTGTTTTGAGGTCGGAAATTCCGGAGCAAAAGCACCGATTATAGTTTCAAATTCTGTTATACCTGTATTTGGTGAGACTCCAGGCATAAATTCTTTTAACTTTTGCACCAAACGAATGTAATTATCCAACTTTATTTCATACAGAAAATGTGAGATAATAATAACGAAGTCTATAGAGACAAATATTGTGCATAAAATCTGTAAAATAATTTCTTATACCTTTAAAATAAACCATCAAATTTAATATTGTTGGTGAATCTTCCGTCGGCAAATTGTTTATCGGCAAAATTACCATTCGGCGAATCTTTCCGTCGGTCAATTGTATTCGGCAAATCGTCCGTCGGCAAATTGTACCCCTCTCTTTTACTGGGTTTAGGCGCGGGAAATTTTCATTGATAGGCCAAAGTGGAAAAACTCAGTTGGTTATGTAACCGAGTAGATTTAATCTCAGACATTTTGCATGTTGTTGTTTTTTATTTTTGAGTAGTCTTTCGATGCAAAATATATTAACGTTATTGTTGTTATTTTTTTTTAGGACAAACAAATATCTCTTTAGGTGGTTTCCATACGTAACAGTTTTTTTTATGGTTATAGCGCTAATTTCGTTTGTTGCTCCAGCTTATTTTATATTCGAGGTAAGTATTAGGATAAAAAAATCGTTTTTTTTTTTTAATATAGGTTTATGGTTTGTTTTATTTTTGTTGCATATTTAAAAAGTCTTCCTATTGCTTTGAAGATGATTAGCACTAGTGTATAAAATTTCTTTGTTGATAAAATTTTCAGTGGAAGTGAAATTGGAAACTTTAAAGATCTATTGTGAACACCCATCATTTATATTGGATGGGATTAGAGCACCTTGTATAGCCCTGCCCTCTTATAGCATTCACAGAGGCCTCTCCACGTAACTTGGAGCAGCCGGTTTCTCCTCTTCCAATACTAAATACCGCGTTCTTGTAACTCCTTCACATTGGCATAGGACAGGAAATGTGGTTTCCTTCTCCTCTTGGTAGTATCAACAGATGTTTTTATCTGCCAAGTTCAGTTGACCCAGGTGTTTTCTGAGCCGACAATGTCCTGTCAAGAGACTGACAATCATTCTGGGATCGTTTTGCTTTTGTGATGTCAGCTTTGCAGTAAATTTTGTCATTTTATGTTGCTTGCCGGGTGATCTTTTCCACGACACCTGAGCCTTCTCTAGCCTCCATTTCCCAATAGTTGCCTTTCTGAACGTGTGAGCAACTCACCGAATGGTTTCGGGTCAATCATTGGGATATTAGCTCCCGGACCAATTCATCAGCCCCGAAACCCTGAGTGTCTTGCCAGTGTCAGAGTATTCTGAGTTGCGACACGTGTCAGCTCCCTAACGCAGTCTCACACCAGCTATGAACTTGGTGTGCAGAGACTACCGCCTTTAGAGCTGCTGGTCTGTCCCAGTATATGACTACGATTTTACCCATTATAATTTGACTCCATTGCACATTGTAGCATACGTACCTAAACTGAATTGTACTTATATCATATGTGCCCTACTATACATACCCAAGCATGTGCCATTCTCAGTCTTTGAACAAACTGTATACCAGCTTGACTTCCCTTGAATTGGTGGGCAATTGTTTCATGAATCTTTTTTCAGTAATTATATTATTCGATAAAGAATTTTTATGAATTAAAAAAAGGGAGTCTTCAAAAACAGTCTTACATCTTAGAAGACTAATATTAAAATCTCCTCATTTAAAAGTGTCCGTCGTCAGACTTTCTAACGACGCTTACTTCAGGGAGAGATTTTCATTGATTAACTTTTCATGTGTTATCGAAATTTTCAAATTGGTTCAAAATAGCGCTTACTGGAAAGAGACGAAGGCACTGTCGGTATGGAGATTAATGTTCGGAAATTTAATAAACTTAAAAACAATATCGTTATAAGAGATCTCAATAAATTTAAACATACCTAATATCGAGTTTAGACGATTTATTTGGTAGTGATGAAAAAGGGAAGGAGGGATTCAGATTAGTGAGCAAATTTTTTGGCAAATAAATTTTTACCTTATTTACAGAATTTTAATTTCATTATAATTTTTTTCTAGAAAATCAGTCCAAAGAGCAATTTTAGAATGTTATTTATACTAATTACTTGCATCATTCAAGAATGTGTAACTTGTTTTTACTGTCAGCATGTGACAGATGAGGTACGTTATATCTGCATATTATAAACTAGTTAAAATATTTATGTAGAGTTTGCAATTTACTGTACTATAATTTATTTCTTTGGTTGCTATATCTATAAACAAAAGAGCACAAATCAAAATATGAAATTTAATATATGCAATGATGCACAAACTGAATAAAACATGAAGTAAGTTTCAGGTCGAAATTGGCAGTTTAGACGTCGCTATAGTTACTTTTTTCTTTTCTCTTTTTTCTACCGATAAATTTTTACAAAATTTCCGGTTTTCCTGCAGCTAACAGAAACTTTACATTATATTCGCTGTTGTCTTTCATTTTCCCATAAAGATCAAGTAAGTTTCAGTTCGAAATTGGCAGTTTAGATATCGCTATAGTTACTTTTGTAGTTTCTCTTTTTTCTACCGATAAATTTTTACAATATCTCTGGTTTTCCAGCAGCTAACAGAAACTTTACAATATATTCGCCGTTGTCTTTCATTTCCCATTAAGACCAGGTAAGTTTCAGTTCGAAATTGGCAGTTTAGATGTCGCTATAGTTACGTTTGTCGTTTCTCTTTTTTCTACCAATAAATTTTAAAAAATTTCAGGTTTTCCAGCAGCTAACAGAAATTTTACATTATATTCGCCGTTGTCTTTCATTTTCCCATTAAGATCAAGTAAGTTTCAGTTCGAAATTGGCAGTTTAGATGTCGCTATAGTTAGATAGATAGATAGATATTTTTGGGGTTGGCTGTTAGCCTATATCACTGCGACCTTTGCAGATCTATTGTGACCACCCATTATCTGTGGAATAGGATTAGAGCACCTTGTCCAGCTCTGCCCTCTTAATGAGACTTAATAGCCTTGACAGTGGCCACTCTGCATAACTTGGAGCAGCCGGTTTCTCCTCTCCCAGTACTAGATACCGCGTCCTTGCAAGGCCTTCACATTGGCATAGGACATGAAATGCAGTTTTCTCTTCCTCTTGGCAGTATCGACAAATGTCTTCATCTGCCAAGTTTAGCTGACTCATGTGTTTTCTGAGCCTACAATGTCCTGTCAAGAGACTGACAATCATTCTGACATCATTTCGCCTTTGTGATAGCAGCTCTGCAGTAAACTTCGCCGAGTATCCCTTTATGAAGAGTTTGGCTTGTCGCTTGCCCGGTGATGTTTCCCACCACTCCTGGGCCTTTTCTTGCCTCCATTTCTCAATGGCTGCCTTTCTGAATGTATTAGCAACTCCGCCGAATGGTTCCGGGCCAATCATTGGAGTTATAGCTCCCGCACGGGCCAATTCATCAGCCTTCTCATTGCCCCGAAACCCTGAGTGTCCTGGTATCCATGCCAGTGTCAGAGAGTTTTGACTAGCGGCATGTGTCAGGGCCCCAACGCAGTCCCACACCAGCTGTGAGCTTATTTGTGTTGAGACTATCGCCTTTAGAGCTGCTTGGCTGTCCGAGTATATGACTACGATTTTACCCGTTATACCCTGACTTACGATCTCCGTTGCACAGTGTTGTATGGCCGTTACTTCAGCCTGAAACACTGTGGCATACGCACCTAGACTTAGTTGGATTTTTATCCTGTGTCCTCTACTGTATATACCTGACCCTGTGCCTTTCTCAGTCTTTGAGCCATCGGTATACCAAATTGACTCCCCTTGGATTGGGGGGCCATTGTTCCATGAGTCCCTTTCCAGTATTTCTACTCGAAAGTTTCTCACAAAGTTATACCTGGGGAGTATCCTGTCCTGAGGCATACTCATTATTTGATCTGCCTTAACCCTATTGTATAACTCTGCTTGCTTTTTACCTTTTAATAAGGTAATGGGCGCCTGGCCTTGTAGCAGTCTGTGAGCAGTTGCCATAGCCTCGCCCTGAATGTAAATGTGCAATGGTGGTAGGTTGAGTAAAACCTGTAGTGCGTCCGTTGGGGCGGTTCCCATGGCACCTGTAACATTTATACATGCCTGCCTTTGAATGCTTTCCAGTTGCCTGATCACCCCGGACTGCTGCGTTCTGCTCCACCACACCACCGAACCATAGGTTAACATTGGTCTAATGACTTGTGTATACAACCATAGGTTCATTTTGGGGTTCAATCCCCAGTTCTTGCCACACAATTGTCTACACCTACCAAGGGCTATTGTAGCTTTATGTGTGACCTTTTGAATGTGTTGCTTCCATGATAGCCTCTTGTCAAATACCACACCTAGGTATTTGGCCTCTGTGGCCATTGGAACCAGCACGTTATTGAGCGTTATTGGTTGTAAGCCTTGTAACGCTCTTTTATTGGTGAATTGGACAATTGATGCTTTTTGTGGATTGACTGTTAGGCCTTCATCCTTGCACCACTTGTACACCATATTCATTGCGGACTGCATCCGCTCTGAGACTGTGCCCAGAAACTTCCCCTGAATGATTATAGCCATATCATCTGCGAAGCCTAGGCAGTGAAGGCCTTCATTGAGGAGTTTCTTAAGGAGGTCATCCACAAGTGCTGACCACAGCAGAGGCGACAGTAACCCTCCCTGCGGACAGCGCCTTCCCACTGTTGCCTTAATGGACGCCTCACCTAACTTGGACACTACGATCCTATGCGTTAGGTTAGCATACACCCATTGGCATATTAGTGGGGGGACTCCTCTCCTTGAAAGTGCGTCGGTTACTGACTCGGGTCCCACATTACTGAAGGCTCCTTCGATGTCAATAAACGCCGCTAGGGCTACTTCTTTGTCTTCAATTGACTTTGATATTAGCCTGTTTAGGTCATCCAGCGCTAGGTCTGTGGATTTTCCCCGCTGGTATGCATATTGACGATCACTTAATGGATTCACCGTTAAGATTTCGTCCCTTATATATCTATCGACCAGTTTCTTCAGCGTTTTTGCTACGAATGACGATAGACTTATCGGTCTGTATGACTTGGTTGTTTGGTCCGTCATCCTCCCCACTTTAGGGAGATATAGGACTTCCACCTTCTGCCACACAGCTGGTATAAATCTATAGGCCAAACAAGCCTTAAAGATTTTACACAGATGTGTTATAATTACTTCCAGCCCCTTCTGGAGTAGGGCTGGGTATATTCCATCCATTCCCGGTGTTTTGAATGGACGGAATGTGCTGATAGCCCATCTGATTTTTGCAGGTCTGGTTATTTCGGTAGCTAGCTTCCAGTCATCCCTTGATGGCCTTACTGGCCTTTGACCTTGGCCTGCGCTATCCGTTCCCGCTTCCATAAACCGTGAGCCAGGAAAGTGTGCCAATGTTAGCATTCTTAAACTTTCCTCCAACGTTTTACTGTATGATCCGTCCTCCTTTTTAAGAAGGCCGACCTCTTTCGCTGTACTATCCTTAGCCAGGACCTTGTCGATTCTTGAACATGCGGGGATCGTTTGGACTTCCTTGCAGAACCTCCTCCAGGAGTCTCTTTTGGCTTTTCGGATTTCTTTATTGTAGAGCGTTAACTTTTGTCGATACTCTTCCCAGTTATGAACGGTTTTGGCCTTATTAAACAGCCTTCTCACCTGAGCCCTAAGCTTCTGTAGGTGTTCGTTCCACCAGGGAGTGTTTCTTGTGTACTTTCTTGTCTGTTCCGGGCAGCTTTCACGATAAGCCGACACAATAGCCTCGCTTACCATGTCCACCTCCCGGTCCAAACCAGACACGTCTCTTATTGACACCGTTCTGTCCTCGAGATTTTCATTGAGGGAATTTACATAGTCCTCCCAATTCGTTCTCCGTGGATTTCTGAACGTGGTCTAAATAATTTTGGGGGTAACAATATTGAACCTAACATGCCTGTGATCCGACCCAGACGGCTCGTCCGAGACATGCCAGTTTTCAATCTTGTCGTAGATGTTGTTTGTGCAGAGGGTCATATCAAGGACCTCCCTGCGCGAAACTGTTACAAACGTTGGCTTTTTGCCTCTGTTTAATATCTGTAAGCTATTACTAAGTATAAATTGTAATAGATACTCACCTCTACCTCTAGACCTTTAGTCTTCTAAGGATGCGGTCGGCATCGAGCCTTACCCCATCCTTATCTGGTATGTACACGGTGCATGTACACGGCTTTGGGATGTCTGTCCTGTCCTTGGCCTGGAGGGTTGCGCCTTCCCAGGGTTTAAGACTTGGAACTACATCCTTTAGCCATTGTGCACTCGCATCATCTGCACATGTGACCAGCAGAAAACCCGGCCTCATCTTGCACTGGTCCAGCCTTACTTGCGGGCCGTCTTCCGGTATATCCTCCAGTGCATTTTCAATTGCTGATTCTACTACCTTAAGCCTTGTAGGATATAGCTTTTTTCTGGGTATCCAGCTTCTACAACTGCTACCCTTACAGCTGTCAAGGCCTCTTTAAAAGACCTTCCCTCAATATTCCTCTTTTTGAGGTGTACCTCGGGAGGTGTACTTTTATCGGACCTTGACCACTTTTTGGAGGTGCTGGGCTGTTGGCCTTTCTGCTTAGGAGTTACCTGTGCTGTAGGCTTTGGCTTCTCCTTCCTATCCTCCTTATTTTCGGTCTTACCCTTTTCTAGAGACTTCCTGAAGTTGTCTCTTATCACCTGGCGTTTTGCCTCGGCGAATTCGAGACCTTCCTTCACAAGTCTCCGTACCTTGTTCTTTGAGGTACCCGATAGTCGTGCCTGGATAACTTCCTCGGTCGACATTAGGTCAATATCTTCCTCCGAATTGACCTTCAGACTGCCCTTTCCCACTTGCCTTTCGGCTTGTGGTTTCTGGGCCTTTGCCTTTTCCACCTGCCTTACAGCTTCTGGTTTTGGCCTCTCCGCCTTTTTAGCTTGCCTTAGTTCACTCTCGGTATAGGTCGAATTCACTCCCAAATTAATATGCATTAATGGGGATTATGTTTCAGAAATTGAAGCATTGTTGCCAAATAGTTATTTTTATCCATGAAAGGACGGTAAGATGGTTATTTATTTTAAAAAAGTTCGAAAAAAGTAAATAGGTCTTATGCATACTTTTAATAATAACCAGAAAAGTATCTAGTTGTACCTACGTGAGGATTATTGCATAAATTATTTTATAGGTGGACACTTGAAAAGAAAATTAGATTTTAAAATGTAATTTAATTTTAGTAACTTTAAAAATTTGAAAATATCAATGATTTAAAGGATCATCTTATTCATGTTTTTATCTAAAAATCATATCTAAATAAGGTAGGTACCTCGAAGTTGCAATTAGTAGTCCCTTTCGAAAATCTAATAAACAATAAGAAGGATTAACAGCAGATTATTTAGAGTTGTTTATTTAGAAAGTTGTGTTGGGGGGAGGGTAATTACAATAAGAAAATATCATTCCAAAAAGGGAGGAGTTAAATAGAAATATTAGGTATAAACCCTTAAGATTTTTCACTTTTAATAGTTGCACATAGAAAATTTGTTTAGAACGAAGAAAGTTGTTTTTAAAGTTATTTATAGTGTATATAATAAAAGTTTACAATGGAGGCTTCAATAGTTAAAAGTGAAAAAGGCAAAGACATCTTAGTTATCAACGGTTATAAATTTGCTTTTCACAAGTTGTTAGCAAAAGACACTTTAAAAAGATGGGCTTGTACGTCCAGGAAACCGCCGTGCAAGGCATTTGTTAAAACTAAACTAGACAGTGTTGAAGTGATAGAATCTTGTTTAAACCACAACCATGACAATATATCTAAAGAAATTCTAAACAGACAAACTGTAAGCAATTCAGTGAAACTTAAAGCAGTTGAAGATGTTTCGGCAAAACCAATGGGTTTAATCAGAAAGGAGGTAAGAGAGTCTCAATGTGAAACTATTACCACTTGTGACGTCAAAAGAATTAGAAAAAATATGTACCTATGTTGCTAGATCTCAAACTGCACCAAAACTTCCTAAAGATATCTTTGAATTTCATAATTTATTAAATTCTGTAGAAACAAAAACTAATAGAGGTGAACGTTTTCTTCTAAAAAATGATGAAAAAAATCATTTAATCATGTTTTCATGCGAAAGTAACTTTCTTTCTTTAACAGAAATTTCTGAATTGTATGTTGACGGCACTTTCGAATATTGTCCCAAATTTTTTTTACAGTTATTTACCATTCATGGTTGCAAAAATGGTCATTATGTTCCTCTAGTTTTCTTTCTTTTAAAAAATAAAAACACTTCTTCATATAAATTAGCTTTTCGCTATTTGAAAGAAGAATTCCTATCTGTTACCGGTCACTACTTCTTCCCAAAATTCATAACTGCAGATTTTGAAGCAGCTATACATAAAGCAATTCGAGAAGAATTTCCAACTACAGAAATTAAGGGATGCCTGTTTCGCCTAGGTCAAAGTTGGTATAGAAAAATTCAGCAGTTAGGTCTTGCCAAAGGGTATCAATTGAAAAACGGTGCAGAAACAGAGGTAACTAAATATCTAACTTATATATTTGGTTTACCATTTCTTAAAGCAGAAGACGTTGGGGACTGCTTTGCTCTAGATATCGTTTCAATTCAACCAGAAAATGAAAAGTTGGTCAAATTTAATGACTATTTAGTTGAAACGTATATAGAAGAAACATCAGCATTTCCTCCTCACATTTAGGCTGAAAACTCTTCGTCTTTGAAAAGGACAACAAATGCATGCGAGTCTTTTCATTCTCGTTATAATGCATCGTTTTACAATGCACATCCAAATTTGAACCAGTTTTTAAATGTTCTTGTAGATTTCCAACTAGATACTTATATTAAGCTTCAAAGTATTAATACCGTCGTGAAAGTATACGATCGGAAAATATTATTAAGAAAAAACTTTATAGAAAATAATATAAGGAAACTACAGAACGGCCGCATAACCAATTTTCAATTTATAAAAAATATTTCTTTTAAATGTAGAATTTGATAGATGTTTTTGTATAATTATTTATATCAGTAAAATCTTTAAATCATATTTTATTTCTAAATTTTTGTAAGTCTTTACATTATTAAATAAGAAAGTACCTAGTATTAAGTAAAAACTTTATAAAAAATATTTCGTTTAAATGTAGAATTTGATAGATGTATTTGTATACTTATTTATATCAGTAAAATCTTTAAATCATATTTTATTTCTCAATTTTTGTAAGTCTTTACATTATTAAATAAGAAAGTACCTAGTATTAAGTAAAAACTTTATAAAAAATATTTCTTTTAAATCTAGAATTTTATATCTACTTGTATTTAGATAATTATTGTATATATTTTTATAAGTAATTACATTTTTTTTCTGAATTTTTAATTTTTTTTAAATTTAAATGTAACGTGCCTCGTCAACTGGGTCATTGGACTTGGACATAAGAATATAAACAGTTGAATTAAGATTAAAATATAATATGTAAGATAAGTTAATATTTAAAGAAATTTTCATTTCTCATTATTTTCTTCCTTTTTTGCAAGGATTCGAAATTTTCTGTATTTTTTATATAAAGTTTGTATACATAATAAAAATTTTAATAATAAGTGCTTAGCTTCTGTTTTATTTTAAGAACCAAAAGAACTTTGACGAAAAACCATACCAAATGTTACGTTGAAAAAAAGATTTGGCAACAGTGTTTAGATTTTAAGGTATCATAAATATTGTTTCTAATTACGGTCTGGGAGTGAATTCGACCATCACCTTTTTGGTAGCCAGGTAATATTTATATTTTGGGAGTGAACTCGTCTCCGCCGAATTACGTTTGTCGTTTCTCTTTTTTCTACCGATTAATTTTAGAAAAGTTCAGGTTTTCCAGCAACTAACAGAAACTTTATATTATATTTACTGTTGTCTTTCAGCTATTAGTAGTATGTTTACACCTTAAATCAGGATATGTAAACTAGAAAGAGAAAGCATTAAAGAGAGCAACTGGTACACTCACGGGTGAGATGATAGTTGGTCTCTTGATTTTTCTCTCTTTCTAATATATATTCCAAATAACGTACATCGCACTCGCATGCTATCTCTAGAAGTACATGCTCTAATCAAAGGCGTTTATTCATTTCCAAATAGACTACATACCGATTACAACATTTATTGTTATTTATTAAATTTCTTGAGGAAAATATTCTAATTAATACTTATTTTTAGTCGGAGATTTTACGGAATAATTTGTTAAATTCCAATTGGGTCAACTGGAATGAAAGTAATAAGAAAACATTAATTATTCTACTAATTGTCACTTCAGATTTTGTTAAAATTTCACGATATGGAGTTCCAAATGCTGGTCATTCTTTAATCTTTACGGTAAATATGTATTAATAAACAAAATTAATAATATCTATAAAAATGACCAACAATTTATACTGATATTTATGAAATATTTTAGCTATGGAAAACAGGATATACAATGCTTACTTTGTTTATTAACCTTAGTATATAATAGTTTGCACTTAAAGATTGATTACATATGTAGTACCTAGGTTAATTATAAGGATATATAGTAAGAAAATGTTGAGTGTTTTTTAGATAAATTTTTTTTACCTGCAATAGTGAAAGATTCTAGATTTTATGGTTCTGACCTAATTTAGGTAATAAATGCTTATTTTGATTGGGCAACCGTCACTTTCGAATCAAAGACACTTTTTCATCAAATGCATAAAAATGTTTTTTGTTGCAAAAATCTTAGTGATAGAGGAAGGGCACCAAATAGGTATTGGATAGTTTTTGTAAAAAGCAGTTTAGTATATAATATTGTTTAATTTGCCACGTACTTTTAATAAAAATAAAATCAAATTTTGAAAAATTATTCGAATTGTTTAAATTGAAATTTCCAACTCCAGCTGAGATCGGTTAGTGGTCTTCTCTACTGGCAAATTATACCCAGCTCAGCCGTAGAGGGTAAGTACAAAAAAAAAGTAAGTCGCGCCACCGATTTAGACGGTACAAATCGGAAACCCCTGTTGTTCCAGGCACTGACCTACCTCGCTGGAGATAAATAAATAAAGAAAGAATCTCAATCAAAATTATTAATTGAATAGGTGAGGTGAGTGGGTGATTGACTGAGTAAGACACCAAAATAGATCTATCTCGTATATTCACTATGATAAAAATCAACTATAAACCTCACAATATATATAGTGGTACGTAAATATATAAAAAAGAAATATTGCCACACAACTAATGGCACACAAAGCAAGAGTGATCACCCTAAGATTAAAAAAAAATTACAAGGTATTACATACGCAAAAGAAAAAAAACAATATCTACATATATATATATATATATATATATATATATATATATATATATATATATATATATATATTGAGATGATATGAGTTACTATGCTATATTAAATAAGTACATATAAAGAAAATTAATGGAAATAGAGAAAGGAAAATATTCTTATTCCAAGGCAGAGTGCAAATGCAGTAAATTTGATATAATTTATCATCATCTTCTTCACAATTCCTAAAAAAGAAAAATAAAACAAAATAAGAAATCAAAATATACAAGTACATCTAAGAGATATTTATTTTCAAAGATTCAATATAATTTAATCTATAATATATAAAATTTTAATGATCATGTATTAGATAGATAATAAAAGTAAATATTTAAAAGTTGATAAAGTTTACAATACTTTGGTAATTAAAAATAATCTTAAATCAGTTAGAATAGAATTAAATTAGAAAATTAAATGACGAAATATGAGAATTCATAAAAGAAATATTAAAAATTTTTACTTACTTTCAAAACACACAAGTTTATTTTTCAAGCCATATTGTAATTTATTATAATTTAACTTCCAAAAGAAAAATTCTGAAAATAGAAAATATTAGTTTATAGTTATAGCAAATTTAAAAAAAAAAGAATGATTATTGTGTTCAATTTGAATAATGAATTAAGAATTAGATTGTTTGTAATTTCATTTGAAATAATTAGTAGGCGAATAGGTAATATGAATGTATAGTTTAAGTTTGTTTAAAAATGCAGTTGTTTAATTGTTGATTTTGGAAGTTCTCTCTTGTTTTCGACCTTCTGAAGAGAAAAGATGTAATAAAGTTTGCTCCGTTAAAATTTAGATTTTTTTTCAAAATACTTATAAAAGAAAGTTTAAAAGTAGTCAAAAGTGTTAACAAAACTACAAGGAAGTTCCTGATAGCATCTGGTAAGAAGTAAAATCTATTTTTATGAAGAAATAAATGTTAGAAATTGTATGCTGAGCAATTCATTGATATAAATGCTTCCTGAATTAATTTAACGAAAGTAAAACCAGTTTCTAATAAGAAAGAAAATTATTAGTTTACTTACCATTTGATGCAAGAGCTGTTTGTTTCCTGATTAGAAGAAATTTTGTTAGTCAAAATCTCTAAAGTGTCTGTATATCATTGCTGTCCTGGGAAATGGTGGATTCTTATTGAAAAGGATATCCTGAGCCTTAGCTGTCCACAGAGAATACAAGATCTTCATAATACGGTATCAATTTCCAATTTTTAACAATAAAGAACTTTCGTGTGTTTGATTTTTACGTATTTAATGAACATTTAATTTCACGATACACTGTTTCACTCTTTAAATAAGTTATTTTTCATTATTAGATTAGTTTAATTTGTTTTAAAAGTTACAAAATTCAGAATTTTTCATATCATTTGATTTAACTACATTTGGTTTTTGAAAATAGTGTGTAGAAGCTCACAACACTATAAGAAAAAGTAAGGTTAAGGTTAAGGTACAGTCATCGTTCAGAAAACATAATTTGGTACATGATTGTTGAATTTTACAATTGTTTTGTTGAAATTTTCAATACTAGTCGAAGTTGAATCTATTTATTATTTGAAATTTTGAATTCTGACCCTGAGAAGGAGAATAGCCAGGAGCATATTTTAAAATAATAATATTTAAAATAAAAGAAATTAATTTGAGTCTTACCTTCTTCAAATTTATATTAAAATTTAAAATAAATTCAAGGTATATATATATATATATATATATATATATATATATATATATATATATATATATATATATATAAGAGTCGGAATTAATAATTCAATTTGGCTTATCTTTAACTACGCTTCTCCAGCGCAGATGCTTTTGATGAGAGGCTTCCTGTAATAGCCTCACTGTTTGGGTAAAGGTGTCAGGCTGCGTTGTTCCAGATTAATACACCAGGACCAAGAATGATGAACCAGTCCAAAGGCTATTGTTCCAAAATTATAACCCAAGCCAGAGGAAATGTTCGCCAGGTCCAAGAAAGTGTTCGCCAGGTCCAAGAAAGATTAGCCAGGACCAATATTGTTCAGCCAAGACCAAAAATGTTCGCAGGCCCAAAAAAAAAATTAGCCAGGCCCAAGAACGTTCGCCAGGCCCAAAAACCCCTTTATGTAATTAGGGGTTAAAGCAGTCAGTCTGACGATGTTTATTCCCACAACACCCTGTATCGTTTTTTTCGTAATCCTATTTCGGCAGTCCACGAATCCACGTATCGAAATTTTTAGCATATCATTCACGTAAATTAACCAAATAAAAATCCCACAAAATGGAAATAGCCAAGCCTACCCACAAAAAAAAGAAAATATCACCAAAGGAATATTCACCAAATGAGGCTTAGGCTATTGATAGTGTTAGCATTCAAAATCCTATTAAAGCGACCACGATGGGGTCAGAATAAAATGCACACACTGTATGGCGTTTCACTGAATAAATTCACTAACGATTTATCAGCTGTTGATTCGTAGACGCACAAATTGTAAAAGGAAGAACTTTATGCGTATTAGAACCGAAAAATTCACTCTACCGAAACTTCCGGGGGGGGGGGGGGTTAGAAGTGCGTTTTGTTGCCAACTCGATTTATTATTAGAATGACAAATTGAATATTAAATATACAGGGTGTCCCAGAATTAACTACGGAAACTTCGTATACGTATTCCTTGATGACAAATAAGTAGGGTCTTTCCTATAAAAAAAAATTTTTTAGAGACTCCTGTCAGAGTTATAACCCTTTAAAGAGGGGTGGTAAAATACGGTTTTAATTTAATATCTTCTGATTGGTCCAAGATAAAAAATTAAAAATTTGGGTGAACATCATTTTTATAAAGACGCATTTCTGCTGCCACTTTTCACCTGCCCTACCCCATTCTAAGGGTGCAAATCAAGGAACCCCTCTTAATAGTTTTTTTGTAACTTTCTTAGCAATTAATATTTGCAATAACAAAAAATTATTTTAGGAAGTTTTGATTATTTAGAAACTTTTTTGTTCTCTGTCGTTTTTTGCTAAATCGTTTCGGTTTGGAGTAAAAAAATAAAAAGTAGGACCATGTCAATTAAGTATCGTGTATCGCGATCAAGTAGCGCACATTTTACCACCCCTCTTTAAAGGGTTATAACTCTGACAGGAGTCTCTAAAAAAATTTTTTTTATAGGAAAGACCCTACTTATTTGTCATCAAGGAATACGTATACGAAGTTTCCGTAGTTAATTCTGGGACACCCTGTATAATCATGCCAAAATTAATTTAAACTTAATAAATTATATTTACTAATTATTAGATAAATCACGAAGAATCAATATTTGCTAAATTAGTTATTATATTAGCTGATTAACGCATAAACTAAGGTCACGGAAATTTCTTCAGACGTCAACTAGAGGTCGCTCGCTGGATCTATAGTGTGGGAGTTGTTATCTATCTCACTCCCTTTTCTTGCTTGCTCTCTCTGATTCCAGAGAGTTGGCAACACGGTATATGTCAAGACTGTCAAGGTCAATAATAATGATGTCAAGAAGCCGTGAATGTAACGCACATTTTTTATCACATACTTTGTTTAAATTATTAGTGGAAATAAAGAGTGTTATGGTTCTTCAACGTGTGTTATTTGATTAGAGTTAGATGAACGACCCTCTGAACCCCACATTGGTGACCCGGACGTGACATTGGTGTGTTTTTCACAAATTGAGTGCTTCATATTTTAATGTTCACCATCCCGGCGAACGTAGCAGACATCGGGACAGTTAATCCATTGTAAACCTGGCCGAAGGCACAGATTCTCAGCATGAGATCAGTAAGGATTGTCAAGGAATAATATTATGTCTTCGAAACACGTGAGTTTTTTCTATAACTTTTCTCTCATGCTATTATGCATATAGTCTCCTGGCAGCGCTGCAACCCAACATACACAAAATGTAGCTCTGGTTGCCTACCGAGAAGTCCACATGGTATTGATTTTTAACTTCAGCGACAAACATTCATGTGTAATCTTGGTTGCCTACGGATCATGCACCAAGAATATTTTTATCAGCTATTCACTTACAAGAACTGTAATTATATTCAAATTTTTTTACAAGTTTCAGTGGATTTTTTCCGTTGTGTTGAGTGAACATTGTATCACATTTCTATTATACTGCATTTAGCATTAAAATTTTTTTAGGTGTAACCAAATAAGCGTTTCTTTATTTAAAAGAATTACTGTTTGTTATTTTAGTGTATTTTCTTCTTCTTCTTCTTCTTCCTCTTTAGAAGGCGTATCGCCTGTTTAATTCCGGTTTCCTCCTCGTCTAAGCAGCTCTTGCGAGGTTGACTGCCAACTATCTCTCCAACGTTTAGGTGGTCGCCCAGTTGGTCTTCTTCCATGGGGAACGTTGTTGCGGATTATTATGGCCATTCTGTCGGGGCTCATTCTATTGACATGCTGGTTCCATTCTCTTCTTCTCTGCCGTATCCATCTGACAACGTCGTTCGTTTGGCACTTTTCTCTTATGTCTGCATTTCTCTGTCTGTCCCTCAATGTGTATCCAGTTATCATTCTTAAGGTCTTCATTTCAGTAGTTCGTAGGGTATTTTAGTGTATTTTAATTACATGTATTAATCATTCATTACACAGTTGTATCGTGTTTAATACACATTTTATATAACATATATTTAAAGTTTCTAGTTTGTAGGTTATTAAACAATATGTCATTTACCGAGGATCAAATCAGAACAATTATCGACGAATCAAAGGCAGCCCAAGGTCGTGTCGCACAACTTGAACAATTGTTAACGGGAAATATGGATACACAAGTACACAGTTACCGAATTCCTAAAATTCCTTCATTCTTTCATGCGGACCCTGCGCTGTGGTTTATGCAGGTAGAGATTTCATTGCGAAACGCGCGGATTACAAGTGAGACTACAAAGGCCGACATTATGCTGGCTGCGCTCGATGTAGAGGTTCTCTGTAGCGTCAAGGATATCATCGCAGCGTCACCACCTCCTCCTGATATCTTCCAAAAACTGAAGGAGAGGATTATTAAAACCTTTGCGGTGTCGAACGAGGCCAAGCTGAGGCAACTATTGAAAGGACAGGTATTAACAGACGGAAAGCCATCGTTAATTTTAAGCCGCCTTCGCAATCTTAATGTAAATAACGCGGTCGACGACTCAATTCTCAGATCATTGTTCCTTGAGCAGTTGCCCGAGCAACATCGAGGTATCGTGATGTCCAATACAGCATCCTTAGACGCCATGGCCGATCTGGCTGACCAACTGGCAGACATTTCTAACGCGTCTTCCGGTAATTCTCAAATCAATACCGTCAATACTGAGCCATCCGTTTCACAGTCACAAATTCAGTCACTAATAGAGTCGGTTAAAGAACTCACAGTCAAGGTGGACGCGATAGAACGAAAAACGCGCTCTAGATCTCGAAAGAACTCTCAAACGCGAAGTAAATCTAGGGACAAGGAAAAGTCTAAGCTGTGCTATGCACACATGAAATTTCCTGATAACCCTACGTCGTGTCGAAGTTGGTGCGAGAAATACGCGGACTTTAAAGAAAAAAACTAGTAGTACCTCCCCACGTGGAGACAGTGGCGGAGGGCACAAATTTATCTTGTCGTCTCCATATTCGTGATAGGAAAACCGGGCAATATTTCTTAGTCGATACAGGGGCTGATATTTCGTTAGTACCCGCTGATACAAAAATTAAGCTCGCACCCGCCAAACTTAAACTTTTCGCAGCAAACGATACGCGCATAGATACCTACGGCGAATCGTACCGCGAACTAGACTTCGGATTACGCCGACCCATCAAGTGGAATTTCTGCATTGCGGCCGTTCCTTGTGCCATAATTGGAGCAGATCTTTTAAACCACTACGGGATAATTGTTGATTTAAAAAAGCGCCGAATTATTGATTCCACAACCGGCAGTTTCTCGCTTGGAAATTTCAGTTCCGCGTCAATACAATCAATTAGTAGCTTCAATCCGAACACTTCAATTTCTCATTTATTACAAAAATTTCCGGAAATTACCGGTGCGCATTCTTTGTCACCCTCGGAAAATCGAAGTGTATTTCACCATATTATAACTAATGGGCCTCCGGTCGCTGAGCGCGCACGTAGACTTACTCCGGAGAAATTAAAATTTGCCAAGGCGGAAATCAAAGCTCTAATCGAGGCTGGCATTTGCCGCCCATCGAGCAGCCCATGGGCCAGCCCCGCACATATGGCTTTAAAAAAAGACGGTACATGGCGTCTATGCGGTGATTACCGACGGCTAAACGCTGTCACAATCCCCGACAGGTATCCGTCTCCTCATTTACACGATTTCTCCGCTCAGCTAAGCGGTAAGACGATATTTTCGTCCTTGGATCTTCAAAAGGCATACCATCAAATTCCGATGGCACCCGAGGACATCCAAAAAACTGCTATAATAACTCCATTCGGGCTTTTCGAATATATGTTTATGACATTTGGCCTACGAAATGCTGGCCAGTCGTTTCAAAGATACGTTAATCAAGCTTTGGGGGATTTAGATTATGTATTTATTTATATTGACGACATTTTAGTCGCTTCATCATCACCTGAGGAACACTCACAGCACTTAGAAGTAGTTTTCCGAAGGCTTAAGGATTTCCATCTCCGCTTGAACGAGAACAAATGCGTTTTTGGCGTTACGGAATTAAAATTTTTAGGGTATATGATTAACTCTAAGGGCATTCGACCTACTACCGAAAAAATCGAGGCAATACAGAAGTTCGAGAAGCCAAAAACGGTTGCATCATTACGACGGTTTCTCGGAATGTTAAATTTCTATCGTCGATGCTTACGCAACGCCGCTACAACTCTCGCCCCGCTTAACTCGTACCTAGCTGGTGCTAAGAAAAACGATCAGCGGGAAATCGTGTGGACTCCTGAGGCCACGGAAGCATTCGAAAAATCGAAAAACGATTTGGCTAATGCGACCTTACTGGCTCACCCCCGTATCGATGCGAATATCAGGTTAGTGACTGACGCATCGGACTTTGGCATGGGAGCAGTCTTGGAACAATCTACTGGCGACGACTGGGAACCTCTAGCTTTCTTCTCCCAGAAATTTTCGTCCGCCCAGTCTAAATACAGCGCTTATGATAGGGAACTCACTGCTATCTATACCGCGATCAAACATTTTAGGCACTTCTTGGAAGGCCGCGAATTTAGAATCCTCACTGATCATAAACCTTTGACATTCGCGTTTAAACAACGCAGTGACAAAGCATCACCTCGGCAGCTTCGACAACTATCCTTTATTGCCGAATTCACTACTGACATTGTACACGTAGCTGGATCTGAGAATGTTGTCGCCGATTCGCTTTCTCGGATCGAGGCTCTTCGTTTGCCTCTAGAATTTAACTTAAATGAACTCGCCGAGCACCAAGCTGCCGACGAACAACTGAAAGTAATTAAGACTTCCCAGGATCACCCATTGAAACTTAAACAGATTCAATGGGTACCTGACAATGTTGCACTTGAATGCGAGATCTCGGGTGAAACAATTCGACCGTATTTACCTGAATCTCTTCGTAAAAGAGTATTCCGCATGGTCCATCACCCAGCACATCCCAGTGCTAAAGTAACAGATCGCCTTATTCGCCAGAGATACGTCTGGCCAAACATGCAACGAGACGCTAGATCGTGGTGCAAATCGTGCACAGATTGTCAAGCATCAAAAGTCACTAGACACGTGAAAACTCTCCCGGACCAATTTGTCACTCCGGATGGTCGTTTTGACCAAGTACACATAGACATCGTTGGCCCTCTGCCACAACATGATGTATATATGTACTGTTTGACCATGGTGGATAGATTCTCGCGATGGGTAGAGGCAACTCCAATTAAGGACATGTCTGCAGAAACAATCGCACGAACATTTTTCAATACATGGATATCCAGATACGGTTCGCCTAAATGCATAACGACAGACCAAGGTACGCAATTCGAATCGAGATTATTCCACGCGTTATTAAATCTGATCGGCACCCAACGAATTCGAACTACCCCGTATCACCCTCAGTCGAACGGCTTAATCGAGCGATGGCATCGCGTTTTTAAAGCGGCTATTATGTGCCACACCGAACAAAACTGGGTACGCACTCTTCCAATAGTATTGTTAGGTCTGCGAGCCCATATTCGAGCTGACACCAATGCTTCTCCAGCCGAATTTTTATTTGGAACCACTTTGCGACTCCCAGGTGAATTCTTCCTCCCAGAAGATATAACACC
This sequence comes from Altica lythri, assembly GCA_964028335.1. Taxonomy (NCBI): domain Eukaryota; kingdom Metazoa; phylum Arthropoda; class Insecta; order Coleoptera; family Chrysomelidae; genus Altica; species Altica lythri. The sequence goes on along the minus strand of OZ034808.1, from coordinate 44,143,229 downwards.
TGACCCCAATTTCTTTATAGAGGAATTCAGAGACTATATGCGCCAAGTTCGACCCATCCCTACTGCACATAAAAACAAAAATAGAATATTCTACTTCAAAGAATTACACGAGTGCTCACACGTATTTTTACGCAATGTAGTTAAGAAGGCTCTCCAACGCCCTTACTCGGGCCCTCATAAAGTCGTTCGCCGCGTCTCTGACCGCATTTTTGAAATCGAGGTAAACGGTAAAGTTAAGGCAGTTACTGTGGAACTCCTAAAACCAGCATTTTACGTTCCCGATTCTCTAGATTGCACTAGTACACCTGCATCAACCAGCCAGCCAGCACCAAAAACGTATTCACGCAGAAATAAAAAGGTGACATTTTTACCAACGTCAAAATAAATAGATATTTTAAAGAATATGATCGATAATTGTTGTGATTCTGGCATAACATATTTATTTTACAAATTATGTAATAAACATTTTATTTCGTATTTTCATTATTATTAATGTTGTTGTCATAAAACACTGTTCGATTTTTCAGTATTACTAATGTTAGTTTTACCAATCATTTTTTGATTTCTCATTACTGTTAATGTTAATTTTATAAAACATTTGATTTTTCTTTACTATTTTTAAATTTTGCATGTAGTTACCACTAGGAGGGGAGTGTGTGGGAGTTGTTATCTATCTCACTCCCTTTTCTTGCTTGCTCTCTCTGATTCCAGAGAGTTGGCAACACGGTATATGTCAAGACTGTCAAGGTCAATAATAATGATGTCAAGAAGCCGTGAATGTAACGCACATTTTTGATCACATACTTTGTTTAAATTATTAGTGGAAATAAAGAGTGTTATGGTTCTTCAACGTGTGTTATTTGATTAGAGTTAGATGAACGACCCTCTGAACCCCACAATAGTAAATACGCGTTTACACAGGAGACATAGGACTAAGACGATGATTATGTGTTTCGATTTTTAACACAAATTTAAGTTTCCCTTTTGGTAAATAATCAAATTTGGCACTTGACAACATCCCCCTCCCTTAGAAAGGAGAAAAGCTTACTAAAAAGGTTTTCGACGATAACTCAAGGGTAAAAAAAAATCTGAGAATAGTCATACGTTTAAGATCGAGGTGGGTACATACCTGCTTAACGAATACAAAGAAAAACATAAAAATAAAATAAAGAGACACGAAACAAAGAAAAAGACAACCAAGGGAGAGAAAAGAAAGACAATAAAAAAAACACAGAAAGGTATCAACGATGGAATTGATGAATTGGCTGGATTCAAGTAACGTAACAAGAAGGTAAGGAAGGTAACGAACACATGTTTCCCACTAAGTCGACCAAAATTCCTCGACAAATCCCAAAAGGTGGTAGGCGAGACATTATATATTATATATAATGGGGGGTGCCAGCATGGCATTTATGTATGTTTCGGTATTTAACTGAAAAAACGAGGATCCCACATAATCCTCTGCGTGTTCTAATACTCATTCCATTAGTAGCGAAGGTTAAAAATCCAACAGTCAACTAACAAGTACAGAATAACTTTATTATCAGAATAAAAATGGAAGAACAAATTAAGTACACAACGACAATAATGAAAACAACATGGCAGTCTGAGAGGAACTCTTGAACTCGAACCCGGTCTTTTTCCGCGTATGCTCGGAGGAGGTCGGCGCCACTCGGCCGTCAAACTAAAGTGGGGTATGGAATCGACCCAGATCCATCCTCGATAACCCCGGACACATATTAAACTAAATGTGCTGGCCAATTGCGACAGGAGTCCAAAGAACAATAGGAAAAACACGAAAATCAATTTTTGAAAATTAAAAAGAAAAATAACTAAAAACGATCAAAAAAATTTTTTATAGAACAATGAAGAACAGTTGACGAACAGTTGATATAGCTTAAAAAAATTGCAAAAAATTAACTTCCCCCCGCCAACTTAAGTGAGCCTTGGAACAAAGGTGGTATTATCATCAGCCATTTTCTTCCAATGTCACTCAATCACGTGTTAGACGATAGATAAATTAAAGAGACGTGCAATCGTATTTTCTAGTGGTGAAAATGGGAACTAAACCAGCTGATAGCGCGAAAAGCGAAAAAGTACTTATAACGGTATAGTGACAGAGTAAGAACTAGTGGTTTTAGTTTAAAATAAATTTAAGCATAAAACGGGTGTAGAAGTAAAGTTTTAAACATAGTGCGCTGTTGTCGGAACTTGTTGCCAACTTTATATTAGGCATTAACACATTTGTTCTATTATCTCTGTTTTTGTGGTTGACATTGGACAAAACATGGCTGATGATAATACCTATGTTTATAGTGCCTTAGTCATTTTTTCTCTCTGCGTTTTATTCTGACTAAATTAATTACACATAAAATAATCTGTGCGTGTCCCTATCTGATATTACAATTTTTTGTATGTATTTTATTACTAGATTGTAGTCTCGAATATGTAGCAAAGTTTGCTTGATACCTAGACAATATCTTTCGTTTAGATATGAAGACGCGCGGATTTTAAAAAGGCAAACAAGTCTCTAAATATATTGTTTCAATCACAGCCCCACTTCACTTTAACGACGTTTTTAAATTTGACAACATTGCAATGCTTTACCTGAAACTACAATTATGCTACAATTAGCCACTCCTGACAGACATATCAACTAATAGCAACAAGTAAACTTAGCTAGGGTGCGTTTTGAATGAACGTCCGGACGACAACTTTTCGCAGTTTTCGACTGCGGCGAATTTCGCCCGACATGCGCAGAACAGCCCAACTACCAGCTACACAAACATTACGCGAACTGTTACAAGTTACAAGTGTAGGTTATATCTTATTATATTTATTTATTATAAAACAGGGATAAAAAGACAATAAAGAGAAGAAACAAATAAGGAAAAAAAGGACAAAAAATAATTGGAACAGTATCACTATATGTGAAAGAAGAAAAAAAGGAGGTATGGTTTAAGTAATTAGTATAATTATACCTACATTTATTTCTATTTATATTATTTCATTAGTCTAATAATAATATATTAATACAAAAAGAATACAATATGCAATAAATCGTATTAAAAAGAATTATTTAAAATACAAATAATATAAAAGTTCTATTTTATTTTTCTAATTTATTAATGTAATTAGTTTTGAATTGGTGACAGGTATAATGAATATAAACATAACAATAAATATAGCACAAAGTGCTGTTATATTATATCCATAGACAAATTATTATCTCTGATTATATCAGACGTATTTCTTGAGGGATATCGATGAATCATCTGATGAATTTTCTAAAGAAGAGAAACTAACAGAAATATAAATTATTGAGAGATTGTCGAACAGAATGAATTGCAAAAAAACGTTCCAGCTCGCATTAAATATTTTATTGTGCATACAAGATTTAATAGTAGGTACTGCAAAGGAATTCCAATCACACTTCAAAATAACAAGACAGACCTTGGAGTGATTATGACGTGTTACATTACACTCTCACCACACTTGCAAAGTTCTCGCTCTAGTGGTCGACAAACAATAAATACCTATACAAAAGCAAATTCTTTCTGTTTTTTAGATATTAGGTACCCCTGATAATTATAGGTTATTATAGTAATAATTTAATTTATTGTGCAATATTATTGTATATAATTAAATAGTAATAATAAATTTGTCTCTGGTTTATGCATAAAGATTAATTTATATTATTGAAGTTATACTTCTATTCGTGCACTCCGCGGAAAAAATTGTGTAGAGTTAAATGGGAAAAATCATTACATATGTAATGGTGTGAGTAAGAGAGAGACAGAAACACTTATAAGGTATATTGGTCTGTAAAAACAAAGATGATATGTTTACCACGTTATTATTCATAACTATAAGTCCTTTGAATACAGTTTCAACATTCAGTACATTGAAAAGGGGTAGACATACAAAAAACAGTCTGAACTAATGTAAGAATATCATAGTGACAAACCACATGATTATTTGACAGATTATTTTATAATTCTGTCACGTAAGTATACATATAAAGTTTAGCATTTTATATTGAAACACTTATGGGGACTTTTACAAAATTTATTTACAAAATTGTTAAGATACACTGAACTCTGCTGGATAACGTCTAACTACTTGACAATACAATGAACTCTTGTGAACATTTGAACTTGAACTGACGTTAACTGCCCATGCATCCCCTTATATACAACTTTATTTAATCTAGTTAGTGTGTTTAGATCTTTCTAGAATTTTCTAGAAACATTATTTAATCTAGTCAGTGTCTTTAGAAGTTTCTAGAATTTTCTAGAAACATTATATAAAATGGTCAGTTGATTTTTAGAAACTTCTAAAAATCAACTGTCAATAACAATATTTCTAATTAAGGTCCCTTCCTTTACGGTTATCCCGTTACACTGCCCCCTCCTTAGATTCATTCCTCCTGGAATGTTATTTCCTACATCGGAATCCCACACACTCCCTGAGCCAGCCAAACCATCTTCTTGGAGTTGCTGCGCATCTCCACTGTGGTTTCCCTGGTAAGGCGCCAAACGATCATGATGGACCACGACGGGATTCCCTCTGGGAATTTTCACGATCCGATAAATGACATCGTTAATCTTCTTCTTGATGGTGTAAGGACCTTCCCAGTTCTTTTGTAATTTGGGACAAATACCTCGACGCCGTCGGGGGTTATAGAGCCAGACTAAATCTCCAACTTAGTACCTCTTCATCCGATCACTAGATAATTGTAGTGTTCCACGCGCCAGGTTGTGTATATTCTCCATTCGATTCTGAAGGTCGGCGACAAATTGTTCACGTGCCATTTCTTCACCAGGTTTACAACCAAACACCAAGTCACATGGTAGCCACATTTCTTTACCGAACAGGACCTTCGCAGGCGTTTGGCCAGTTGATTCGTTGATGGCCGATCCAATTGCCATTAGAAATAGTGGAATATATCGATCCCAATCTCTCTGACAATCTGACACCACTTTTGACAGATAGTTGGTTATAGTCCGGTTCATTCGTTCCACCATTCCATCAGACTGAGGGTGCATCGCTGTGGTTCTCGTTTTGTGGATGCCTAATCTTTGGCAAACTTCTTGAAACAGTTTGCCCTCAAAATTTCTTTCTTGGTCTGAATGTAATTCTAGTGGTACCCCAAATCGGCTTACGAATTCTTCAACCAATATATCTGCTAAAGTGGTGGCTTCCTGATTGGGAACTGCATATGCTTCAACCCATTTAGTGAAGTAGTCCATTACAACAAAGATGTACTTGTTTCCTACATCGGTCTGTGGAAGTGGCCCCAATACATCTACTGCAATTCTTTCAAAAGGACTTCCAACCAGGTATTGCTGCATTTCCGCCTTCGGTTTTCGGTGCGGACCGTTACTGGCAGCACATGTAGTGCATTTACGACACCAATCTTTAACATCATTAGTGCAATTTACCCAGTAAAATCTATCTCGGATCTTTTGCAGCGTTTTCGTAGCTCCAGTGTCTACCAGCATGCTAAAGTTCTTCCCATCAATGAGGCCATCCACATATAAGCTGTCCACGTGATGTCGCAGAGTTGCCAATTTAATGGTGTGAGGGGCTTCGGGAATGTTTGGGGTCGATTTCGCCCTCCAGGAGTCGACCCGTTCTAGTTTTCCTGCTGCTGGGGTACTTCAGCAGAAGATTTTTCTTTTTGGGGGCAAGTATTTCTTATATGGCCTAGTTCTCCGCAGTTCCAGCATCTCACTAGGCGTCTTCTTTTTGGAGATAACTTTATTAATCTCTCTACTACCGCTTCAACGTCGCTAACGGAATGAACGGCATGGTCGTAGTTACCGGTGATTTCCCTTAGTCGAGCAACTCCACGTGAGGCCTCCGTCGCCGCCTCAAACTCCAGGGCAATGGTCAAGGCGTCCACAAGAGTCTTCGGCCGCGCCAACCGTACAGCGCGCTGCAACTCGACATCTCGAAGACCATCGGTGAAGGTTTGGACTGCTAGGCACTCCAGGAAATCCTCCGCTGCATTGGAATACGCAAGCCGTACCATTCTTGCTACTTCCGCCTCAAATTCCTGGATTGCCTCTCCATTTTTCTGCTTTCGGCTCTTTAACTGCATTCGGTACACCGGTTGTAGATGAGTTTGACCATAACCCATCTCTAGACGATTCACCAATAACTCGAAGTTGTCAGCTTCATCCGGTGTCAATGATTGCAAGACGTCTAAAGCTTCGCCTCGCAGAGCTACGGTTAGGGACAATGCCTTCTCCTGGGATGACCATCCATTAGCTCTGGCCGCTGCGTCGAATTGTTTCAGGTAATTTGGCCAGGAAGTCTTCCCGTCGAAGGTCGGGGGTTTCATCGTAGTTCGTACTTGGGTCGTCTCCCCGTTTCCTCGTCGGTCGATGTCTACGTGGCAGGTTTCCATCGTTTCTGCATCTCCGTCGCCGTGGTGGATGGGCTAGTTTCGACGACCAGCTTCCTGTTCTCGTTGAAGCTTCCTTATTTCGGACTGCATTTGTTGGTTGATCTCGTCTCGCAAGTTGGATATTTGGTGATTCTGCTCGTCTCGCAAGTTGGCCACTTGGTGATTCTGCTCGTCTCGCATGTTGGCTACTTGCTGGTTCAAGTTGTCCACTTGCTGATTCAAGTTGGTCACTTGCTGATTTTGCTCGTCTCGCAAGTTGCATATTTCGGAGCGCAAATGCGATATTTGCTGGGAGAAGGAACTGGATAACTCTTCTGGTAGGGCAGACATCCATTGTGATAGCTGGGACACCTCTTCGCGCTGGCTTCTTATCTGACTGGATAGCTCCTCTTGCTGGCTCGTCATTCGTCCTGATAGCTCCTCTTTCAGCTGGGAAAGTTGTTGAATTTGTTCTTCTTGTTGGCTCGTCATTCGTTGGGACAGCTGGGACATATCTTCGCGCTGGCTCTTCATCTGACTGGATAGCTCCTCTTGCTGGCTCGTCATTCGTCCTGATAGCTCCTCTTGCACCCGGGAAAGTTGTTGAGTTTGTTCTTCTTGCAGCCGGGAAAGTTGTTGAGTTAGTTCAGAATTTGCTTTTTGAACTGGGTCTTCGAACTCCACAGCGTCAGGGTCCAAATTATTATTTAGGTAGTATTCACGAAGCCTTCTCAACAATACGGATTTGCTCCCAGTAGTTTCCAATTCTAATTCTTCGAGCTCTCTTCTGAGCTCAGCCACCAATAGTTCATTTATTTTCTTTCCAGGCATTCTTGTATCTTCACCCCACACCTGACACCAATTTGAAACACTTATGGGGACTTTTACACAATTTATTTACAAAATTGTTAAGATACACTGAACTCTGCTGGATAACGTCTAACTACTTGACAATACAATGAACTCTTGTGAACATTTGAACTTGAACTGACATTTAGAAACTTCTAAAAATCAACTGTCAATAACAATCTTTCAAATTAAGGTCCCTTCCTTTACGGTTATCCCGTTACAATATTAATAATAATATTTAGTAATGAGTATTGTATTGTAGTCTAAAGAACCGTCACATAGTTGCAGTATATTCTGCTCTATACTTTTAAGGTTGTTGGCTACACAAACAGAGTTTTTACGAATAGTCGAGGGAATAAAGTAAAGGGTAGACAACACACATGACTAAATGTAACATATTGGTTGTCTACCAGATTGTAATATATAAAAATAAAGAATACGCAAGCGCGACGCCATCATCTTCGTTCTTGACATGTTCTAGAAAGCTGTGTTTTATTCATACCTGCGTTAAATTAATAAATTATAAGAAAGTAAAGATTACATGGCGCTGCGAAAGTAAATAATTGATTATAATAATTATAGTAGTGAACTTGTGTAATAAATAAACAATTAATAATGTCGGATACTCGTGGAATTGCACCTTTAAACATGACCGGCAATGTGGCCGAAAATTGGAGATCATGGAGGGCAAGGTTCGAGAACTACCTCGTGGCCAGCGAAGTAATTAAGAAAGGTGAAGCAACTCAATGTGCTCAACTATTGCATTATATTGGTGAGGATGCATTTAGAACATATTGAACTTTTGTAATACCGGACGAAGACAAAAATAAATTAAGCAAATTAATTAAATTATTCGAAGATTTTTTGCCCAAAGAGAACATAGACTATCAAAGATACGAATTCTTCACTCATAGACGACAAAAACAAGGTCAAACGATGGAACAATTCATTACAGAAATTAAAGAAAAAGGTATGAAATGCAAACTAGGAGATCTACAAACTGATTTAGTGAAAACAATGATAATTTGCGGCGTGGAAAGTAAAGAAATCAGAGATAGACTTTTACAAGAAAACCCAGAGACCTTAGAGAAAGCCATTAAAATCTGCTACGTTATGGATTAATCCAAAAAAGAAGCTCAAACAATGGAAAATACAGCAGGTACGCCAGATGTCTACGCAATCGAAAGAAGAGGACCTCGGGAAGGTAGAAGGAAGAAAAAATTTGATAAAAAGGAAGGTAATCAGAAACACTTTATAAAAAATGGCACCAAATGTGGTAAGTCGCATAAAATTAATTCATGTCCTGTCTTTGGGAAAAAATGTAACATATGTAACATAAATAAATAATCATTTGGTAAAATGTGTAGAAATAAAAATAAAATAATTCATTCGTTAGAAAATAATATAGATACAATTGATCAATGTAACATCGCGATAGATGAAAATTACTTATTCGTAGGAAGTATAAATTCGATTTCAAATAACACGGTGGAACAATGGTTCACACATTTAAAAATTAAAGGGTTAGAGATAAAATTTAAAATTGATACGGGCTCAATGGCAAATATTATTCCAATTAAAATTAATAAAAAATTAGGGGTAAATGTTTTACAGAAAAGTAACATTAAATTAAAATCATATACAGGTCAAATTCTTAAAATATGTAGCTGGTAAATGTATTCTCAAATGTGAACTAAATAATAAAATATAAATAATAAATAAAAATAAATAATAAAAAGTATACACTGTTGATAGATACTGGAGCGACCAGGACCATTATACGACCAACAACTATAAGTAGCAGCAAGAAACTTCAACCAACAAGGCTACGGCTGCGGACCGCCACAGGTGAAAGAGCTAACATCCATGGGGAAGTCCAAGTTCAAATAGGAATCGGTATAGAAAAGTTCACGCATACTGTCATTGTCGCTGATATCAAGGAAGATGTGATATTAGGAATGGACGTAATGAACTTACATGGTTTCCAGCTGGATTTCAAAAACAGAGTTATTAAAGTTGGTGCCGAAGAAGTATTCCTTCATCCGTATGAGGACAGAACCGTGCCAGCAGCTATAGAGGAGGATACTGTGATACCTGGTAGAAGTGAAACTATCATAGTGGCACGTCTTCAAGGAACTGTTGATGAAGGAACACCTGCCATGATGGAACCTTTGAACCATGATGAAGAGGTCGGTCGAGGAATTTTGATCGGAAAAGGATTGGTTACTTCTGCTAGAGAAATTCCGGTACGAATTATAAACATCAATGATCACCCTATTACAATCAAGAAAGATACCAGAATTGGAACCTGTGTACCAGTATCGTCCATAATTCGTCAGACGGTCACTTCCGATAATTCCAACGACAAGTTCGAACACATGGTGGCAGTTGCTGGTCCATCTCTGAATCGAATAGAGAAAAGAAGAGTAAAAGACTTTCTTCATCGATATCGGAACATTTTTGTGCCAAAAGGAGGTAAGACAGGAAGAACCTCTGCTGTGAAGCATAAAATTGACACAGGGGATGCCAAGCCAATTCGTCAAACAGCTAGAAGATTACCGCAGGCAAAGAGAGAGGAAGTTGAAAGGATTGTTCGAGAAATGGAGGAAGACGGGGTGATAGAACCTTCTACCAGCCTATGGGTCTCTCCGGTAGTCTTGGTTAAGAAAAAGGATGGAACTACGAGGTTCTGCGTAGACTATCGTCAGTTAAACAATGTTACCAAGAAGGACAGTTATCCTCTGCCTCGAATCGACGACACCTTGGACACTTTGGCTGGAAGTAAATTATTCTCTACCTTAGACTTGAAATCTGGCTACTGGCAGGTAGAAATGGACCCAGTAGACAAGGAAAAGACAGCCTTTACCACCGGTTCCGGACTATGGCAATTTAATGTCATGCCATTTGGACTATGTAATGCTCCTGCGACATTCGAAAGGCTTATGAAAAATGTATTGAGAGGGTTATCTTGGAAGACATGTCTGGTCTATTTAGACTACATCATAGTCTTGGGAGAGACATTTGAAGATCATCTAAAGAACTTAGACGATGTTTTTAAAAGACTTCAAGCTGCCCAACTGATGTTAAACCCCAAGAAATGTCAGTTATTCCAAGATAAAGTTAAGTACCTGGGTCATGTTTTCAGCAAGGAAGGCGTGGCTGTAGATAACGACAAAGTTGCTTCCATCAAGCATTGGCCACAACCAACCGATAAACATCAAATAAGAAGTTTTCTTGGGTTATGCACGTACTATCGAAGGTTCATAAGGAAGTTTGCAGATATTGCTAAGCCATTAACACGACTTACTGAAGAAGCAAGAGAATTCTGCTGGGATGACCACTGTCAAACGGCCTTTGAAACTCTAAAGAAGCATTTAACAACAGCACCGATACTGGGCTACCCACAACCAGAGGGGGAATTTATTTTAGATACCGATGCCAGTAATGTAGGAATTGGAGGAGTTCTTTCTCAGATTCAAGATGGGCAAGAAAGGGTTCTGGGGATTTTAGTAAAGTGCTCTCTAAACCTGAGCGGAATTACTGCGTTACGAGAAGAGAACTTCTGGCAGTTGTGAAGTCCGTGGAACACTTCTATCAATACCTTTATGGAAGAAAATTTTTAATCCGGACCGATCATGCAGCCCTTAAATGGTTAATGCAATTCAAGCACCCTGAAGGTCAAACTGCTATACTACGAACAACTGTAGTTAACGATTACTGGGCACCGACTAAAATTAGAGAGGAACAAGAAAATGATCCTGTTTTAAAGAAAATGCGCCAATGGAAGAGAGAAGATCGACGAAGTATCAAAATTCTGTCCAGTACTTAAATCCTATTGGGCTCAGTGGAACTCTTTCATCCTGGAAGAAGACTTATTGAAACGAGTACTCGAGAATGATGATGGTTCAGAAATCAGAAAGCAGTTAGTTATTCCAAAGACTAGAGTGGCTGAAGTACTCCGACAGTTACATGACAGTCCATCAGGAGGTCATCTCGGTGTTAAGAAAACCCTTCAACGAGTACGGGAAAGGTTTTATTGGATGAATAGTTCCGATGATGTGAAGAGCTGGTGTAAGAAGTGTACCATCTGTGCTGCGAGCAATGGACCGCAGCGAAAAAGGAAAGCTCCCATGAAACAATACAACGTCGGTAGCCCATTCGAGAGGATTGCTTTAGACATTGCTGGACCATTTCCGACGACTAAGAATGGAAATAAGTACATGTTGGTGGTTATGGATTATTTCACGAAGTGGGTAGAAGTCTACGCCATTCCAAATCAAGAGGCCACAACTGTTGCAGATGTCCTAATTAGAGAGTTTATCAGTCGATTTGGAGTACCCTTGGAGATTCATAGTGACCAAGGTAGAAATTTCGAAAGTCAGCTTTTCCAAGGAATTTGCGATACTCTAGGGATGAAGAAAACAAGAACTACAGCATTACATCCACAATCAGATGGAATGGTAGAAAGAATGAATAAGACCATTGGAAAGTATCTGTCAAAAGTAGTGTCCAACCACCAGCGGGACTGGGATCAATACCTTTCGCTCTTCGCGATGGCTTACCGATCCGCAGTCAATGAAACAACAGGCCAAACACCAGCAAAGGTTTTGTTCGGACGAGAGATAAGGCTACCATGCGACCTTGAGTTTGGATGCCGACCTGGAGAAGATATAGCTGGAGAAGATTATGTAATCCAGTTACGAAGGAAAATGGACGATATGCATGAACTGGTTCGCTCACATCTTCAAATTGCCAAGTAGATGAGCTATACGGACACGGCACCACTACTTCCAAATTTCGCCGCTAGATGTCGCCACAGGTGGCGGCGCTGCAATCTTTTGTTTTTCGAGTGGCCTTTGACATTTGGCGCAAGCAGCCAACTCTTCTTTTTTTTTTCAAATGGCCTTTGACATTTAGCGCAAGCAGCCAACTCTTCTTTTCGTTATATTTTTGAATTTTTTCGCGCTTCGCTGTCATCGTACCAACTTTTCATGCAACCAACATTACACAGTGCTACCAACTTTTGCGTTATAACAATTTAATTAAAAAAAATTCCAACCAAGCAGAATTGAACCCGGGTCCCCCCGTATGATAAACAAATACGTTAGCCACTACACCATCGCAGAATTTAATAAAATGTGACAAACAATAGTAGAAAAAAAAATAATAAACAAGTCTTATCGCAATAAAGATAACAGACTTAGAAATATTTTAAATTGGTTTATTCCAAAAGAATTTAATGTATGACGTATCATTGTAAAGGGGTTGATGTATAGGGTAAGATGAAGCGTCAAAAAGACCGTATTGATGCTGCCAAAAAGGCATTATGGCTATATCTCGTAAACGGCCCAACGGATTTCGGCGTATGACGTATCATTGTAAAGGGGTTAATGTATAGGGTAAGATGAAGCGCCAAAAAGACCATATTTATGAAGCCAAAAGGGCATTAACGTTGTATCTCGTAAACGGCCGAACGGATTTCGGCGTATGACGTATCATTGTAAAGGGGTTGATGTATAGAGTAAGATTAAGCGTCAAAAAGACCGTATCGATGCTGCCAAAAAGGCATTATAGCTATATCTCGTAAACGGCCCAACGGATTTCGTCACGTGACATATCATTGTAAAGGGGTTGATGTATAGGGTAAGATGAAGCGTCAAAAAGACCGTATTGATGCTGCCAAAAAGGCATTAACGTTGTATCTCGTAAACGGCCCAACGGATTTCAACGTATGACATATCATTGTAAAGAAGTTGATGTATAGGGTAAGATGAAGCGTCAAAAAGACCGTATTTATGAGGCCAAAAGGGCATTATAGCTAACAAAAAATATATTAAACTTTAATAAAACTTAAATAATATACGCTTCTTAGAAACCAAACTTTATATCATAAAACTAAAAAATTTTGAAGGTAACGATGAAATGTATATTTTTTACATCAATATAATGTTTTCAATTAAAATTTTTTTAAATAAAAAATACTTATTTTATTAATAAAAAGGAATAACATACAGTTATCAGAAACAAAAATTCGGTTTTTATCAGGAAGCTGTGGTTTGTGTCGATGAAAATAGGATGCCGCAAAAACAAAAAGCTATGACGTTTATTTGGTTGAGTTATGGTATACATAGACATTAGCGTCACATGTGATTGGTAAATATAATATTAAATAAACAACATATAGAATATATTGTAAAGCAACAATTAGGTTTTAATTTTTATCGACGTCTATGTGTTTCGGCTAAGCCATGTATATTTAAAGAAGGTCCTAGATTTAACTTGCTCATTATTGTTTTGATACTCCATAGATCCAGTTGTGAGTTCAGTTTCAAGTGCAAAAGTTTTTGTTACATACCCATAAAGGTAAGAATTTTTATTTTATTTCAAAATTTTTAATTTAATTTTAATTTTTATTGCTTCTTGAATTATTTTAATTTTTGAGTTGATTTAATTTTATTTTTCTTGAGTTAAGTTTATTTGTCATAATTTAATTTTTTTGTAATGATTTAATTTTATTTGTAGTTGGATTTAACTAGAATAAATTCAAAAGAGAACTATTTTAACACTGAAGTCCACTTGTCAGAAGAAGTGTCTGCCGGAACTTATTAAAATCAAGATATAAAAGGAAAAAGCAAAATTGGGGAAAGCTAGTCACTCCGATACATTTGAAATAGTTTAGGAATATAACTTCTTCTTCTTCTTCGATATCGTTTTTCCTCAGCACTTTTTCAACAAGGTAAGAATTATTATTTTATTTTTAAGTTGATTTAATTTTTTATTTTTCTTTAGTTATGTTTATTTTGAGTTAATTTAATTTTTTGTAATGATTTAATTTTATTATTTAGGTAATTTTATTTTGAGTTGATTTAATTTTATTTTTAAGTTGATTTAATTTTTTATTTTTAGATGGATTTAACTAAAATTAATTCGTTATGTCTTGCAGAAAAAAATAACGAGAAGATTATTATCAAATTAGGAGAACTTCCAGTGGATGTTCCGCAAAAATTATTGAACGCTAAACTGGTCCAGAGCAAATTTGGAGAAACAATTTTGGTTGAGCTAGAAAACGGGCTCTGCTTTTTACCTAAGAGAACCATTGGAACACTGAAGCCTCACTTGGCAGAATTGTCTGGCGGGCATTATTTTATCAAATATAAAGGAAAAAAACAAATTGGTCAAGCTAATCCTACCGATACATTCGAAATAGTTAAGGAATAATTTTTTTTTGTAAGTTTTTTTATTTTTTATTTCTTAATTATGAGTAACATTATGGCTCATGCTAATGTTGAAGATATTTATAAATCATATAAAGCGTTAATCTCCAGTTTTTCACATAGAGAAGCAAATAAATTAATAAAACAAATTAAACAGCATGTTATCAGTTTTCATAAAGATATTCGTAGGGGAAATTTAGATATTGGGACACTTAGAAATTTACAAACAAATTTGGGACATTTAAAATCGATAAAAGAAAAAATTTTTAATTTGTCTAAGCAGGGATCGGGATTAACTGAAAAATCAGGGGTAAAATGGGTCGATCTAGAATCTATTTTTCATTCAAGAATTAGGACTGCTGTTATCGTTAATTTAAAACATAAAGGCCTAAATAGTTTTTTTGCTGATGCGTTCAAGTTGATTAAGGGTAGAATAGGCAACAGTTTAAAAAAATTTAATATGATTAAAGTAAATACAACATTTTGCGGGGAATTTATTAAAAAATCTAGGGAAATCGAAGACATTTTAGAGTTTAAATATTTTAACACAAAAAACGTGGTAATAGATGCAGGTACGGATCTTGCATTGTGGTTCAACGAAAATATTGTTGATAAAGTAATGAGTAAATTATCGGAATTTCAACTTAAAGATTCTGGATGGGCTTTAGACAAAATTATTTCATTGGAAATAAACATTAATAAATATGAGATAGGTAACGGTGCTTCATCATACATTAAGTTACCTGATCCTATACAAAAAAAGCAAGCATGCATTAATATTAAAAATTTAGATAAAGCATGCTTTTACTGGTCGGTAACAGCATCATTGTATCCTACTGCAAATAGACATGTAGATCGTGTATCGTCGTATCCTCATTATACAACCGTATTAAAAACCGAAGGATTAGACATGCCGATGACAATTAACAATATTTTCAAATTTGAAAAATTAAATCAAATTTCCATTAATATTTATGCATTAGAGTTAAATGCCTCAAAAGATAAATCATTTTACACAATTTATCCTGCACGCTT
Organism: Altica lythri; assembly: GCA_964028335.1. Lineage (NCBI taxonomy): Eukaryota > Metazoa > Arthropoda > Insecta > Coleoptera > Chrysomelidae > Altica > Altica lythri. The sequence continues at coordinate 44,127,737 of OZ034808.1, read as the reverse complement.
AACAAAAGAAAAATTAAATAAACATGTAAATTTATTGCTTATTCAAGATAAATACTTTCCAAAATTAAACGATTATGAAGCTCCATCAATGGATATGGAAAATGAAGATATCAAATATCACTATTGTTTAATCAAAGATTTATCTCGATTAATATCAAGTCAAGTTAACAACTCTAAGATGAAAAAATATATTTGCGATCGATGTTTAAATTATTTTCATAGTCAGGAAAAATTAAGTAAACATGAAGATTACTGCAAAGACATGAACAATTGCAATATATCGTACCCACCATTTGATCATGTAGAGTTTAAAAACCACGTATACAAGCAAACGACACCTTTTGTCATTTATGCTGACTTTGAGTCAGTGCTACGTCCTCATAATAAGAACTTGGGGAAACATACACGAAAGTTTCAGAAACACGAGGCGTATAGTGCAGGATATTATCTAAATTGCTCCTATGATAGTTCGCTATCATTTTACAATGAATATTGTGGGGAAGACTCCATGAATTGGTTCGCTGCTGAAATGACAAGGATGGCTAAATTAATTGAAGAGAAAATAAAACATATCGAACCAATGATTGTCAAACCTAGTTTACTTAATGCAACAACATGTCATATATGCGAACACCCCTTCAAAGAGAAGGACACCATTGTTTTAGACCACGACCACTTTACGGGGAATTTTCGAGGGTTTTCACACCAAAGCTGCAATTTAAACTATAAAAAAAAGTTTGTTGTACCCGTAGTCTTTCATAACCTTTCGGGATACGACTTACATTTTTTAATTAGAGATTTATCCAAAAAAGGTAATATAAGCTTGCTTCCTATAAACAAAGAAAAATACATTTCGTGTACATTAAGTAATGACGAGAGCGAAGTAAAGTTTAGATTTATAGACTCGCTACGATTTTTAGATTCCTCCTTAGATAAACTGTCTGCTTTACTAGAACCATCAGATCTACATTATCTACGTTCACAGTTTCCCAATTTAACATCTGAACAATTTGAACTATTAAGTAGAAAAGGGGTGTTTCCTTATGAATACATTGATTCCATTGAAAAATTAGACGATACGGAACTGCCATCCAAAGATAAATTTTATAGCACACTGACAGATGAAAATATTACTGATGATTTATACATGCATGCTCAGAAGGTTTGGAAAGCATTTAAAATTAAAAATTTAAAAGAATATAGCATGCTGTATATGAAGACGGATATCTTGCTTTTAGCATCTGTGTTTGAATGTTTTCGTGAAAAATGTCGAAAAACGTATGGTCTCGATCCTGCTTGGTAATATACGCTCCCTGGTTATACGTGGGATGCTATGTTAAAATATACCAAATCTAAATTGGAAATACTCAAAGATATAGACCAAATCATGTTTATAGAGAAAGGTATAAGAGGAGGAGTCAGTCAATGTAGCAATAGATATGCTAAAGCAAACAACAGATACATGAAAAATTTTAATCAAACAGAATCCGAAAAATATTTAATGTACTTGGATGTAAACAATTTATATGGTTGGGCAATGAGTCAACCTCTTCCGTACGGAGGATTCCAATGGACTGATACAAACATCGATGTGACTCAAATACCAGATGATAATGATGAGGGTTATATTCTCGAAGTGGATATAGAATACCCTCAGCATTTACATGATCTACACAACGATTTACCGTTTTGCCCAGAACATCGAAAACCCCAAGGATCAAAAATACAAAAACTGATGACCACTTTATATGACAAAGAAAAATACGTAATACATTATCGAAATTTAAAGCAGGCTATAAAACATGGATTGAACGTGAAAAAGATTCACAGAGTGTTGAAATTTAAGCAAAGCCCATGGTTAAAAAAATATATCGACTTAAATACAACTCTTCGAACAGCTGCCAAAAATGATTTTGAAAAGAATTTATATAAATTAATGAACAATGCAGTCTTCGGAAAAACCATGGAAAATATAAGGAAACATCGAATTGTTAAACTCGTAAGATCTTGGGAGGGTCGATATGGAGCAAAGAACTTGATAAGCAGTCCTAGGTTTAGTTCGAGCAAAATCTTTGATGAAAACCTTTTAGCGATAGAGCTTCATAAAACCGAACTTGTATTCAATAAACCATTGTACATTGGCATGTCGATTCTCGATATTTCAAAGACGTGTATGTATGACTTTTATTACAGTTTTCTACTGCCTACGATGGGTGTAGACAACTGTAAACTCTTATACACCGATACCGACGCTTTTCTTCTAGAACTGCAATGCAATGATGTTTATACCGAACTAATTAAAGCCTATCCAGATAAATTTGACACCTCAGACTATGAACCAAATAATGCATATGGTATTTCACTCTTAAATAAAAAAGTCATAGGATTAATGAAAGATGAATGCAACGGCAAACTTTTAACTGAATTTGTGGGGTTGCGTTCAAAAATGTACTCATATTTAACAGAGGATGATAAATGTTTAAAAAGTCAAAAGGGGTGAAAAAGAATGTCGTTGCTAAAAAAATTACTTTTGATGACTACATTTTATGTCTGAGAGATAGTAAATTAAAAACAGTGAACCAATGCACGTTCCGTGCATATAATCATAATGTATATACAATCGAACAAACCAAAATCGGTCTAAGTCCACACGACGATAAACGCTTTTTATGTAATAGATCATTTGACACATTAGCATGGGGTCATCGAGATATAATGCTCGAATAATGTTATTCATAATTAAAAAATAAAAAAAAAATGTGAATGTGTATTGTAAATTAATTAGGTTAGTTTTCTATTGTTTATTGTATATCTAAAATTAAATAACAGTTGTAAATTAATTAGTTTTCTATTGTTTATTGTAGGTATATCTTAAACTTTTCATGTTTACAATAAAAAATTTTTAATCTGAATCTATGGTGTATTATTTTCTTTTAAATATGTTCTGTTGAAACGATCAAAAAAACGTTCAAATTCATCGTTTAGACATCTATTATTTTCTTTTAAATATGTTCCGTTGAAACGATCAAAAAAACGTTCAAATTCATCGTTTAGACATCTATTATTCGATAGTTTGACGTTTATGAATTTAGGAACGAAAAAAACGATGAAAAGTGTCACTTTTTGTCACTTTGAAACGATATTTTTCCATAAGAAATACATGTAAACCGTAAATTTATTTTAAACAATTTTTTAATACGTTGAAACGTCAAATTTTAACGCTATCTTGACGTTTGGACGTTTCAAATTTTAGAACTGTGACGTACATAAATTTTGTCTCTATAAAATAACATTTTTTGACGCTATATTTATCGATTTTGAAATAAAAGTCATTATTTTTTTTTTTATAAAAGTTTATTGCATATTTTCTAAATCTCTTATTACATTTTGTTTATAAAAGTAAATATACTGACGCAAAGCGTTACATAATAAAGGATCAGTACATATTTCACAAAATACATCTAATGCTTGAAAGCAGTTATCACTAAAATTTCTTTTTACAATATCTATAACATTATTATAATAAATACCAAAGTTAATATTTTCTAGAAGCGAAATCTGATAAGCTACGATACAATGGTGTACTCTAACAAGTTCATCTGCATCCTTTTCCGTTAGATGATATCTTACGCCATGTTTTGCAACTTCTATGAACTTTATGTCATCGTATACCAACTGTCGTATTGTACAAAAATCTCCACAGGAAAATGTTACTGGATCATACTCATCTGCGTAGGTTGGTAGTGGTTCAATAAAAAATGTGCTTTTGCTCAAAAATTCTATAAGATCAAGCCATTCCATTTTTCCAAACGATAATTTACTTGGCTTGCAGTATTCTGATAAAATAATAGCTGGAGAAAATGTTCTTGCAGGAGATAAGCCAACTGTTATAACATACCCCTCAATTGTGAAAGATGATTGTAGCAGCAAATAATTTTCACGTTTTACTTTGTCTTCGTAAAAATTTAAAATTCTGTTTACTTCTTCCATATAGATAGAATCTTCACTACTACTACTCTCAGAATATGACGGCAATTCTTCACTACAATAACCACTGTCTTGTGTCATCATCTTTTAATACTTGATAAAACTTGTGTTGAAACTAAGTAAAAATAATTGCTTCTGCTTCTAAGGACAGTTTTAGTCGGACCGTAGACTGAACGGTTTAAACAATAGATGTTATGAATCAAAAAAGGCCCCCGGAAGCTATGAAAACGTATCTTGTTTGTCATAAGAATACATGTAAAAAATGTTCAAAGTAAGAAACAACAGAGTTTATAAAATATTAGATTTTTCGATCCAGCTATTATGCGAACTATCAAACCCCAACCATTTAACGTAGATTTTATTGCCTTTTTTCCTCAGCACTTTTTCAACAAGGTAAACATCAGGATTTTTTGACTTTTGTAACTCTTCCTCGTAAAATGCTCCTTTAATTGGTGATCCATGTAAATCTTCCAACATGTATGTTACGGGATTAGTTATGTTCACTTTGGTAATTTTAAACAGCTCCGTAGTCCAATTGGGTGTATAGCCTTTATCGAATAGATGCTTTGCCTTGCTTATGCGCACCACATCTCCAATTTTATATTTTCGCGGGCCTGCTATTTTCAAATGATTATAATGTTGCTGTAGAATCTCTTTTTCATTGGACTTGTTTACCTGAGACGGCTTTTGACCAATCGTTCTATGTTTGCTTTCGTTGTACTCTTTTGTAATTTTCGACAACACATCTATCCACCTGTACGTACCGTTTAAGCTAAAATGCTTGTACAATTTCGTTTTCAATGTTCTAATAACTCTTTCTGCCATACTTGCTTTCATCTTTGTAAATGTACTATAATGATTTATGCCATGTTTCTGCATTAGATTTTGAAATTTTGTGTTGTAAAACTCTTTGCCCTGATCAGATTGAAGATTTTTCGGTTTGCGTTTTCCTATAATATCGGCAAAAGCTTTCGTGATTTCTTCGCCAGTTTTCGATTTCAACGGTCGAGTCCAGAGAAATTTCGAGAAGCAGTCAATTACCACTAGAATCATTTTAAACGATCGATATTGAGTTGCGTAAGAACTCATTTCAGCCAAATCAATTTGCCATAAATCGTCCAAACCTTTGATAATTGTTCGTCGTCGAGCATAATTTTTTCGAGCCGGTTTATGCAGCTCATTAACAACTTGAACCTTTTCCTTTGAAAACATGACTGTGACTAAATCTAATGTTTAGGGATTTTGTACCAACCGCTTCTCCATTGCTGTAATAATATTTAAAACATTTCGCAGATTATTTTGATTTATAGTTATTGTATTAGTCAACTCAGCAATGTTTTTTTCAATAGCCAAAATTTTTCCAGAGAGTACATTAACATTTTTCGTTACAGAGTCAGTTCTTTTAAGAATCTCATCGAACAAATCTTGTCGTATATCTGGAATATCCTGATTATATAATTTTATTATCGCTTTCTCGATTTTATCTTTTACGTTTTCTACTGCATTTGTTTGATTAACAGCTAACTGTGCAGAGTTTGCATTAATCGTTGCTATTTGTGATTCTAAACTTTTAAGTGAATTTTTAATGTCTGCTCGTAGGTACTGTTTTGCAGTGACAATTGAGTCATCAACATATTTTTTGTTAGCCATATGTTTGCTGGCTAACGGAGGATCTCTTGATATAAAAGTGTTTATGGCCATCAAGTCATTATTGAATGTAAGTTTCATAGCATTCATGTTTTCAGTCAACTTTTGCACATTATTATCCATATATTTTTTATTGACGGCATCGCTGTCTGAGTCAGGATCTTTAACATTACAAAGTTTTAAATTTTCAAAATCAATATCACCGTTTGCAGTATGGACTAAGCTTGGTTTAGACATTAGCAATAGTTTTTTATTGCCTACATCATGTTTAGTACGTCCGAATTTGTCGACACTCATTGTGGTAATGATGTTTAAGCAATAATGCGTGCTTCTTTTAATTCCTCAATAATTGCAACAATTTCATTATCATTCGAAGTATTTCCTGCTTCTTTTGATGCTATTAAAAGCCGAAGCCTGTCAACAAGTTCGTTTGGATCATCCCAATATTGAAGGTCAATTTTATTATCGTTGTAAACCATTTGCATCCCAGAGCCCACAGTGCTCGAATGTTTTCGTAAGTGAGAGGTAGCCAGAGGTTTTATGATATGTGTGTATTTAAATCGGTTTGTTCCTTTAAGGTATCCTTTAATGTTTTTATGAGGATTTGTTAATTCTAGTATTGTTCCATAACGCTTTAAATCATCATCATTGAAATTTTTAGGTTCATCATTAAAAATTAATTCATATAGACCCGGTGTACCTCTTATCTGTTTGCCTTGTGTAATAATAAATCCATGCTTTTTATCAAAGTCGATTTGTTTGCCACCCAGAAACCATTTAGAAGTATCACCATCGTAAGTAGGACCATAAACCGTATCTCTATTATCTTTTTGTGTCCAATATTCTAGAATATATGGATGAGACATTGGGGGATACTGATCTAAGTATTCCTTAATAACATCTTCTGAAATGTCTAGATCTTTAACAGCCTGTTCTTCGTCTTCATAGAATACTTCATCATCATTATCATCATTAGTAGTTTCGGCAACATTTTCGAGTTTTATAAACTCAGGTATGCTTGGTTCCTCTTTTTGTTTGGGCGGCTCTTCTTTTTGTTTAGGTGATTCTTCTTTTTGTTTAGATGGTTCTTTTTTAGGCTCTGGCTCGTTGACTGGTTGAGGAGGAGAGATCACTGTTTGGTTTAGAGAAGATTTTACAATTTTGTGTAGAGGTTCCGTGACAGGTTTAAACAATTTATTTAGTGTCTCATCCGTTTCAACTCTACCCAATTGTAACGCTTTATATTTTTTTCGAATCGATCGAGCAAGTTCGGCAATTTTTCTCTTACGAACGGCTACGTCAACTGGATTGTCTGACATGTTGTCGAATAATGACTGTAATGTTACAATGTTATGTATTTATCGAAACCGATTCGATATCGACCGTTGTTTAAATCAAAGTCTTTTGCAATAACCATTGTCCCATACTTTTCTTGCCAACATTTCGAACACAACCGTTTGAATTCTTCAAAACTCATATCCGGTGACACGTGTTCATCAAAGACATGTTTCAAATTGATAGCATCTTGTTTAAAAAGTACAATTAGGTTACTGTTATCTCTACAAATTTGTTTACAGCATTTCGAGTAGGTTTGTGAAAGAAATGCGCTATCTATATCCCGATGTCGACCCATGCTGTAGTATTCTCGAATCTTTTGCTGGTTCTCACATATGACGTCATCAAAAATAAAAATTGAATTTGGCTTTGCATCATTTGGGCTAATAACTTCATCGTTTTCTTTAAACGGAAAATATCCCACTCCTTTAACTTTCGACAGCACTTCTTCCAACAATTTATACTTGGGCTGATATAATGACTTTGAATAAACGTAAACATTTTTAAATTTCGCGCCATGTGGATGAAACAGTAACGATAACATAACGTTTGTTTTGCCACACCCACTGGGTCCACAGATTAGCGCCCGAAACGAATTTGGTAGCAATGGTCCATGTTTACTGCCAGCGATTCGATCGTTTCCTTCATCTAAATTTTCAATCGGAAGCGTCTGGTCTTGTTGAATGATCTTCATTGTTTAACATGTTTTTTAATGTTTCAATGTATAAGTAGAGTAGTAATTCTTAAATCATTTCATTTCTCATGTTGGTGTTTGAAGGTAAAGGTGTGCTCAACAGCCTTATCAATAATCTACCGTTTGAGTTACATTATCCTAGTTACAACTTTTTGGGACCAGGCACCAAATTACATAAAAGACTTGCACGTGGAGATACGGGGGTTAACCTGCTTGACGACGCAGCCAGAGAACACGAAATTGCATATTCTAAACATAAAGATTTAGCGGAAAGACATAAAGCAGACGAGATTCTGGAGAATAAAGCGTGGGAAATAGTAAAGTCCAAGGACGCTTCAGTTGGTGAAAAAGCCGCAGCTTGGCTAACTACAACCGCAATGAAAGCTAAACGTAAACTTGGCATGGGTGTTAGGAAACCTAAATCGTTTAAACGCAATATTATAAGTAAAATACAAAGAGATATAAAAAAAGCTGGTCCTTTGACTACATTAAAACGAGCAACCAGTATTGCTCTTAAAGCAGCCAGGGTAGCTGTTCAAAATGCTGGTGGGAAAAATCAGGTTAAAGTACCTAGAATTATTCCCATCGAACCAAAATCTGGAGGCTTTTTACCGTTAATTCCGTTATTTGCTGGACTAAGTGCACTGGGGGCGTTATCCGGTGGAGCTGCTGGAATCGCTAAAACTGTAATTGATGCGAAAAATGCACAGAAAAAATTGGAAGAAGAACATCGACATAACAAAGCTATGGAATCTCTCGGTAAAGGACTATATTTACGAAAAAATGCCAGAGGAGGCTTTGGTCTCTTTCTAAAGAAGCAAAAAAACTAATTACGCTACCCAATCGAGGATTGTATGATTACGAACTAAAACGATATGCTAAACGTCTAAAAATCCCAAATTTTAGAGGTGTATTTATGCGAGACACATTGCCTAAAACCGGTCCTGTTCAACGCGAATGCGCAATCCTAAATTTGGATGAAAGCAAAAATCATGGAACTCATTGGGTGGCGTATCGGAAGATTAACAATAACGTTGAATATTTCGATTCATTTGGCAAGTTGAAACCGCCGAAAGAACTTGTACAGTATCTGGGACCTGCAACGAAAATTGTTTACAACCACGATCCTTACCAGACTTTTAATCAAATCAATTGCGGCCATCTTTGTTTAGAATTTCTATACGATGGAGGCAGTTTTGGCGTACATTAATCGTGAAAAGAAACTGATTGACTTTACTGAACAGGAATTGGCTTGTTTTCCTATATGTTATTTGAAAAGGTACGCAAAACCTTGTGAATTATTACAAGTTTGGTGCAAGTTGCCGCTTGAATATAGATTGGATTTTGAATTGCGAGCCTGCCTGCCCTGCTTTGTTCATCATAATCGTCCTGAATGGACCACCCATGTTGACGGACCTGCGCAATCACAAGGAAATTGTCATATATGTAAACTAGGTTTAGAAAAATGTAGTGAACTTGTAAAAAATTATTTAAATAAATGTTAAAGATATAAAATTTTATTTCTTTGTTCAACCTCCAACAGTTATGTTGTTGACGCTAGAGAGTCGTGATTATCAATTTGATTGGACTCCTCTTGTTCCGTTAAGTTTAGATCCGAGGAAACAATACAAGTTGGCATTTCTGTTTTTCTTTTCGTACAACAGTATACCGAATGTAGAGATTGGCAGTAATGCTTTTTACTATTACGAAAATAACGATAAAACTAAATTGCAGAAAATAACCTTAAATACTGGTTGCTATGAAATTTCCGATATTGAAGAGACGATTAGAAATTTACTAAATATACAACCAAATGCAAAGATTGAAGACGTTTTTTCATTGAAGCCCAACAATAATACACTAAAGTGTGAAATATTCAGTAGTCAACATGCAATAAATTTCGAGCGTGAAGACAGTATAGGCAGAATGTTGGGTTTCTCAAAGAGGATTCTGGAACCGAACGTAAGACATAGTTCCGATCTACCTGTGGAAATTGTTAAAGTACGAACGATTCGTTTCGAAACAAACATTACCACCGGAGCCTTCTACAACAACAGACCTACTCACACTATCCACGAGTTTGGTATATCTGTAGACCCTGGTTACGCTATCGACGAAATTCCGAAAAATATCACGTATTTGCCGGTGATTAATATACCAGAGATTACAAATATTACTATACTGGCATTGGATCAAAATTCAAGACCTGTAAATTTTCAAGGTGAAAGAAGCATATTGGGTTTGGAGTTGAAAGAATGGGATTAATTTTCAACAACTATATAGCACCTTCATATTTTCGGAAGCCTGCAGTATTGAACAAGTCGTTAAAGTGTTCAGTAGGACGACAACAGCGACGACGACAACTTACTAGAGACAACGTTTTATTTTTAAAAGCTCTTGGTTTCAAAGTTTATTAACAATAATAATGAATCGTATACGAACAATTCAAGATCCAATGTTTGATCTCTATCGAGAACCGACTCAAGATGAATCGATTAGAAAATCTGAATACCGATCTTACACACCATTCATCAAATCGTTTAGCTGCAGCGACATTGTAGAATTTAGTGTAAATCAGGTGGACTCATTCTTTGCAATGCATGATACGTTGTTGGCTATTAAAGGAAAACTGGATGTAACTGGTAATGGCGATGTTAGTTTGACACCAAACTTTGGAGCATTTCTATTCGACTCGTGTACGTATACCGAAAGTGCAAGAGAGATAGAAACAGTTCGAGATCCTGGAATTGTTAGCACTGTAAGAGCTTTAACATGTTACAATGAAGAAGATTCTCGTCACCTCGCCATTGCTGGTTGGAATTATCCCGTAAGTCCCATTCTCAATGCTGATGATAAATCATTTAGTTTACTGATGCCGCTTAAACACATCTTCAACATTTTCAATGATTACCCAATGGTAACTTGTGGACGACAAACGATTCGATTCGTTCGAGCTCGTAATGATCTCGATAGCGTTATTGTAACAGAGAAACGAGATGCCGCTGGCGTAGCTACTATTACAAACGTACAGATTATGATTCATTCGATGGAACTGAAAGTTAAACATATTTATCCAAATGATTTTGTTAAAGAACAATTGATGCGATCAATTCAAAGCGATCGTCCAATCGTAATTCCGTTTAGAAAATGGGAACTACATGAGCTACCATCTTTGACCGCAGGAGCAACACAAGAAATTTGGGCTGTTAAAACAACGTCTGCAATAGAGAAACCTCGATATGTTATTGTATTTTTCCAAACTAATAGGAGAAATCTGAAAATTGCAGATCCTTCTTTATTTGATCATGTAAATCTACAAGGTCTCAGACTTGCATTGAATGGTGAATATTTTCCTAATGAAAGGATGCAACTTGATTTTGACAAAGGCGATATTGCGCTAGCTCATTACAACTACAGCGAATTCAATTCCAGTTACAACAGAGTATCAATGAAACGACCATTAATGGATTTTCTAGCATTCCGAAATCGTGCTTTGTTTGTTATCGATTGTTCTAAGCAAGAAGAATCGATGAAATCATCGACTGTTGATGTACGACTAGAAATTGATGCCAACAAAGGATTTACCAAAAATACTAAAGCATATTGTATCATAATTCACGATTGTTTATTGGAGCATTATCCCTTAACGGAAGTAGTTAAAAATATAATATAAACTGCTAACTATTTAGTATTTGCTCAGTTTTCAAAGAAGTTTCATCGTCATCGTCATCATGAGAATTGCAGTAGTCGACATCCAAGGATTTATAATCGATGAAGTTTTTTATCCAAAAGAAGTCGCTATTCAGATTGGTGGTATAAAATCGAATTTTTTATTTAAACCTCCTAAACCATTCTACGAGTTGACTGCTAAAGACAAGAAAACTACGCGATATTTGGAAAAATTTTTGCATGGAATACGATACGATTCTGGAGATGTAGATTATTCCGATGTCAATGCAATTTTGGAGAAACACCTACTTGGCAACGTTGATTTGATTTATGTTAGAGGAAATCAAAAAATTGACTTTTTAAAAGCAAAATGCGAAGAACTTGGACTCCATGTATTAATTTATGATGTTGTAAATTATGATGGGACACCCTGTGCAACGAAAAATTTTGAAGCTGTTTATTCAGGATGTCCTCACCACGCCAACGGTAAATTTATGTGTGCATATAATAATATTCTTTCTTTGTATAATTGGTTGTATTATACTGTATTACCTAAATAAAGCTTTAAAACACAAATTAAGGTTTTTTTATTAAAACACCTTTTACAAGTTTACAAATATTTATTGTTATTATTATTTAAAAATACATTTCATCGCTTCATTCTTCTTTTTACCTCTTTTGATATAATTTTGAGAATTAGTAAGTAAACTCCTACTAACGTTGCCCATTCTATTTGTACGATTTGGCACATTTTCTTTTGCATTGGATCCTCCATAGTAATTTCTAGTTGTTGCATTGGGATTTGAAGATTTGATCGCCACTCGCCCACTCCTTCAGAGTTATCTTTAAAAATTAATTTTAGCTTGTAGTTGAGAGGTGATTCTGTTAAATTCAATGCAAACACCGGCAATTTTCCATCATTGACTGTTGACAGACTCATCATTTGCCATGTATTGCATTCTTGTTTTGTTCCGTTTGTGTCTAAACACACGCCAATATGTGCAACGTTTTGTGGAACGTTAACATAAAGCATGTTATTTAATATTGCTGTTAAAAGAACAAAATTTGCTTTTAGCAAGGCCATGGTTTTATTCGTCTTGTGGGCGTTGATGATGTTGGTAAATATTTTTTAAAAACTTTGTTCCACAAACTTAAATTTTCAATCTTTTTTAACACTTCTTTTTGGTCTTCGTACATACAAATTTGTTTATTTAATTTTCTTATATTTTCACAAAACTCTTCAAGTTTTTGACTGTATTCTCTCGAAGTCATTCTAAAACTAAATATTTTCCATGATATGTTTTATTCTTAATTCCGAAATCAAAGTCTGTTATCACTCTAACACATCAGTCGATTACGTCACACACATCGCGAACCTGCTTATGCACCAAGGTCACGCGCTTTTAATATTTTAGAAGATTTAAACACTTCATCTTACCCTATACATCAACCCCTTTACAATGATACGTCATACGCCGAAATCCGTTCGGCCGTTTACGAGATACAACGTTAATGCCCTTTTGGCTTCATAAATATGGTCTTTTTGGCGCTTCATCTTACCCTATACATTAACCCCTTTACAATGATACGTCATACGCCGAAATCCGTTGGGCCGTTTACGAGATATAGCCATAATGCCTTTTTGGCAGCATCAATACGGTCTTTTTGACGCTTCATCTTACCCTATACATCAACCCCTTTACAATGATACGTCATACATTAAATTCTTTTGGAATAAACCAATTTAAAATATTTCTAAGTCTGTTATCTTTATTGCGATAAGACTTGTTTATTATTTTTTTTTCTACTATTGTTTGTCACATTTTATTAAATTCTGCGATGGTGTAGTGGCTAACGTATTTGTTTATCATACGGGGGGACCCGGGTTCAATTCTGCTTGGTTGGAATTTTTTTTAATTAAATTGTTATAACGCAAAAGTTGGTAGCACTGTGTAATGTTGGTTGCATGAAAAGTTGGTACGATGACAGCGAAGCGCGAAAAAATTCAAAAATATAACGAAAAGAAGAGTTGGCTGCTTGCGCTAAATGTCAAAGGCCATTTGAAAAAAAAAAAGAAGAGTTGGCTGCTTGCGCCAAATGTCAAAGGCCACTCGAAAAACAAAAGATTGCAGCGCCGCCACCTGTGGCGACATCTAGCGGCGAAATTTGGAAGTAGTGGTGCCGTGTCCGTATAGCTCATCTACTTTGCCAGTTATAAAATGAAGAAACGGTATGATACTCAAGCCACGGAAGGATGTTTCGAAGAAGGAGACAAAGTCTGGCTTCATAACCCAAGAAGACAGAAGGGTTACTCGCCGAAGCTACAAACGTCTTGGGAAGGTCCATACATCGTTAAGAAAAGAATCAATGATGTCATATACCGAATAAGTAAGATTCCAAATGGAAAACCGAAAGTGGTACATGGAAACCGGCTGGCACCGTTTGAAGGAGCTCATAACCAAGAAGAAGATGTAAATCGACTCCAAGAGACTCCTGATTTTGCCTTCGATGAGTTTATGGGTGCTTATGGGGGTACCGGGAAAGCAAGATTTGGCGTAACCATTGAGAAACATCAAGACCTGTTCACGCTTCCAGATGACTGCTCGTTGGTCCATAATATTCCTGCCAGTATCAGCGACGCCCGAGGATTAGCGTCCGTTTTCCGAAAAAAGTTTGGTCGACTATCAGAACTGCAAAGCCAATTGCCAGCCCCCGGAAAAGCTTTGAGACTCCAAGATGGATCACGTTACCTCTTCTATCTAGTGACAAAGAACACCTATCACGACCGACCCACTTATCAAGATGTATGGGAATCTTTACTTAGCCTGAGGGAACACGTACTGGAGTCCAATATACAGAATATAGCAATGCCAAAGATCGAGTGTAAGGAGTTAGACTGGAGGGTCATTCGAAACATGGTGGAAGTAATCTTTCAAGATACCGAAGTCCAAGTATTGGTTTGCAGCCATTCGCCCAGTGTCCAGTTTACAACGAAGACCGTCCCCTGTTTTTTTTATACAACTGGAAATTGTAGAAGAGGATCCGACTGCAGATACAATCATTCCCATCCAGCTCTAGTTCCAGGAGGAACTATCTCTTAAGGAGGGGGCAATGTAATGCGACTCCGGCTCTGTCCTGGTTGGCCATATGGGCTAGTCCGACCAGCGGGCGACGCCGTGGATTGTTCTATTGAACCATATCGAAGATTCCGGACTTGTCACGTACGACTGGAAGGATCTCTGCCCTTACGTTACATCTTCTCGAGATGATTCTCGATTGTTTGAAGTGCATATAAATAGACTTTTACTTTGAAATAAAGTTCAGTTTAGTTTTTGAGTTGAGTCTAAGTAAATAAGTGTTTAAATAAATCAATGTTCAGTGTTCATATAAATTAGTATATTGTAAATAAATTGTGTTATAACATAAATTAGGTGTATTAGTTGTATAAATAAATTAAATAATAAACTGTGAAAATAAATAAACGTTACAGTATCTATAGATATATACTGATATATACTGTACGCGTCTATCGCTTTCCTTCTTGTTTTCAAGACCAGAATATACCTACAGAATGATTAAAATTAAATATTTATATGTAAAAAAGACATTAAATCATTTGTGAATGTCCCAATTCCACGCGGGCTATCGAAACATCTACTTTTTCAAATTTATGGAAGCAAACATTAATATATCCAATTCCTAAAATTAAAAACCCTTGCTCATATTCTGATTTGCGTCCTATCAGTATTCTGCCTGTTCTCTCTAAAGTGTGTGAAACAATAATTTTGAGGCAGTTACAGCGCCACTTGCAAGAATACAATATACTCCCATCAATCCAGTCTGGCTTTCGATCTGGATATGGATGTATCTACATCTGCCCTATTAAATATTACGGATGATATTTTTAAATCAATAGATGGTGGCGAACTTTCAGTACTTGTGTGCCTTGGAGAAGGTGAACAGCAGTTCTTTCGTTCTTATGTAACGACTCGCCCACAGACGGTTGTGTGCAGTGGTGTGTCATCTTCATTATACCATCTGACATCTGGGATACCTCAAGGATTAATATTAGGTCCAGTTCTATTTAATATATATTCAACATTTATAATGCAAAACTTAAGGTATTGTAAATCATACATCTATGCGGATGACACACAGGTGTATGCATCATTCAGTCGAGAATCAATGCTTGACAGTATTAGAAAAATTAATTTAGACCTTACTGCCCTTTACTCAGACTGTAAACAACATAATCTTAAATTAAATGCATCAAAAACTAACGTCATTTTATTCGGACCTAAACAGTTGCGTGAAATAGCTAAACCAAGTATCAACATTGTTCTTGATGGCTTGCAAGTACCTGTTTCCAACTCTTGTAGAGTTTTGGGCGTTACGATTGATAAAGATCTGCGATTTAGTTGTCATGTTTCTAAAATTATACTAAAGTTATTCTCAAAGTAGGTAAGGGGACGGTACCGCCAGACAGACTTTACCCCCTCCACTACACCCTTGTGACGTCACTGTCGCCAACTTCAGGTCGGTCGGTAAGTTAGGGATCTTACCCCCTCCACTACACCCTTGTGACGTCATTGTCGCCAACTTCAGGTCGGTCGGTAAGTTAGGGATCGGCGGTTCAGCCAGACACAGCTTCCAAATTTCGCCGCTAGATGGCACCACAGGTGGCGCTGTTGGTTGAAATCTGTGCTAAATGGTTCGTAACTTGGCTAAAGCGCACCAAATTTGAATTTTTAAATCTATAGGGGGCGCTAGCAGTCAACTGTCAATAGTTTTCGAACATAACCTTACTTTTTTCGAACATAACCTTACTTTTTTTTCAAGAGGCAGAACACCTATCGTTAGCGCTGGAGCCCTGGCGCTCTGGCAGTTCTTCTTTTTTTTTGAGTGGCCTTTTACGTTTGACACATGCAGCCGATTCTTCTTTTTCGTTATATTTTTGAATTTTTCGCGCTTTGCTGTCATCGTACCAACTTTACATGCTACCAACCTTACAGTGCTACCAACTTTTGCGTTAGAACAATTTAATTTAAAAAATTCCAAGCAGAATTGAACCCGGGTCCCCCCGTATGATAAACAAATACGTTAGCCACTACACCATCGCAGGATTTAATAAAAGGTTACAAACAATAGTAGAAAAAAATAATAAACAAGTCTTATCGCCATAAAGATAACAGACTTTGAAATATTTTAAATCAGTTAATTATAAAAGAATTTAATGTGTGACGCATCATTGTAAAAGGGGTTTCTGTATCACAGCCGTCTTCAAGTACTTGACGACGGCTGTGGCTGTATAGGGTAAGATAAAAACGTTAAAAAGTCCTTATTGATAGTGCCAAAAGACATTATAGCTATATCTCGTAAACGGCCGAACGGATTTCGGCGTATGACATATCATTGTAAAGGGGTTGATGTATAGGGTAAGACTAAGCGTCAAAAAGACCATATTGATGAGGCCAAAAGGGCATTATAGCTATATCTCGTAAACGGCCGAACGGATTTCGGTGTATGACATATCATTGTAAAGGGGTTGATGTATAGGGTAAGATTAAGCGTCAAAAAGACCATATTGATGAGGCCAAAAGGGCATTATAGCTATATCTCGCAAACGGCCGAACGGATTTCGGCGTATGACATATCATTGTAAAGGGGTTAATGTATAGGGTAAGATTAAGCGTCAAAAAGACCATATTGATGATGCCAAAAGGGCATTATAGCTATATCTCGTAAACGGCCAAACGGATTTCGGCGTATGACATATCATTGTAAAGGGGTTGATGTATAGGGTAAGATTAAGCGTCAAAAAGACCATATTGATGAGGCCAAAAGGGCATTATAGCTATATCTCGTAAACGGCCAAACGGATTTCGGCGTATGACATATCATTGTAAAGGGGTTGATGTATAGGGTAAGATTAAGCGTCAAAAAGACCATATTATAGAGGGTCCATACTTTGCTCTGCTACGCTCTGCTACCCTCTGTTACGCTCTGCTACGCTCTGCTACGCTCTGCTATGATGCTCTGCTGCGCTCTGCTACCGCCTGCTACGCTCTGACGTTAAATGGTTGGGGTTTGATAGTTCATATAATAGCTGGATCGAAAAACTCCGTTGTTTCTTACTTTGAACATTTTTTACACGTATTCTTATGACAAACAAGATACGTTTTCACAGCTTCCGGGGGCCTTTTTGATTTATATCATCTATTGCTCAAACCGTTCAGTCTGCGGTCCGACTAACAAGTTTGACTTGGAAAAACATTTTTTTAAATTTAGTTTCAAACAAAATGTTGCAAGATAGTGGTTATAGTAGTGAAGACTTGGTAGAGTATTCTGAGAGTAGTAGTGAAGATTCTATCTATATGGAAGAAGTAAATAGAATTTTAAATTTTTACGAAGACAAAGTAAAACGTGAAAATTATTTGCTGCTACAATCATCTTTCGCAATTAAGGGGTATGTTATAACAGTTGGTTTATCTCCCGCAAGAACATTTTCTCCAGCTATTATTTTATCAGAATACTGTAAGCCAAGTAAATTGTCGTTTGGAAAAATGGAATGGCTTGATCTTATTGAATTTTTAAGCAGAAGCACATTTTTTATTAAACCACTACCAACCTACGCAGATGAGTATGATCCAGTAACATTTTCATGTGGAGATTTTTGTACAATACGGCAGTTGGTATACGATAACACCAAGTTCATAGAAGTTGCAAAACACGGTGTAGGATATCATCTAACGGAGAAGGATGTAGATGAATTTGTTAGAGTACATCATTTTATCGTAACTTATCAGATTTCACTTATAGAAAATATTAACTTTAATTGTTATTATAATAATGTTATAGATATTATTAAAAGAAATTTTAATGATAACTGTTTTCAAGCATTAAATGTATTTTGTGAAATATGTACTGATCCTTTATTATGTAACGCTTTGCGTCAGTATATTTACTTTTATAAACAAAATGTAATAAGAGATTTAGAAAATATGTAATAAACTTTTATAAAAAAAATAATGACTTTTATTTCAAAATCGATAAATATAGCGTCAAAAATGTTATTTTATCGAGGCAAAATTTATGCACGTCACAGTTCTAAAATGTGAAACGTCCAAACGTCAAGATAGCGTTAAAATTTGTCGCAATAACGTATTAAAAAACTGGTCAAAAGAAATTTACGATTTACATGTATTTCTTATGGAAAAACATAATTTCAAAGTGTCAAAAATGGGTCGGTTTTCGCTATTTTATCGTTCCTAAATTCATAAACGTTAAGGTGTCAAAAAATAGACGTCAACACGATGAATTTGAACGTTGTTTTGGTCGTTTCAACGGAACATATTAAAAAGAAATAATACACCATAGATTCAGATAAAAAATTTATTGTATACATACACTAGACAATAGAAAACTAAAAATTTACAACTGTTTTTTATTTCCTAATTATGATTAACATTAGTCGAGCATTATATCGCGATGACCTCATGCTAAAGTGTGATATTTATTCTTTAACCGGAAATTATGAAGATTGCTTTCGCAGACATTCAGGGTTTTCAAATTAATGAAATATTTTATCCTAAATAACTTAGCATTGAATTTGGATTCAAACAACAACATGTTCTATTTGAACCACCACAAACTTATAAATCATTAAGCTATGCAGATAAAAAGACTGTGAGATATATAGAAAACCATGTGCATGGAATTTATTTATTTATTTATTTATTTATTTATTTATTTATTTATTTATTTATTTATTTATTTATTTATTTATTTATTTATTTATTTATTTATTTATTTATTTATTTATTTATTTATTTATTTATTTATTTATTCATTTATTTATTTATTTATTTATTTATTAATAGTAACAAGTTAACAACAGTTGCATTTACATGTTAATTTCAAAATATTTAATAGCTGTTACTAAAATTTGTGGTAGCACAATGGATTTAATAAAATCTGTAAACTTAATGATATTTTGAAAAACTATTTACTTCACATTGTCGACTACGTCTATGTAAGAGGTGAACAGAAAGCTGATTTTTTGCGAAAGAAGTGTGAAGAATTTGAAATTTTCAATGTTGTTATTGTGGATGTTGTTAAATTTGATGAATCACCCCACGCCACTGGGAAATTCAACTCTAACTCAAAGTCATGTTTAAACCATTCTACTTATGGACTCTGCACTCAGAGAAATTTAGAATATCTACGTCAATGGTCTGTTAATATTATAGGTACTATCGTTGTAATTATTTAAATAGACAATTTTAAACCGCTAATAATTGTTTTTATCTCAAAACCTTTAATAGCCAAACATATAACAATTTTTATACTTTTTACAAAGATTATTGCAGTCAGCAATTTAATAGTTAATCGAACCAAATGTATTGTCTACAGACAACTACCGATAGAAAAATGCTGATGTATCAAATGTAAAATATTCTATAGAGTTCAATGAGGGTCATTGATATTATAAAATTATAAAATATTATTATTTTAAATAAACTAGCTTTTAAATTTTTTATCACAGCATGAAAACTTCAACTCGAAAATATAGATAATTTACAACAGGTATTTCGTAAAATGACTAATTGTAGTGTTTTATACACATAAATCAGCTGTTTTCACAAAAAATTGAAAATAAACACCCCTGATTTTTCTTAAACAGCATTTTCTTACACCCTTTCTCCTTATCAGAGAGTACCACGTGACCGTTTCGAATACCTATAAAGAGAGCAGCAGCAGCGTCTGGCTCATTTCTGCTCCTGCTACTGCTGCTACCAGTCGCTGTAATTTTGTGAGTGTTTTTGAGTTTAAACATTTTTTGAATTTTTCGAAATTTTTTTGAGTTTTTAGGTACCTATTTTATTAAGTTTTACCGTAAGTCTACAATTTTGTTGTTTGAATTTTTTGATTTTTTTAAAAAATTTTCGTTTTTTTAATTTTTCGAAAGTTTATTTATTATTAATACTAAAACAGTTTGATTTTTACATAGTTTCCTATATTTGTTTGTTATTTTCCGTTGAAACCTGCTGCCAGATCGGTCTGTAAGTTTTTAATTTTTGAAAATTTCGATTTTTTGAACTTTTTAATTTTTTTTTGATTCTTTCGAAATTTTTTATGTTTTAAAAGTTTTTGATATATTTTGATAATGGAGAAATATCTTATACTTAAAGACGTCGTTAAGAAAGTACGCAAATTTGGGGTACAGGGACGAACTCTGGAATTTAAAATTAAATCTATTCCTAAAAATGAAGAGCCTGTAGGGTGGGTCAAGGATGCTATCGAGGGTATTATAGCAAAAGGGGTAGAAGAAAAGTAGATCCCTCTGACCAAGTGGGGTTTACATTTTGTTCCAAAGATTTTGCTAGAGGTGAGGGTTGGATAGCATTTAAACCCGCAAGTGAACTGACCTATGACGATGTTTGGTCTAAAATTTCTTCCATTTACCAATCCAATAGTTGTGGTTTAAACACCGAAACATTTTGTCTAGGTGTTACTACAGTCAAGATGCCTCGAGGAACAGGTACACCTAGAGGTTGCAACTACAATAACTTTAACGAGGAATGTACCAAGCGGAGAGGTATAGTGGTAATTAATAATAAAGACAATTTGTGTCTACCTCGTGCTCTCGTCGTTGCTATGGCCTACATTGACAAGGACCCGTTATATATCAAAGTGCGAAAAGATACTGGGAAACTACAAACCAAAAGAGCTACAGAGTTGCTAAAAGGTTCTGGTGTTGTCATTCCTTCTGAGGGAGCAGGTATACCAGAACTTCAACAGTTTTAGAAGTATCTAAAAAATTATAAAATTACCGTTTATCAATATGGCTCAAAAGGTAGAGACGTTGTTTTTAGTGGTGAAAACGATGGTCCTTCTTTAAACTTGCTCTACCATGAGGGACATTACAACACTATAACCTCACTTACAGCGGCCTTCTGTTGTGGTTATTACTGTGAGGAGTGCCACCAACCTTTTAACAACAAAAATAAACACAGGTGTGGTGGAACCTGCCCTGGGTGTCAGCGTTCACCGGCTTGCGTAAAAGATGTAATAAAGAAGAGGTGTGTTGATTGCAACCGAGACTTTTACGGTGAGGAGTGTTTTAAAATACACTTGCCAAACATTTGCGGTAAAATCAGAAAATGCCCTGAGTGTTTTAAAACAGTAAAGCAGGAAAGGGAGCACCACTGTGGTGAAATATTCTGTAAAATATGCAATAAACATCAACCCCCTGGTCATTTGTGTTATATGCAACCAGACAAGGGTTCTCCAAAAACTTCTGATATTCTCTTTGTTTTTTACGATCTAGAGACACGTCAGGAAAAGAATAACGCTGACGGTTCTCTTCTACATGAACCCAATCTTTGCGTATTTCGGCAGTGTTGTGATGTATGTATTGGCTCGAATAGTAAAATTTGTAACAAATGTGGGGTAAAATTGCAGATACTAAGATTTAATGTTATTGAACGGTTAGTGGAGTTTATTTTAAACCAACGAAAGTTGTTCAAGAAAGTTGTTGTTCTTGCACACAATGGAGGCGGTTTTGACCACCAGTTTATACTAAATCATGTTTTGATGAACACAGACCTTACTCCTGAACTTGTAATGCGGGGGACAAAATTAATTTTAATGACAGTTGGTAATGTTAAATTTCTTGATAGTTTAAGCTATTTTCCTATGCCTCTCTCTTCTCTTCCTAAGGCTTTTGGTTTGACAGAATTGAAAAAGGGTTATTTTCCACACCTGTTTAACAGAGTGGAAAACCAAAATTATATAGGACCGTTACCTGCTTTGACTTTTTACGACCCTGATAATTTAAAGGAGGATGCACGTGAAAAATTAATTAAATGGTATACAGAAAGGGTGTCTGAGAATTACGTTTTTGATTTTCAGAAAGAAATTGAAGAATATTGTACATCTGATGTTGATATTCTTACAAATGCATGCCTGAAATTCCGTCAACAGCTTCTGGCAACATCTAACGTTTGCCCCTTCACAGAAGCTAGTACTATAGCGTCAGCCTGTAACAAGGTATTTAGGCGTAATTTTCTACAACCTAATACAATAGGATTGATACCCAAAGGAGGGTATAGATGGCGTGAAAATCAATCTAAAATAGCTCTACAGTGGCTGTTGTGGGAAGAACATCAAAGGGGAATAATGATACAACACGCTGGTCGCGGTCCTGAAGCTCTTGTCGGAGGATGTAAAGTTGACGGACTTTTTGAGAAGACAGTATTTGAATTTCAAGGGTGTCTTTATCACGGTTGTACTAGATGTTTTACACATAATCGTACACAACCGTTACACGATGACCCAACAGACTGTCTGGAAAACAGGTATGAAAGAACCATAGCCAAAATAGAAAGATTAAGGAATTTAGGGTATGAAGTTATTGAAATGCGGGAATGTGATTTTCGTAAACAAATGAGCAAAAACATTAAACAATACACAGAAAATCATCCCTGTTTGAAAAATCTACCTTTAAATCCTCGAGACTCTTTATATGGTGGAAGAACAGGTAATACCGTGGAATATTGTAAATCCAAGGAAGAAGAGAAGATCAAGTATGTAGATGTTTGCTCACTTTACCCCTGGGTGTGCAAATACGGAAAATTTCCTGTTGGCAACCCAAAAGTCTTTGTAGGTGATGATTGTCGTGATGTTGACATTTCCTCGCTGTCTGGGTTGATTAAATGTAAAGTATTGCCTCCTACCAATCTCTATCACCCTGTTCTTCCCGCTAAGATGAACAACAAATGCATGTTTATTCTTTGCCGTAAGTGTGGGGAGGATTTTGTTCAGGATGAATGCACGCATTCTGCGGAGGAGAGGGCCTTAACAGGGACTTGGGTGATAGAAGAAGTTGTGACAGCGTTAGCCAAAGGTTACACTCTGATGGACACGTATGAGATTTGGTCGTACGATACTATTCAGTTGTCACAAAATCAAAAGGGTCTTTTCTCGGATATGATGAATAAATTCATAAAAATAAAACAACAAGCGTCAGGATGGCCAAAACATTGTATAACCGAGGAAGAGAAAAATCGATATATTGAGGAATTTCTGCAAAGAGAAGGTGTTTTACTGGAGTTTGGCGAGATTACAGAAAACCCCGGACTTCGTTGTCTCGCTAAACTAATGTTAAATTCATTCTGGGGAAAGTTCGCCCAACGTGAAAATTTACCCAAAACAAGTATTGTACGAACTAGTCAAGAATTTTACACTATGATGACAAACCCTGCTATATACGTTAACACCATTCTTCCTGTTAATGAGGAGACGTTAATCGTAACGTGGGAGTATAAGGAGGAAGCTTACAATCTTTCTCCTACGGTTAATGTGGTCTTAGCAGCCTACGTTACAGCTCTAGCTAGACTAAAATTATATTCCTATCTTGAACAAATAGAAGATAGGGTGCTATATTATGATACAGATAGTGTTATCTATTTATCTCACCCTCGTTACCCTGATCTTCCTACAGGTGATTGTATTGGTGATTTAACCGATGAATTGAGTGGTGGTTACATTACAGAATTCGTTTCTGGCGGGCCCAAAAACTATGCATACAGGTACACCATTAACGGTAAAGAGAACGTTTGTTGTAAAGTAAAAGGTATTTCCTTAAACTACACGACAAGCCGTATAGTTAATTTTGAAAAAATTAAGGAAATGATATTAGAAAAATCTGATTCTATAAGTATTATATGTAGACAAATAGCACGAACGAAGGAGCACGATGTGGTCACTAGAAATTTTGAAAAAATTTATAAACCTCTTTCTATGAAGAGGAAGTTTTTTGATGACGGCACCTCTGTTCCTTACGGATATAAACAGCAAAAATTAGAATAATTTTAGTGATTCGAGGTAGCCCATGAGAAATGGAGCCGTGGTTTTTTAGTTTTAAGAATTAATGTTTAGTGATTCGAGGTAGCCAATGAGAATTGGAGCCTTGATATTTCAGTTTTAATGGTTAATTAATGACTCATTAATTTGAGGATTGCTTCCTAAAAAGATGTCTGATGCACCAAAAATATAGAAAAAAAATGTGCTAAAGGACCAAAAACTTTATATTTATCTAGAATGTTTTTTGAGGTAGCCAATTTGAATAAAGCTGGAGCCTTGAGAAACTGATATATCCTTTAATTGAGTTATAATTAATAACAAATTAAAGACTCGTTCTCATTAATTTGAGAATGGTTTTTGCTTCCTAATACAAAGATTTCTGATGCACCAAAAATATAGAAAAAAAGATGTGCTAAAGGATCAAAAACTTTATATTTATCTAGAATGTTTTTTGAGGTAGCCAATTTGAATAAAGTTGGAGCCTTGACAAATTTTTAGTTACAAAAATAATGGCTAATTAATGACTCATTCTCATTAATTTGAGGACCGTTAGTCGTGCTGCCTAAAAAGATGTCTGATGCACCAAAAATGTAGAAAAAAGATGTGCTAAATAACCAAAAAAATTATTTGCTGATGTAAAAAGTTTTTTGAGGTGGCCAATTTAAATAAAGTCGGAGCCTCAAAGTGGTTTTAATAGGGCTATTGGCGAAGTTTTCCACTAAAAAAAACTAACGCGCCACGGTAATACCTCTTAGGTGGTGGGGAAATGTACCGACATACTAATCTAAAATCTCTAAGACCCTACTTTAAACTATTATATACAACTAAAATAATAAAAATTAACTTTCCATCTGTATTCACACAGGTTTCTTCTTACCCTGTTTTCCACATTGATCTACATTTTTCAAGGTGACGTCTTTGTAGCAGACGGTAGCAGAGCGTAGCAGAGGGTACCAGAGCGTAGCAGAGCAAAGTATGGACCCTCTATAACGACCGTCTTATTAGGTAGCCTTAAATTGGCAAATAATCAAATGACTGATAAATAGTTTTAAATCAATAATCTCTCTCAATTTTCACCGTAATTTTACATGTCACGTGACCTTTTTGAAAACCTAAAAAAAGTGATCTGTTCAGCATCTCTTAT